>JAVSCE010012518.1:0-373300 GCA_032199065.1 Smutsia gigantea
AAGACTGTAGTACGCGCTGACCCCAGAGGGTCATTATCTTCCCCTTCAGGCTTTCTTTTTAAAAACCAACTTAACCGGGCACATTTGGTCACTTGGAGCCCCTGGGTGAGCCTGTAGTGCTCTGTACAGACTCATCCAAAACAACGACTCAAGATGGATCCCTAAGAGAAGCCTTTGTGATTTTAATGGATGACTCAGATTTACCCCTTGTCTCTTTCCTGGAGACTGTACATAAAGGTCAGTGATGCTTGAACAAAAGCGACATGGAAACTCATGGGTACCATCCCCATCTTCCCCTGCCCCCTATAAAATTGGAGAACAGAAGTGTTGGGCAAAAATGCTACCCATTTGACTTGATTTTCCTGAGGGCTGTTGGGAATCATCTAACATTCAAGTGAAAATGCTCATCAGGACCACAAAGATCACCCTTCATTTCCAGATGAGAAAACTAAGTCTCAGATACGATCTTTATGACTTGCCTATGTTGTCATGACTCTAATAACTGCAGAAGCAGAAGGCAGTCTAGTTAATTATATGTAAGTGATCAGTGATCTGCATACAGTATTCCAAGATTTTTTTAAATGACACCTAGATGAATCTTGAAATCTTAACCAAAATGACACATATGAGGGTACTCAACTCCATCCCCTTGCAAAATGCTGTCATGATACTCATTTAGGGTGTCGCTACTATCATTATCCTCATCAAGCACTCTTAGGATGAAATTCCTTGTTATCATAGCTGCTCTCCTCTGCACACCACCTCAGCACTTACCAATTTCCTAACCATAATAGTGAAGACCCTGAAAGAGTCAAAGCAGGCTATCTCTGGGCCTCCCCACCCCATCAGAAGCCCCAGACATTTCTACCATACAGAGCCCCTACATCAGGCACTGATAGCCCCATACCCTTGCTCTTCTTGCTGCTCTTCCCCAGAAGACATGTATTCTCAGTGTTGAATGGTCAGAAAATATTCCGGGGCTTTCTGCCAATGCCTACTCATCAAGAGTCACTTGAAGATTCTAGGCATGTCCCCCCCAGCTTTCCACCCTCCCCCTCTGCTTTATTTCTTCTTTAGATCCTAGGATCCACTCTCCTTAGTCTCCTTAGCTGCTGCCTCCCCATCCTTTAATCTAGAATTTCTGTGCCAGCTGATTGGAGGGCAGGGTCCACATCTGATTCCTCCCTACAACTCTGCTCTGCAACTTCACTGCTCCTCACAGACACAGTAGGTAGTCTGTTCATTCCTCCCAGATGAACAAACCAATTCAACCATATTAATGAGTCCTTAGGACTGAATGTTTGTTTCCCCCCAAAACCCACATGTTGAAGCCCTAACCCTTAATGTGATGGTGGGCCTCTGGAAAGTAATTAGGTTTAGATGAGGTAAAGAGGGTGGAACCCCATAATAAGATTAGTGTCCTTACAAGAGGAAGGGAGACCAGAGGGATCTCTCTCCAGGCATGCACAAAAAGACAGCTATGTGAGCACACAAAGGTAACCTTTGCAAGCCAGGAGGAGAACCCTCACCAAAAATCAAATCTGCACCTTGATCTTGAACTTCTTGCAGAACTGTGATAAAATAAACGTATATTGTTTAAGCCACAAAGTCTATGGTATGTTGTTACAGCAGCCCAAGCTAACTAAGATACTTACTCTGCCAAGAACTATGCTGGCCACGTTTACATCCAAGGCCCTATTTATGTCCTAATTTGCTCAAATCAGGTGACACCCATCATCTCCCAACTTGTAAACAGGAGTACAACGACCCAGAGAAGGCAAATGACCATCCCAAAGATAACACAGAAGGATGGAGTGGAGTCTGGGTGGGAAGTTAAGGCTTCAGATTTTGTAGAGGACCTACAATATGCTTGTTGATTAATCAGAATCAAGGAACGTTAGAACTAGAGGGGCCTTCAGCTATTTGCTAGCTCAACCCCATAGTATATGCATGAAGTGACTGAGGCCCAGAGAGAAACCTGTCACCTGGCAGTTACTAGCAGAGCCTGGAGGCCATGAGTGTGTGTGTGTGTGTGTGTGTGTGTGTGTGTGTGTGTGTGTGTGAGACGTGTGACTTCAAGCCCCTCTGCTCCTCTACCCGACCACTCCCTCTGTACTCAAAATATCACCAGGGATACAAGAGCAGCATCAAGTGGAGAGCAGCCAGAGACAAAGGCTGCATGAGAACTAAGGGAGAAAACTTCAGCCTTCACAGGGGAATCACAATGTACCAATATAGAACAAATTCTCCACTGACTGTTAGTTTAACACGTCCTAGCTATATTGGTGGGCACTTGAGAGAGAGCAAAGAGGATATAAATAAAATAATTATAGTTCCAAGAGAAGAGGGATATGAAAAAGCAAGAAGTGCTGGCTAAGGAGGGGACACATGCCAACCTCCTTCCCCTGTCCCCGGACACGCCCACAGGAGTGGTTTCTTAAGTCCTTTAACTATGGGCCTAGCTGACTGGCAGGAGGCAGTCACGGGGTTGCCCGGGGCCTTCCATGCTCTGTGTGGGCTTTCCCACCGAGCAGCACTGGCTTCACCTGGAAGCTTGTTAGAAATGCAAGTTACTGGAGTCCTAGTCCGGAATTACTAAATCTGAATCTAAATTTAACAAGACCCCTGGGTGATATATATAATCAATAAAGTTTGAGAAGTTGCCTTTGGTGGCATCATGCTGTCTTCAGGATAGCAAAAAATTGGGAAGGATTGGAAATGCCTGTGGGGAAACGGAGAGGGACTGAAATTCCTGCCAATGACAGAGAGCTTGAGAAGGCAGGGGGCAGAGTGTGGAGGAAGATGGTCCGGACTTTTTTCCCCATCTGTCTTCTTTTAAAACAATCCACAACAGCAAATCTGATTCTGCTTAAAGTGGCAGCTATCCAGGACCAAGTGGGTGGCATCTGCAAACACACACTCCCCACTCTAAAAAGCAGGAGCATGCCACCATGCCTCCCTTCCTGGCCCTAACATGCCCCACCCAACTGGGGACCTTTTGTGGAAGCTCACCTCAGGACAGGGCTGTGGGCAGATGTTAGGGGATTTGCAGTTTCTGAACCCCTCCTGTAAAGGCATGGCCCACAGGAAGACCCCTGAAGGCCCTCCACTCACAGAAGCTAAAATGCCCTGCCCAGAGGGGCAGGAAGCCAGGCCACAGCAGCAGGCTGGGATGGGCACAACCGAACTGGCCACCAGGAGGAGGATGACTAAGGAGCAGCCAGACATGGGAGCACCTGGGGCAGGGAGCATGTGCCCTGAGATTGCCACCCTGGGATGAACAGCAAGGCACAGTGGGTCCCTGAGGTACATGTCCCAAGACCAATTCAGCCAAGTCAGAGTGGCCATGCCCTGGGAAACAAGAGCTATTTCACAAGGATGCCCCCTTTTCCTGAGGAAGCCCCCGTTGCTATCCAGGCTGCACAATCACTCCTAACAAAGCATCAAACCAGGAAGGATTGTTTAGCAAAAACCAAAGAAACACAAACATCCTTGGGCAGAAGGAGACCAGCAGGGGGCCTGCGATGACAGAATGGCTTTGAACCGCCGGCAGACTGGCCTCTACCCAGAGATCCCTCCGTTGCCTTGGGCAAATTGGTTTTAGTATCTGAGCCTGGGTTTTATGATCTGAGCTTCTGTTGTAAAACGAGGGTTAAGAGCATCTACCATAGGACTGTGGAGGCAATTGCAGGGGATGAATACACCTATCCAACACAGGGCTAGACTCACGGTAAGTACTCAGAACTATCAGCTAACCCCCTCCATGGTAAGGTCAGGTGAGACTCCAGTCTGGCTTCTGTGACTTGGTTAAACCACGCCCAGCCACCTGTCCCTGTTGCTCTAGGTCAGGCCTCAGTCCGCATCAGGATCTGATCTTTCCAACATGCCCCTCGCCCCATCAACAACCTCAGCCTTTTCAAGGCTTGTCCAAGAGCTACAGACCTACTGTTGCCGTGCAGGTTTTGTTGCGTGTAGATCAGTAAGTCCCAAACCAACCAGACCCTAGATCTCGTTTATGGGAGTTATAAAATATATTTGTTATAAACAAAGGGTGTACCTACTTCCATATATAATTCTTTTACAAACTAATAGTGTCCTGACTATAAGAGTAAAAGCCATGATAATAAAATCGTACGTGAAGTTGGAAGAGGCAGAACTTACAATGCATTTACCATGGAATATGCATTTAAGAGAAGACCATATTTAATGAATATTGTTGTCAATTTTTCCTTGTATATTTGGCATTTTGAAATAAGGGCTAAATTAGTCTCTTTCTATAACTGCATACAATCATTTGTGAGTAAGAAAGCTACAAACGCAGACCAGTATCGGGGGGTGTCTTGGTGACTCACTCACTATGTGTGCAGCATTGCCATGGGTCATGTAATTTTTCCAAAACTGTGGCTTAAGAGTTGATGAAGTTCCAAACAAAATGAAGAACAACTTACATTTAAATTCCAACATGGTAGCTGCACTTCAGGCAGCGTGTGTAATAAAATCATGTTTTTAAAGAAATCCACTCCTTCTCATATGAAAGTGAAACTGAGTTTGTAGCTCATGTGACTATGGACTGGATTTTCATCTACATGAATGTTCTGGCAGGATGGTTAAAAAAATGTGTGGGACTCAAGACAATTCTTCATTGTGAGGGGCTGCCCTGGCAATGTCTCCATTGAAAGACATCTAGCATCCATCACTGAATGCCAGAGATACTACCCCCATCGTGCGACAACCCAAACTTAAAATTTTCAGGATGCCACCGAGGCACCAAACTGCCCCACTGAGACTTGCTATTGTGGGCTGATAACATGAAGGCACTCTAGCACAGACCTCATTTCAATATCTATAGCTGAGTGTCCATCAAGTTAGAAGGGTCTAAAGCATCATCCAGGCCCATCCTTCCCATCTAGCACTGCACATCAGAATCTCCAAGAAGCTTTTCCAAATCCATATGTTGGGGCTTTTCTGAAGACCTAGTGAATGGGGGGTGAGGCCCAGATATCTGTATTTTGAACACCACTCCCAGCCCCCAGATTAGAGCTGTTAAATACTATCTGTGGGTTTGGATGCACCATTTACCATCTCTGCATCTCAATTTTCTCACCTCTAAATTGGATAGAGAGGGGAAGTTGCTCTGCAACTCCGCTAATCTAGAATTCTCTGTGCCCACTCCAGTTTCACATCCCAGAAGCCTCTGTTTGGACTCTCCACCTCTCTGTCCTCAGTTCGTAGCAGGGGCCTTTAATTGCCCAGTGGTTTGGTTGGGGAGGGTGCCCATCCTGTCCTGCAGGAGGATGAGCAGTGTGGTCAGAATGCCCTGGGGGCCAGGACCCTCCTCCACCCCCGCAATGTTGACGCAGATGGGTGCAGTGAAGACGCCCAGGGTGATATAAATCCTGTGTAAACAGAGGACCAAGGGGGTAATTAGGAACCTTGGCCCATGGTTGCTCATTGCCCGGCCCTGCAGAACCAGTTTCCAGGGCTGACTCCCTCAGAGGAGCTGGGCTTTGGACAGCTGGGCAACAACTATATCCCAAGCTCAGGGGTCAGGGTAGGAGGAAGAGGTGTCCACCTCCACAAGCAGAGGAAAAACCTGTTATGTCCTTAAAAATGAAAGAAATTTTCTCTAGTAGATTTTTTTAAAAACTAAGGAAGACCAGTTATTCCCCATGCTCAGGGGACTTGACTTAGGCAGAGGGATCAAGGACAGCTGAGCTGAGAGTGTCAGATGAGCAGGAGTTAACCAGCCAGAGAGGGGCAGGAAGAGCCTCCTGGCTGAGGGACTGTATATGCCAAGGCCCAGTGATGAGCACAGGGAGGCCACTGTGGCCAGAGAGCCAAGAGGAAGGGGAAGGAGAGGGAAAGGCTGGTATGTACCTTAGGAGGGACGGATGCTTAGGGAAGGTGTGCAAATGCACATGACTTCAGGAGCCCAAGCAGGTAATGTGACTGGTACCATTAGGGAATGTAGGCCTCAGGCTCATTCATTCATTCATCCAACTATTAAAAGTTAGGTTGCAGCGTCCTGGAAAGGGGGCGCAAGTATCATCAAAGGAAACAAAGATCCTCTCCCTTGGGCAATTTACATTCTAGTGGGAGGAGACAGACAAAGAAATATAATAAGTAAATTATATGGTAAGTTAGGAGATGTCAAGGACTATGGAAAAAGAAGCAAAGCTGAATAAGGGAAACAGTGGGGTGCAGGGCAGGATGTCATGGGTGCTGCAATTTTAGATAGAAGGGTAGGGTAGGCCCAACATTTCAATTGCCCAAAGGAAGTCAGAAATCCAGACTTTTTGGTAAAATCTCTCAATGCTAAATTGTGATGTTCTGGGAGCCTGCCAGCATCAGGGACTTTCCTCATCCTCTTTGCTAGGACTACTTCAGTTGTTTATGTTAAACAACAGGAACAGTTTTCACACCCCAAGAGACAGAGCCCAGTCAAAGGCTTGTCACAGCCACATAGAAGCAGTCTTCAGATATCACCAACAATGATTTCAGCCATCCATGGAGAGCTCTTCCTTGTTTTATATGCCCAAGCTCTTCAGAATACCCGTTTTCTGAAAACAGCAAGCTGCCCACAGCTCCCTGCTTGGCCAAGTTCTCTGTTGGAAAGACTGTTGCTTCAGAAGGGAAGGAGCAGAAATACTGCCCAGTGCTGATACCCAGACATACCGCCTGACTTCCTCTGGGCACTGGAGGCAAATGCAACATGCAGATCACTCATTATTCTTGGCCTCCAAGGGAAACAGCAAGTCAGCATCATTTCTGGACAAAAAGAGCTCAAAAATGTTGTAGGACAAGTTATTTTCTTGTTGTAATTTGCATGATTTATCTTGTGACCATGATGTAACTTGCTGAATCACCCCTGTCTTTTCAATCCCATCCTTTTGTTCCCCAAGATAGAGAAAAAAATTTGTATTTGTGTGGTAATTGTGAAAAGATCTGAAAGCTCATAAAGGAATTCCCAGATTTGGGCAACTTACTCAATTGTTTTGAAGTTTTGTTTTTTAATTGCAATATACCATAGGTACAGACAAGTCCACAAATCAAGTAGTAGAGCTTGATGAATATTCAGAGTTTGAACATCGGTGTTCACCACCCATATCAAGAAACAGAGCATTGCAATTCAATTGTTTCTTTAAAGACAGGCCACAGAGGCTGGATACAGATAATAAGCCTCCTGTCTGAGACCTCAGGGCCCTGTAGGACACAGAATTTTGATCTTCATCTGACAAGCAGGAAGCAACTTTTGAGGTCATTTTAATCAAGTGGCGGACTTGTAACCCTGGAAGTGGGGGGGAATCCCTGGGGCAAAATACCTTTGAAACCAAAATCAGTCAAAGGGAGAAATAAAGTGGGAGAAAGCCGTTTATTTCTTAGAAGCAGCCTACTTCTGCTTGCCAGTGTCTCTCCAGACTCAGATGCAGAAGAAGAGGCCCCACCCAACCTCTCCAGTCCAGATATGCCAGCTTGCCCATGTAATTACCTATTGAAATGGAGATGGACTACTTCTCTCCACCCCTTATAAACTCCTATTAATGTGGAGATGCACTAAGGCCGGGTGAGATATTTGGGAAATATTACAGTTTTATCCACAGGACTATATCACATTTGTGATTTAAAACAATCCCTTTGCAAGGTATGGAGAATGGCTGGGAGAATATACAAATGGGCAGACTAGTTATGAGGCTTTTGCATTCTCCTAGGCAAAAAATGAAGACAGTTGGTTCTAGGTCAAACAATGGCATAAGCTTAAGATATGGATTCTTGGAAAGGCAAGGCCATACTGGAGTAGGGTGGACCCCTAATCTAATATAACTAGTGTCTTTATAAAAAGGGGAAATTTGGACACAGATACTGACACAGAGAGAATGCCATGTGAAGATAAAGGTAGAGATTGGGATGGTGCTCTTACCACTTCAGTTGGTTGACAGAAAAAAAAGGGAAAGGCAAGGTGACATGACCGTTTCTAGTAGCCTCCTGTCCCTTCAGAGCATTCAAGTACTGGAACAATGGTTGGGGTAGAGGAGCCTCCAGAAGCCCTGGGTCCACTGCCCACTGGCTTCCTGGTGGGCAAAAGCAGCCTGAAGCTAGTCCTTGTGGATCTGCTTGAGGCGACTGCTACAGTCAGTTTTGGAGTACAAACCATTACCCCTTAGGGACGGATGTTGCAGGGGGCACTGCAAAGGAAACCACTCACTCAGATATATTTCCAATCCCCACTCTTACTATCTACTTTCCAGGTATTTCAAGTATTGCGAAGATTTAAACTATTTCCACTGGCTGCCCAGTCAAACATCTAACTCAACACTCTTTGGTTATGTCATCCTGTTGGACCCAATTAAACTCATTTCATTTGAATATTCTTACAAGTGTCTCCAATACACAAATCATTCCAGTCCTTTGAAGCAAGTTGTTTATAGCTAGTAGGCCTACTCCTGACACCAGCTATCCCCCTCCAGGGAAGCCTTACACTGTTTGTGGTTGGGAACGGAAGGCCCTGAGGGGATTGCCCAATGTTTCTTCAGGACACAACCTGACAACCATAAAAACAACTCAAAGCCAAAGTCTTGGGGCAGAGAATCAGTTACAGGACATTCAAGAACAAGGGTAAGCAGAGGTTTGTTGCCTGAACCATGTGGAAAGCCTTCCAGAAATGGTAACCCACAACAATAATCATTTATCAATAGATGTACTGATCTGTCTGTGAATTAGATTATATTTGAAGGAAATGACCTCAAAGGAAGACACCATACAAAGCCCAGTTAACTGAATGTTCTTTCTGAACTTGGCCCACAAAGCTCCTTATGATCAGCCCCTGCCTCTCTCCACTTTCATCTCCCCCATTTTTACCTCACTCTCAAATTTTATGCTCCAGGCATAATTAGAATGACCATATAATTTATCTTCCAATCTGGGACGCTTTTGAGACTGAGGACATATTAATAAGTTTAGAGCAACAGGTATAAACTGTTTTGCACAACGTGGGACTTGTGGTCTCCCTAACCACATGGAACTACTTAGAGTCCCCATAACCATTCCGTGGGCTCTTATATCCCCAGACTGTTGCATATGTTCTCCTCTCTCTTTGTAACATCTTCTCCTCCCTTGTCTACTTGGAGCACATTCTATAGCCCACTCATCTGTGGAGCCTTCCTCAAGGCTCCTGGGTGGGCTTGGGCTCTTCTTCTGTGTCTCAACTGTCCCTGGCACTTATCACATTCTATCTGCATTTCTCAGGCTCCTCACAAGACTGGCAACCTCTTGAGGACAGGTAAGTTTTCATCTTGGTGTTCTCTAGCCTATTCCATGTTATAGGTACTCCACAAATATGTGTCTAATCAGTGATTTGTGATTAGCCTGGAGAAGAGGTGGATGTGAGAACTAACTTCAAATATCTAAAAGGTTGTCATTACAAAGAGGCCTAGACATGATTTATGTGACCATAACAACAAAACAGAATATTGACTGGAAGCCTCCAGGAGATATATTTCATCTCAGTATTAAGAACTTTCTGGGGGAGGCACTCAAGATGGCAACATGAGTACGGCGGCGGAAATCTCCTCCCAAAACCATATATATTTTTGAAAATACAGCAAATACAACTATTCCTAAAAGAGAGACCAGAAGATACAGTACAACAGCCAGGCTACATCTACATCTGTGAGAACTCAACATCTCACAAAGGCATGACCTGGCAGGACCCGAGCACTCCCCCCACCCCAGCTCACCGGTGGGAGGAAAAGAATCAGAGTGCAGAGGTAGTGGAAGCACAGGACTGCTAAATAACCAGCCCTAGTAATCTGCACCGGGAGCACAGACACACATTGCATGGTGTAATGGATATTAGAGAAACGGAAAGGTAAAATCAGAGACGGAGACTGTGAGTGAGTCCCCACAGCCGGATCCCTTGGGACAAAAGAAAAGTGGGCACTTTAAAGTCTTAAAGGGACAAGGGTTTAACAGGTGGACAAAATTGTCCTGGCACACTCAGACCAGCAGGCTGGGAATCTTAAGGAACTTCAGGAGCCCTAACCCCCTGGGTGGCAACACAGCTCCGAAGCCGCACACGGCAATAAGCAGCCTGCCGTTCATTGCCCCATGCCAGCACTCCAAGCAAACCGGCTGACCCGCCATTGCTGCAGAGGAGCCAGGGAGCAGCCCCGCCCACAGCAACCACAGAGAGTCTTCTCCCAGCGCACAGCTAACCAGGCCAGACCTAGAGGCTGCCTCAAGCGTGCAGCTGCCCGGCACAGGCAGAGGAAGCCGGGCAAAATCCGGAAGGCATGAAGGGGCGCCATTCTTGCAGGAGAACACATGTCGTGCACCTGCGACCCCCAGCAGTACCCTAGCCCATCCCGAGGGCCGCCCCGCTCATGGCAGCTCAGGGAATTAACCCAGAGACTGCTCTCTGTGTGTGGGTAACCGGCACAGGCAGCGGAGAAGGGCAAGGTGACAGGCAAGCAGGAAGGGACTTTGTTCTCCCAGTTGACACATGCGCCACTTGCCGGCAATCACTTCTATCACCATGAAAAGACAGAAGAACCTGGTCCGGTCCAAAATCACTTAAACAACACCAGAGAGAGGGCCTGGCGAGATAGATATAACCAATCTTGTGAAAAATAATTCAAAACAAAAGTCATAACCATGCTGATGGAGCTAGAGAGAAATATTCAAGAGCTAACGGATGAAGTCTGGAGGGAGGTAACAGAAATGAAACAATCAATGGAAGGACTTAAGAGCAAACTGGATGAGGTGCAAGAGACTGTTAATGGAATAGAAATAATAGAACAGGAATACACAGAAGCTGAGGCAGAGAGAGATAAAAGGATCTCTAGGAATGAAAGAATATTAAGAGAACTATGTGACCAATCCAAACGGAACAATATTCGCATAATAGGGGTACCAGAAAAAGAAGAGAGAGAAAAAGGGATAGAAAGTGTCTTTGAAGAAATAATTCCTGAAAACTTCCCCAAGCTGGGGAAGGAAATAGTCTCTCAGACCATGGAAGCCCACAGATTCCCCAACACAAGGGACCCAAGGAGGACACCACCAAGACATATAATAATTAAAATGGCAAAGATCAAAGATAAAGACAGAGTATTAAAGGCAGCCATGGAGAGAAGAAAGATCACCTACAAAGGGAAACCAATCAGCTATCATCAGACTTCTCAACAGAAACCTTACAGGCCAGAAGAGAATGGCATGATATATTTAATGCAATGAAACCAAAGGGCCTTGAACCAAGAATACTGTATCCACCAAGATTATCATTTAAATTTGAAGGAAGGATTAAACAATTTCCAGATAAGCAAAAGTTGAGGGACTCTGCCTCCCACAAACCACCTCTACAGGGTATCTTAAAGGGACTGCTCTAGATGGAAGTACTCCTAAGGCTAAATAGATGTCACCAGAGAAAATAAAATCACTGCAAAGAAAGCAGACCAACCAAATACTAACTAAAGGCAAAAAATAAAATCAGCTACCCACAAAAGCAGTCAAGGGAAACACAAAAAAGTACAGAATTAAATACCTAATATATAAAGAGTGTAGGAGGAAGAATAAGAAGGGAGAAAAATAAGAATCATCAGACTGTGTTTACAATAGCATAATAAGTGAGTTAAAGTTAGATGGTTAGATAGTAAAGAAGCTACCCTTGAACCTTTGGTAACCACAAATCCAAAGCCTGCAATGGCAATAAGCACATATCTACTGATATTCACCCTAAATGTAAATGGACTGAATGCACCAATCAAAAGGCACAGAGTAATAGAATGGATAAAAAAGCAAGACCCATCTATATGCTGCTTAAAAGAGACTCACCTCAAACCCAAAGACATACACAGACTAAAAGTGAAGGGATGGAAAAAGATATTTCCTGCAAACAATAGGGAGAAAAAGGCAGGTGTTTCAGTACTTGTATCAGACAAAATAGACTTCAAAACGAAGAAAGTAGCAGGAGATAAAGAAGGACATTACATAATGATAAAGGGGTCAGTCCAACAAGAGGATATAACCATTATAAATATCTATGCACCCAACACAGGAGTACTGATATATGTGAAACAAATACTAACAGAATTAAAGGAGGAAATAGAATGTAATGGATTCATTTTAGGAGACTCCAACACACCACTCACTCCAAAGGACAGATCAACCAGACAGAAAATAAGTAAGGACACAGAGGCACTGAACAACACACTAGAACAGATGCTTAATTGACATCTACAGAACTCTACACCTAAAAGCAGCTGGATGCACATTCTGCTCAAGTGCACATGGGACATTTTCCAGAATAGACCACATACTAGGCCACAAAAAGAGCCTCAGTAAATTCCAAAAGATTGAAATTCTACCAACCAACTTCTCAGTTTGTAACCAACTTACAAAGGTTTAAAACTAGAAATAAATTGTACAAGGAAAACAGAAAGGCTCACAAACACATGGAGGCTTAACAACATACTCCTAAAAAATCAATGGATCAATGACCAAATTAAAACAGAGATCAAGCAATATATGGAGACAAATGACAACAACAGGACAATGACCCAACATCTGTGGGACACAGGAAAGGCAGTGATAAGGGAAAGTACATAGCAATCCAGGCCTATTCAAAGTAGGAAGAACAATCCCAAATCAACAGTCTAAAGTCACAATTATTGAAACTGGAAAAAGAAGAACAAATGAGGCTCAAAGTCACCAGAAGGAGGGACATAAAAAAGATCAGAGAAGAAATAAATAAAATTGAGACGAATAAAACAATAGAAAGAATCAATGAAAGCAAGAGCTGGTTCTTTGAGAAAATAAACAAAATTGATAAGCCCCTAGCCAGACTTATCAAAAAAAAAAGAATCTACATGCATAAACAGAATCAGAAATGAGAAAGGAAAAATCACTATGGACACCACAGAAATACAAAGAATTATGAGAGAATACTATGAAAATCTATATGTTAACAAGCTGGATAACCTAGAAGAAATGGAGAACTTTCTAGAAAAATACAACCTTCCAAGACTGACCAAGGAAGAAACAGAAAATCTAAACAGACCAATTACCAACAATGAAATTGAATCGGTAACCAAAAAACTACCCCAGAACAAAACCCCTGGTCCAGATGGATTCACCACTGAATTGTGTCAGACATTTAGAGAAGACCTAATACCAATCCTCCTTAAAGTTTTCCAAAAAATAGAAGAGGAGGAAATACTTCCAAACTCATTCTATGAAGCCAGCATCAGTCTAATACCAAAACCAGGCAAAGACCCCTCAAAAAAAGAAAATTACAGACCAATATCCCTGATTAACATAGATGCAAAAATACGCAACAAAATATTAGCAAACCGAATTCAAAAATACATCAAGAGGATCATACACCATGATCAAGTAGGATTCATCCCAGGGATGCAAGGATGGTACAACATTCGAAAATCCATCAACATCATCCACCACATCAGCAAAAAGAACAAAAACCACATGATCATCTCCATACACACTGAAAAAGCATTTGACAAAATTCAGCATCCATTCATGATAAAAACTCTCAATAAAATGGGTATAGAGGGCAAGTACCTCAACATCATAAAGGTCATACATGACAGACCCACAGCGAACATCATACTTAACGGCTAGAAGCTGAGAGCTGTCACCTAAAATTGGGAACAAGACAGGGATGCCCACTCTCCCCAATTTTATTCAACATAGTACTGGAGGTCCTAGCCACGGCAATCAGACAACACAAAGAAACAAAATGCATCCAGATTGGTAAGGAAGAAGTCAAACTGTCACTATTTGCAGATGACATGATATTGTACATAAAAAACCCTAAAGACTCCACTCCAAAACTACTAGAACTAATATCTGAATTCAGCAAAGTTGCAGGATACAAAATCAATACACAGAAATCTGTTGCTTTCCTATACACTAACGATGAACTAGCAGAAAGAGAAATCAGGAAAACAATTCCATTCACAATTACATCAAAATGAATAAAATACCTAGGAATAAACCTAACCAAGGAAGTGAAAAACCTATACCCTGAAAACTACAAGACACTCTTAAGAGAAATTAAAGAGGACACTAACAAATGGAAACTCATCCCACGTTCTTGGCTAGGAAGAATTAATATTGTCAAAATGGGCATTCTGCCTAAAGCAATCTACAGACTCAATGCAATCCCTATCAAAATACCAACAGCATTCTTCAAACAAACTGGAACAAATAGTTCTAAAATTCATATGGAATCAGAAAAGACCCCGAATAGCCAAAGCAGTCCTGAGAAGGAGGAATAAACCATGGGGGATCTTGCTCCCCAACTTCAAGCTCTACTACAGAGCCACAGTAATCAAGACAATTTGGTACTGGCACAAGAACAGACCCACAGACCAGTGGAACAGAATAGAGAGTCCAGATATTAACCCAAACATATATGGTCAATTAATATACAATAAAGGAGCTATGGATATACAATGGGGAAATGAGAGCCTTTTCAACAGCTGGTGTTAGCAAGACTCGACAGCTACATGTTAGAGAATGAAACTGGATTATTGTCTAACCCCATACACAAAAGTAAATTCGAAATGGATCAAAGACCTGAATGTAAGTCATGAAGCCATAAAACTCTTAGAAAAAAATATAGGCAAAAATCTCTTGGACATAAACATGAGCAACTTCTTCATGAACATATCTCCCCAGGCGAGGGAAACAAAAGCAAAAATGAACAAGTGGGACTATATCAAGGTGAATAGCTTCTGTACAGCAAAGGACACCATCAATAGAACAAAAAGGCATCTTATAGTATGGGAGAATATATTCATAAGTGACATATCCAATAAGGGGTTGACATCCAAAATATATAAAGAGCTCACACACCTCAACAAACAAAAAGCAAAGAAGCCAATTAAAAAATGGGCAGAGGAGCTGAACAGACACTTCTCCAAAGAAGAAATTCAGATGGCCAACAGGCACATGAAAAGATGCTCCACATCATTAGTCATCAGAGAAATGTAAATTAAAACCACAGTGAGATATCACCTCACACCAGTTAGGATGGCTAACATCCAAAAGACAAACAACAACAAATGTTGGCGAGGATGTGGAGAAAGGGGAACCCTCCTACACTGTTGGTGGGAATGTAAAATAGTTCAACCATTGTGGAAAGCAGTATGGAGGTTCCTCAAAAAACTAAAAATAGAAATACCATTTGACCCAGGAATCCCACTCCCAGGAATTCACCCTAAGAATGCAGCAGCCCAGTTTGAAAAAGACATATGCACCCCTATGTTTATCACAGCACTATTTACAATAGCCAAGAAATGGAAGCAACCAAAGTGTCCATCAGTAGATGAATGGATAAAGAAGAAGTGGTACATATACACAATGGAATACTATCCAGCCATAAGAAGAAAACAAACCCTACATTTGCAACAACATGGATGGAGCTAGAGGGTATTATGCTCAGTAAAATAAGTCAGGCAGAGAAAGACAAATATCAAATGATTTCACTCATCTGTGGAGTATAAGAACAAAGAAAAAGTGAAGGAACAAAACAGCAGCAGGCTCACAGAACCCAAGAACAGACTAACAGTTACCAAAGGGAAAGGGACTGGGGAGGATGGGTGGGAAGGTAGGGATAAGGGGGAAAAAGGGGCATTATGATTAGCCCACATAATGTGAGGGGGGGGGCACAGGGAAGGCTGTACAACACAGAGAAGACAAGTAGTGACTATAGAATCTTACTACACTGATGGACCGTGACTGTAATGGGGTATGTGGTGGGAACTTGATAATGGGGGGAGTCTAGTGACCATAATGTTGCTCATGTAATTGTACATTAATGATACAAAAAAAAAAAAGAACTTTCTAGCCAACAATAGTATGCAAAAAATGAACAGGCTGCCTTGGGCAGTAGAGAGCTCCCTGTCACTAAATCTGTTATATTGACAAGTGCTAGCATTCACCTGGTCTTTTGAAGCAAGGATTCAGGCATGTAAGTGGGTGAATAGCCTGGATTACTCCTTAGACTCTGTGATTCATCCACTCATTCATTCAACAAGTATTTACTGGGCACCAGGTACTGCACCAGGAGCTCAATGAATTAGCACAGAACAAGTATACCCATGTAACCACACACAGAGCAAGGCCCTATGCTGGGTGATGAACAAAACAGATATGGCCTCTGACCTTTTGGAACTTACAGGCTTGCAGGAGACAGACACGCAATTATAAGAATTACTGGATATTAAAAGAGAGTGTAAGAGGATACCTTGTGGTAGGAATCAGAGAATAGACTTTTAAGTTGAAAAGGAATAAATGTAGGAAGCTTGTTTAGTTCCATGACTTTAGACCTTTCTGGAGAGCTCAGACTTCTCTCTTCTCTGATGCCTGCTCTTCCTGTTGGGTGACCTTCCCAGGTGCTGGCTTAGACCATTCTATACCTGCCAGCCTCAAAGCTGTGAGTCCTGTTCAGGTGACAGGTAACCAGATAACTTTGATCATCCCAGGAGAGACAGGTGGGTGAGCCATGTGGGGTCTTTAGCCACCCCCTTTCTTTCCTACCCTCTTCTCTAAAAAAACCATCAGAAGGGTAGTCCCACAGACTTTGGGACAATAGGGTCACAGGCAATGCCATGGTAGGTGTACCCCAAGAGCCTGGCAGACACTCAATTTTTAGAGCAGCCAACTCTCATCAAAGCAACCAACGGTACTGGCCACAATCCAGAACTCCATGCACAAAGCAGAAAAGACATAGCAGGTGAGCCAAGGGACATGTGATCAGAGGATTTTTCTCCTGTACACTGATGGGGAATAGCACTAGGATAATACAGCTGCTATTCACAAAATGTTTGCTTGATTTTGCTAAACAATAAAAAAAAATCCATGCATCAAATCTTTACCAATGGCTGGGCACTGTACTGGGTGATTGTACATGCATTATTTTATGTGAGCATCAAATAGCCCCATAATATTGACAGAATTATTATCCTTATTTTACAGATGAGGAAACTGAGGCCTAGAAGTTGTCAAAACTTACCTAAAGTCACATAACTAGAGGAAGGCAGGCCAGAGTGTCTCTAGAGCCTGTTCTTCTGGCCTCTGTTCTGTGGACCTTTCATGGGGATAAGAGAAAGCCCAACAAAGTGGAGTGGGTCAAAATGAGCTATCTGGTCTGAGCTCTAAAAGTAGGTGAGTAAGCCCTCAAAAGAGTAGCAGTTTAGCGGGAGAGGGATCTGAAACCTGAGTTCACAGCATAGGCAAAGTCAAAAGAAAAACAATGTACCAGAAAGAAAAAGGTTTTCCATTACTGATATTACAAAGGGATACTCTTTCTAATATATAAATCCATATATCCTTATAAGAAGGACTAACAGACCATAGAAAAATAGACAAAGGATATGAACAGAGATCAAAAGAAATATATACAAATAGCACCTAAGCATATGAAAAGATGCTCACTCTCACTGATTAAAGAAATGCAGATCAAAGCTAAGCTAAGGTAGCATTTATCTCCTGTAAACTTGAAAAACTTATGGGATGCAGCTATTATGGCCTTAAATGTGTAGTATATTTGAAAAGAAAGAAACTGAATGCCAAGGACTTAAGTATCCATCTAAGAAATTATAAAAAGAACACAAACTACAATTAAGGAAAATGGAAGAAATGAAATAAGAGGATCAAAAACCTCAAAATTCGTTCCTTGGGGAGAAAAAAAATCATAGAAATAATGATCCTTGGCATTGATCAAGGAAGAAAAAAGAATGAAAAAGATGATATCACTATACTTCTGAGAGACAATATAAAGATATGGCCTATGCTATTAACTTGAAAATGTGGATGTTCTGGAAAAATTATCGGGAAAACACAATAGATGCCAACCCCCTAATGACAGAGATGTTAGAATTTTCTGACAAAAATTTTACAACAGCCATGCTAAAAAAATGCTTCAATTGAGTAATTAGGAGCACACTTGAAATAAGTGGGGGGGGGGGAATAGAAAGCCTTATCAAAGAAATAGAAAACATAAGGAACCAAGGAAGCTTTAGAACTGAAAAATATAATCACTGGAATAAAAGACTCAGTGAATGGACTCAACAGTATAATAGAGATGGAAGACGAAAGAATCAGTGAACTGGAAGATAGAAAAATAGAAATTACCCTGTCTGAGAAATAGAGAAACTAGACCAAAAAGTGGGGGTGTGGAAAGGAGCAGGGGATAGTTAGATCAAAAAGGGGTGGGGGCGGAGAGAGGAGCTCTGGAACCTGTGGAACTATAACAAAAGATCTAACATTTGTGCCATCAAAGTCCCAGAAGAACAGGAGAAAGAAAGAAACTGCAAGGCTGAAAAAGAACTCAAAGAAATAATAGATGAAAACTTCCAAATTTGTCAAGAGATGTAAACCTAGAAATTCAAGAAGCTGAGCAAACAGAATAAATCCAAAGAAATCCACATCCATACACATTCACAAGTTACTGAACTTCTGAAAACTGAAACTAAATTTTAAAAACCTTGAAAGCAGCCAGAGAAAAACATCACCTTACCTATAGGGGAAAAAAACAGATTTCTCATCAGAAATTATGGAGGTGAGAATGAAGTTGCACAATATCTTTCAGATGATGAAAGAAAAGAACTATGAACCCAGAATCCTATAAGAAATATATACAAAGATATCCTACAGAAATGAAAGGGAAATCAAGTCTTTCTCAGATGAAGGAAAACTAAGATAATTTCTCACTAGCAGACCTTCCCTAAAAGAATGGTTAAAAGTTCACAGAAAAGAAACAATAATAGAAGAAACGCCAGAATATCAGGAAGGAAGCAAGAACACAGTAAGTAAAAATATGAGTAAGTGCAATAGGCTTTCCTTCTTGTGAGTTTTCTAAATACTGTTTGACAGTTGAAGAAAAATTATAACACTGCCTTATGTGGTTCTAAATGTATAGAGAGGAAATATATAAGATGATTATGTTGAAAAGATGGGAGGGTAATGGAACATAAAGAGGAGTAAGGCTTCTGTACTCAGAAGCCTTCACTTGAACTGGCCTAACAATGACATCAGTAGACTACGTTAAGTTTGCTATATGTAATGTAATATCTAGAGCCACCACTAGAGTAATACCAAGAGATACACTCAAAAACACTAGATAAATCAAAATGGAATTCTAAAAGATGTCCAGATAACCCACCAGTAGTCAGGAAAAAGGGAACAGAGAAACAAAAACAGATGGGTAGAACGGATTTTTTTAAACGAAACAATTATTTGCTGTGGAGAAGAAATTCATTTCAAATATAACAACATAGGCAGGTTGAAAGCCACATCAGCTCACACAGTGGGAAACCCCCCAAGGGTGCGGAAAGCAGCCGAGAGGGGCTGGTCAGAGGAAAGCAAGCCCTTTCTTATTTCAAACATAGCATTATTTATCTTAACAGTCATCAGGATTCCCAGAAACATGGAAGAGGGGGTTTTCAGAATGACTTCAAAGGGGCCACCTCATTCCCGCAAAGATAGGTGCAGGAAAAACCAGAGCTTAAATGGACAACATTCTGACCTATACGGATGGAGAAGCCTCTGCGTCAAGGTGAAGATCAGATTCCACCTGCAGTGGGCCACGACTTAGTACTTGAATCCCCCACCCCTAAGCTGGGAGGGGCAGAACTTTGGGACAACTTGGGTTTGCCCCTAGCTGTCTTCCTTCCTTTTGTTCCTCCCCAGTGGAAGACAAAATGTCTGGAAGTCTCCAGCCACCAATAGGAAGCCAGGAGTGTGAGGATGAAGACTTTGAATAGGCTCACCCCCATCAGCTGTGAGGGCCAGTGGCCTCATTCCTAGGACAGCATTAAGCACAAGCTTTTCCTTGATATAGAGCCTGTTTGCGCCTCTGGCAGCCTCTGACCTCACTGCAGCCCTGTGGACAAAAGCTTAGCCTCACCCCATTTCACAGGTGTCCAAGTGGAGCCTTAGAGAAATAAAACAAATTACCCAAGGTAGTTCTCAGACTAAGGACTCATCCCATTATATAATCCTACCTCTATCAAGATCCCAATATAATGATTATTGTTATTTCCATTTTTGAGCACCTCTTGTGTGCCAGGCATAAGACTAGGTGCTTCACTCCCATTAGCTCATTTGTCCTTCACAATAATCCCCAAAGAAGGTTCTCCATTTTACAGGCTCAGAGAAGGTAATATTAAGAGAATTGGTGCATGCTAGGTATTCTGAATACTTTAATGTACACTGAGTCACTTCATCTTCCTAACAATCCTGTGAGAGTAAATCTAAGTATCATTTCCACTTCACAGATGTGGGAACTACGGCTCAGACACATCAGGTAAACTGAGGCCACACAGTTAGGAAGTAGCAGAACCAGGATTTGAACCAAGCATTCTTACCACTAACCCACAACTCTGGAAGTACAAGCAACTTACCCAAGGTGGCATGTCTAGGGAGTGTTAGAATCTGATTGAAACTCCTGCCCAGCTAGAAACCCAGGATCTGCCCACCCAGCATCCTTAGAATAGGGCTGGAGTGAAGCTCTGGGTCACTTGGCAGCCTCCTCCTCTCCATCTAGGAGACAGTTTTCTGTAAATACTCCCCAGACAGGATTCGTAGAGGCCGAGCCCTCCACAGTGGCATCAGGCCCAGTGGGGCTGGCAAAGCTGGGACCCTGCCCAACTGGCCTTCTTTGCCAATTTTTCTCTCTCTGCCTGCTGCTTGCTGGCTGAAACCAGACCTGACTCTCATTCTCTCCCTGGGCCCCCACTGGAAGCACTGAATGCCAGGTGGAGAGGGAACTTGGAGGGAGAGTGGGTCCAGGAGGGGTAAGAGGAGCAGGGTAGGGGTGAGGAGAGGGGTGCTGGGGAGTGGTTCTGGAGTTGTGGGGCAGGGGTAACCTAGCAACCACTGGCTCAAGCAGTCACAAAGCGGGCAGGCTTGCCCACAGAACCCGTTGACTGTCCTCTTGCTCCTTCCTGCCCAGGCAGCAGGGGCTTCTCACCCAAATGCTATAGCGGGCACTTGCTTCGGTGAGTCCGGGGATCTCTCCAGGGGAAGAAATGGACACTAGAGCCAGGCTGGGGCCAGGGGAGGACCCAAAGAGGCCAAGATGGGGAAAGGGAAGCTCTGTTTCAGGTTTGGTGTGAGCATTCAGACCCCTTCTGTCTAGCTGGCTGGGGTGGGGGGGCCTCAGGGGAGAGGCAAGCGAGGACAGAGGCAGACACAGTGTGGCCAGCCCTGCACCTTGGTAAAGGCAGGCCTGGCCCGCTAGAGTCCCTGCTGACCTCTTTACAGCAACTGCGGGGTGTGGCCCATTCTAGTGGCTTATAAAATCAATTTAATGGGTCACAGGGGACATTTAAAAATGAAAAAAAAGTAGAATGAAAATATCAGTGTGCACCATATGTAGCCAAGGTAAGCATTGCTTAGGATATTCTTGCTTCCGTTTCACATATGCACACAAATGTGTGTGCACACACATGTGAATTGTGTCACTATCTAAAAGTTAGTTTCTTACTGTGGTCACAGTCAAAAGCATTTGAAAGTCTCTGTTCTAACAAGGGCCTTGTCCTCTTGGCAGGTGGGTTTGAGACTTTCAAATGCACTGTCTTCAAGCCCACACATTTAAATGCTCTAGAATGCCCCATCACGGAGGATGTCCAAAGCTTCCTTCAAAGGAAGCTCTGCCAGCTGCTTTTTTCTTTAGAGAAAAGATCAGGAGTCTTGGAGTAAGGATGCCTGGTTCCTCGTAGTGGACCTCATTCTCTCCCCTTCCCTGATTTCAGTCAGTGCTGCCCACCTCTTCCACCCTAACCTGATAAATGACTGGCCCTGGGGGATCTCTGGGGTCCCTTGCAGAACCTGTGGGTATGAGGGTTAATTCTCAGCAGGCACTGACTTCTATCCCAACCCCACCCCTGGCACCTGCAATCCCAACAGTTCGGCTATATATACACACACACACTTCAGGTCCATAGATTTAGATTAATCACAATTCCTGGCTTTGACACCTATCATCTTTCATCCACATCACTGAATTGATTTATTTAATAATGTAATGAACACAGTAAATGCACCTCCCAAACCAAGAGCTAGAATGTCACTACTAACATATCTATGTGCTCCTTTCCCCCCACTCTCCCTCCCCAGCTTTTCTCAGAAATAGCCACTAACTGAATCTTGTGTTGAGCATTTTCTTGCATTTTTTCTTGTTTTTACTGCATATTTATGATAATTTTGCTTGCTTTCAAACTTTATTTTTTAAAAGGATCTCAGGCTATGTGCTTTTCTGGAAGTTGCTCTCCTTGACTTAGCATGGTATTTGTAAGATCTTCTATGTTGCATGTAGTTGTGGTTCATTCATTTTCATAGCAATATAATGTTCAATTGTCTGAAGGTACCACAGCTTATTTGGCATTCTTCTGCTGTTGGACATTTGGGTTGCACCAGGTTTTTGCTAATTTGAGCAGTGTTAGTTTGAATATTCTTACAACAAGTTTCAGTTGTACATCTGCAAGGGTTTCTTTTGGGTATATACCTGGGAGAGGAACTGCTGGGTGATATGGCATGCATACGTTCGATTTTATAAGGTATTGACAATTTTCCCCCCAAAGTGTCTGTTCCAGTTTACACCCCCACCACCAGTCTCTGAGAGTTGCTGTCATTCATCTTCAGCACTCGTATTAAATGCACTGGTCTTTATTCTGTTAGAAACCATACAATGGCTACAGAGGTGAAGACCCAGCTGGCCGAACGTCCACTGATGAGGTAAGATGCCAAATGCTCATGCTCATGCCTGAGGGGAGGGAGGGGAGAGGAAGACAAGGTGGCCTAGGGAACTGAACAGACTAGGGGTCCAAGAGAGGGCAGTTTCTTCTCACCTCCCATGGCCACCAGCCAGGCCCCCTGCGGGCCCTAAGGATTGAGTCAGCAGAGGTCACCGGCTGGCCACTCACTGCAGAGGGAAGGGGTGTGGTGCACGGTGCGTGGTGCAGGAGAACCAAGGGCAGGAATCCCTGGGTTTTCAGGGGTGACTTCCTTTGTTAGTTGTGAATAGCGGAGGCCAGCGAACTGCAACTTTCAGTGAAGGTTTGCTCTATTTCTTTAAATCCTAGGTCCCTTAGAGGTGAATTGCGGATGGAACAGTAAGCTCAGGGGCCTGGTCAGTGAAATCCTCAGGAGGCCCCAGGCAGAGCATCTTGCTTAGCATATCCAGAGCCCATCTCTACTCCAAAGGGACTCCCTTCAGCCAGGGCCACTAGGAGGGAATGCAGAAAGTGAGAGGGCAGGTGGTCCTACCAGGCCCCAGGAGGAGAGCAGCCCCCTTTGGAGCCTTGCTGGACCGACCTTGAGCTCCTCCTCCAGGGGCAGAAGCACAGCGTCCTCAGGAGAGGGAAGGGGTGCAGGGTGGAAGGAGAGAGCCCGAGATGGCTTGTCTCCAGTGAAGCCAAACAAGAGCTTGAAGCTTGCCTACAGCATCACAGCCCTAATAGCTGCCCCGTCAGCTCTGCATCTGCTAGGAGGGGAAAGGACTTGCTGGTGTGGTCTGGCCTTGGAGCCAACTTTGGCCCAAGTACGCAAAGTCTGGGCCAAGCCTGCCCCAAGGACATGGGGGGAGGGTGACTGCCTATAGCTGGCTTCTCCTGGGCTGCCAACAGCTTGGCTTGGGGAGAACCCCTTCCTTGCTGGGGTCAGCCCCCTGGCCCTGGAGGTGTATATTACTGTGCCTTTGTTCCATCCCAGGTACTTGGATGAGTAGGTGGGTCTATGGCTTCTCTTTTTGGCTTTAAAGATGGTTTCTAGGAAAAAACTGGGGTTCTGGGAGATTCCATCTGAGTTCTCTCAAATGGATCGTAGCTCCCTGCTAAGGCATCTCTCGAGGACAGAAGGCTCCCTGGGCCTGAATTGTACCAACTGGGAAAGGACCCTGGGGGAGGCCCAGCTTTGGGTGGCATGGGGGCGGTGGTGAAATCCTGGAAACCAGACGTCTGAGTATCTCAGGAATGGACTCTGTAATAAGCACTGAGTTCTGCTCTGGTGGGCACTGCCAGGAGGTTCCCTTAGCTTCTCCTTGACCCTCTCCTTCAGTCCAAGAGCTGAGCTGAGACCTGAGAAGAAGCCAGGACACAGGCCAAGGAGCCAAAGGGACGACGGGCCACAGAAAGAACTGATGATCCCAGGGATCGTGGATCTTGAGCTGAACCGGGAGGCACTGAAGACCCCGAAGCCCCAAACCCCTACCACATACCGCTTTGGCCGCCTCAGCCACCACTCCTTCTTCTCCCGGCACCATCCCCACCCACAGCGTGTGACCCATATCCAAGGTAGGGCTGGGGTAGGCCAGAGGCTGGCTGGGGGTCAGGGGACAGTCTTGAAAACCAGAAAGGGAAGGCTGAGCCAGTTTCCAGGCGGAGGCCCAGAAAAGGCAGGGACTTGGCCAGGCAGGTCTTGATTCGGGAGGCAGGCTCCCACGGCAGAAAGCATATCCCTACAGGATTTCCCTCATTGCAGATTCTCCCATTTCACAAATCAGAGAAAGTGAGGCATGCTCTTTCCAGAGCTGCACTCCATGCTCTAACTTAGGCCATTTCATCCATCAAATATCTATTGAGTGTAAACTACAGGGTGAGGCACATTTTTAGGCCCTGGTGGTAGAACAATGAAAAAGTCCCTACCCTCATGGAGCCACGTGTGGTGGAGAAGGGTAGGAAATAGATAAGGTGTCAGAGTTTGGTAAGTGCTAAGGCTCTAGACAGGAGACCTGACCAGTGGCCAAGAACTAAAGGAAGAGAGGGTATGAGCCATGTGAGTATCATGGAAGGACAGCCCTAGCAAAGGGCACAGCAAGTGCAAAGTACTGAGGTGGACATCCTGGCTCTGTTGGAGGAGCAGCGAGGAAGACAGTGTGGCTGGAGCAGAGTAAGAAGGGGGAGAAAGGAGATGCATCAGAGAGGCAGTAGAGGCCTGATCATGTGGGCCTCGGAGGTCACCGTAGTCACCATTAAGCCATCTCACTAGGAGCCGTTGGAAGGTTGGGAGTAAAGAAGTAACAGAAGTGATCTATTGGCCTCTGTGTGGATGGTGGCTTGGACCAGGAGGTAGCAGGGGAAGAGTGAGTGGCCCCGCTCTAGAGACACACAGAAGGTAGAGCCAACTGGATTTGCTGATTGATTAAAAATGGCATGTGAGAGGAAGACAGGGGTCAAAGCCGACTCCCAGCTTTTTGGCCTGAGTACCTGGAAAACTGGAGTTGCACTGGCTGATACCTATAAATATCCAGGTGGGAGTGCAGAGGAGGCAGTTGGGTCCAGAGTTCAAAGGAGAGATGCAAACCTCAGAGCCATTAAGTAGGGATGGCATTTGAAGTGGCATGCCTGGATCATCCAGGAGGCCGTGTAGGTAAAGGAGAGGAGAACCTGGGGACTGAGCCCTGGGACCCAAGGCTAAGGGTTTGAGGAGATGAGAAGGAAGCAGCGGAGGAGATGAGGAACCAGGAGAGGGAGAGGTCCGGAGACGAAAAGGAAAGTGTTTCAGAAAGGGGAGAGTGAGCAACCATGCTAAGTCCTGACCAGGCTGGTCCTCAAAGCTGAGCTATCTAATGATAATATCCCATCATGCAGACCTGAGGCCAGAAGGTCCCCACCTGTAAACTGCTTGCCACCACCTGCGGGCTGCTCTGCACTCAGCCGAGCACAGGCCGACAGATGGCAGGAAGTTTTATCCAGAGGGTCTAGCTAAGTCTGGCTCCCTGCGATTTGAGGCCAGGCTCTTCTCTTCATGGGGGCTTGACACCCTCCTGCCCCATCCTCCTCTTCCAGCTGCCTACCTCTGTGTGCTCACACCTGCAGTTTATTGCTCTGTCATAGAAAACCAAAAGGATCCAAGGACTAGCGTGCCAGGAAGCCTGGGTTGCCTCACCCCTGCCTGACTTGCTGTGTGACCCTGCGGGCCTCCTTCTGCTGTCCATCTTTAGTGTCCCATGGGTAGGGTCTCAGCACCTGCAGAGGTTCTCCCAGCTCCTGTGATCTATGGCCTGTGGTTACTGGAAAAAGTGAGACCAGTGCTCTCCGTGCCTACCAGCCTCCTTCTGGCCTCCTGGAGTCTTTGGGGTTCATCCAGAACCCCTTCCCATAGCCTCCCATCCTTCACAGATCTCACCGGGAAGCCCGTCTGTGTCGTCAGGGACGAATTCTCTCTGGCCGCCTTGCCTCAAGCCACACTCTTATCTCGCTGTTTGATGGGTATACCCACCATCTCTGTTCCTGTTGGAGACCCACAGTCCAATCGGGACCCCTGGCTTTTCTCTGGTGGGTACTTGGGCCATAGCACCTCTACCTTGGGTTGCACCCCTCCCCAAGGACTGCCCCACTTGGGCAGGTGCCTGAGAAGGAAAAGGCCATTGCTGTTATGTTGGTGGGGTCTGATGAGGTACCCGCTTAGTTTCTCGTTTCCTGGGGCAGCTGCGTCTGCATTATTCCCCACCCCCAGGTCCTCAAAAATGTGCCCCTGCTTGAATTTGAGGAGTGATAACAGGACAAACAGATTTCTGTCAGGTTGGTGGGGTTGGAGGAGGGGGCCAGAGATTCTGGGGAGGGGGCTGGGACACCTGTGCTGGGCAGAGGCTTGGAAGGCTTGTGCAGTGCACTTCAGCACCGGGAGCACTTCAACAGCTTATCAACCAGCTAGCCTGTCAGTTGAATCTGTCCGACTCCTAAAAGAGGCAAAGCTACATGAAACCACACGCACCTTGGCGCAAGTAGTCAGACACTCTCCAGCATCTCTCAGTGAAGACACAGGCTGGGACGTCAGCATCAGCCCCCTCAGCAGCAATCGCACCCACCCACCAGCGGTGTGATTCCTCCTCCTTCCCTTAAGGCACCGCACCCCCTCCTTTCCCTTTAAGATGCTGGGCAGGGTCTGGGCAGGGGAGCAGGCTCTTCCACCTATGGCCACAGGGAGAGTAAGGAGAAGGGCCCCAGGTACCAGCTGGCAGGATCTTGTCCCCTCCTCTCAGAGGCCTGGAAGAAGGAGTTAAAGGACCTGGCTTCCCGGGTGGCCACGTTCACGAAGCAGAATGAGCTGAAGAACAAAGAGGTGGGTGTGGACAAAACAAAGGAACTGTCTGGGGAGTGATGAGATGGATCCATCCCCTTGTAATGGAAAACCTCCCAAGTTGGTTGTGCCAAACCAGCAGCAGAGCAAGCGCTCCTGAGAGGTGCTGCTGTTGACACCGGAGAGCAGGCGGCCATCAAATACCAGTCCAAGGGCGAGGGTCACAGTGAGGGCTCAGAGGAGGAGAGAATGTACCTAGGTGGAGAAATCCAAGAAGGGTTCAGAGAAGCAGAATGTTTAGAAGTGGCCTGGGGAGATAATCCTAGTGGAGACTTGCAGCACAAAAGCTCAGAAACTAGAAAATGCAAGACATCTTTAGAGGCCAGGGGGTGAAGTCAGGGTACAAGTGGACAGCAGTGGGGAAGAAGTGGGGAAGGGGGGAACTTCGAATGTGGGCAAGAAGAGCTTGTTCTTAATTTCTGAGCATAGCATAGTGTCTTTTCTCATAAGGAGTGGAGAATCACTAAGGGTTTTCAAACAGGATGGGGGTGAGCTCGTTTGCTGATAAACCACTAAAGACAATTGGAAGGCAACTTCAAGGTAGTTGGCATTGGTCCTGGGACAGGCCTGGCCCTTTGGGGCTGAGTCTGGTCCTGCCCTTGACTTGGGCCACAGAGTTCACATCCTTGCTCTGCAGCTCACTGACTGCCATGCTCAGGGCAACTCAGCTATGCTGTCTAGGTCTCCGTTCTCTTATCATTAAAATGGACAGAAGGATCTACCAGTCTTAAGCGGAATTGCAGGGGCAGGAGGTCCTCAGGTTTATACCCTCAGCCTTGGCTCAGGAGGGTTTCCCAGGGCAAAGAAAGGATGCCAAGCTGTGGGGAACAGACCTGGGGGCAGCTGAGCTTGGAATTAAGGTTGGTGGGGACCTGGGATCGGAATACAGTTTTCAAATCTCCGATGGGCTGGGGGTGACAGGGGGGGCCTGCCCAGGAGAAAGTATGAGGACTACTGAGGACCACCAGGCAGCAACAAAGTTCTCAGTGAAGTTCCAGGAAGAAGGGTCTTGCCTGGAACGGAAGGGCCTCGGCTGGGGAGAGGGGCCTAGGGCGGGGTGGGGCTGGCCTGGTCCACATCCCTGGTGCCTGAATGCTGTGAGGCTTTCCTCCAGCAGAGGAGGTGATGGGTGCCCTGGAGGTGTGACGGCCTCTTCCTCTTCCCTTCTCTTCCCCTCTGCTGCTCCCGCTTCTCTCTCTCACTCTGTTGGTTGGTCTGTCTGTCTGTCTGTCTCTGTTTCTCTGGCCACTTTTCTCCCAGCAGAAGGAGGAGCCCCAGCGGGCAAAGTACTCAGCAGAGACTGGGAGGCTCATCCCTGCTCCCACTCACGCCATCGGCCGCTACCACTCACGCCAGGCCCGACAGAACTACCCTTCGGGCAGAGCTGGAGGAGTCCAGACCTTCATCCTGCAGGATCAGGAGCTGCTGGTGAGGCCCTGCTCCCAGTTCCCAGCAATCCCAACTAGGACTCTTACAAACTGCTTTAAAGTGTGGCTTTAGAGTATCTCCCAGAGATGCTTATGCCTAAGACTGCAGGACTGGAAAACCCCAGGCCCGGGAGTCAGGAGCTTGGATTCCAATCCCCTGCTGCCTCTAGGTTTCTGTGATAGGCTTTCCCTCTCTGTTAAGTCCTTCTCCCCCTCGAGGCCTTAGTTCCAGAGTCACCCGAACTGGGAGCTTGAACAGGTTATCACAAAGTTCTGTTCCCACTTTGGCGCCTGATGAGCTATTGAAGGGAGCTACAGTGGCAGAATGCGAAACATGGAGATGAAGTTCCTGCCCCGTGTGTCCTCAAACCATGCCCTATGTGTCACACTGTGCAGCTGGCAAGGCTAGGCCCCCCCTGGGTCCTCACACTCTGAGAGGGGTCTGGTCTATGCTACTGCGCAGCACAAAGCCCCCCTTCTCCATGTGCAAGTTTCCCCATCAAGGCCTGAGATGAATCCCTGACTCATTCCAGTGGGTTAAGGCATTGAAGGGCCCTGTTAAAATGCACGTTGTGTTCTCCAAGAAAGGCTAGACACTGAGCTAGCATCTCCATACCTTCCCTGGGGACAGAGCTTTCAAGCAGGCGGGCCCCTTTGGAGCTTTACAACAGTCTAGTGAAATGGATAGAGCAGATAGGGCCTGGGGTCCCCATTCTATGGATAGGGAGGCTGAGGCCCTGCCAGGTCACATTCCTTGGTCCAGTCCCCAGCAAGGGTGCAGCATAGCTACGACTAGAACACAGTACTTTCTCCACCTTAGGGCGGCCTCACCTTGCCTGGAATTAGGTTCTCAGGTCCTGTGGGGATGGGGCACAGGGCAGGTAAGTTGGACATGGAAAATGGAGAAGGGGAGAAGGGGCCAGGGGCAGACATGGGGCAGTGGTCACTGCAGTGGGTGGGTAGCTGGGGGTTGAGGGTGGGCACCCTGGCAGGCATGGGCTTGGGGAGAGGCCCAGCCTGGTTCCCACACTGCTGAGGATAAGGCAGACCTGCTGGGGACTGACAACCCTTCAGTTCCTGGAAGACTAACTGCCAACTGCTGAGGGGACTTCACTTTCCTAGGACTCCAGGGACTCCACCTCCCACAGCAGGCCCCAACTCCAGCTGACCAAAGCCATAGCCACCATGAGCAGCCTGGCCTAGGGGGCTCCCATAGCCTCTCCAAGACAGAGCTGGATCTTATCCTGATAACATTTGACTGGAGAACAAGTGGGGAAAGGGCCCTGAAGTAGCAAAGATGCCAAGTGACAAGAATACAGCTGGGAGCAGAGTACACACTGCTTGGCAGGAAGGAATCCCAAGCTGGGCAGTTAGCAGAACCAGCCAGCGCCACCCCTCAGGCTTCCCACTGGGATGACCCTACTTCTTTGCTAACATCTCCAGTCTCTGGGAACATGAGTGGGGGAGGCCTGTGGTGTCCCTGACATCCCCACACCCAGGACCCAGGACCCAGGGATTTAGGACTCAGTGTGTCTCCAAGGAGCTGACTGGCCAGCTCCAACTTTGTTTTCCCAGTGAGGGACTTTGGGGCATAACCAGCCCAAGTAGGGTTCAGGGATGAGGGGCCCACATATTTAATTCTGAGGCTTAGTTCTGCCACAAATTCCCTACGAGGTGTCCCCGTCTCTCAAGGGCTCAGATCTTCACCTGTCCAATGAGGAGTTTAAGAATCTCCCTCTGGGACTGTTGGAAGAGAAAGCCCTCTCTAAAGTGCAAAGTTCCATGCAGAGGAGGGGCAGGGGCTATCATGGAGAACAGGTTAGCCAAGCACATGGCTCTGGGAGCCCACTCTGCTGGGGAAGGGACATGCTGCTGGCTGGAACATGCCATCTGGACACACCGTCCAGGCCTGTCCTCCTGCCCACAGATCCTGGAGCTCCTTTGTCAGATTCTGCAGACGGATTCGCTGAATGCTATCCAGTTCTGGCTACTCTATGCTCCCCCCAAAGGTGAGGACACATCTGGGCCCAGAGTCTTCTCTGAGTAGAGGCTGCTGAGGGCCCTGTTCTCTGGTTCTGCAGGAGTTTGATGTCACTGGCTCCCACCCCAAGGCCTTCCTCCTGGGCCTTGTGTCCTTTTTGGAACCCCAAACTAACCTTCCCCAGCTGGACAATATCACTGCTCCCTCCTCCCCATTGCACAGCAGGATTCCTATGCTCCATTCTGACTGCAGGCCTTGGCACCTGGGAGGGAGAAGTGCAAAGACCACTCGCAGATACAGCCTCTCACCCACCACTGTGGGGAATGCACACACACACACACACACATGCACATAAGAACATACACATATATGCTCATGAACACATGAACAGGTAGGTGCACACACTATGACAGATGGTGAACAGTGTGTCTGAGCGGGAGGGTGAAGAGTGGGAGAGCCAGACAGCTGATTGGAGAAGGCTTCCTGGACGGGAGAGTGGAGGAGGAAGAAGAGGAAGAGGGCCAGGGGAGGAGGCAGGTACCCAGAAGACTTCCCACAGAGGGCCAGGGGGTGTGGTGGGCGGGCCAGAGGAGGCCAAGAACAAGACACATTTGTGTTCATGTGGCATGAGACAGATGAGAAAAGGTTAGGGACTCGGCACACACAGGGGCCAGGAGAGAAGTCGGGACCTCCCATGGGGGCCTAAGAGCAGAATGTGAGATGTTAGAGAAAGCTGCCCTGGACTAGAGTTGGGCAGAGAGCTGGAGGCTTGCTGCCTGCCTGTCCCATCAAGGGACGGGATAGGGGGCCAAGGTCCTTCACCTGAGCACCCTGTCTCCCCACACCTCCTGACTGTGCTTACAGAGAAAGACCTTGCATTAGGGCTCCTGCAAACAGCAGTGGCTCAGTTCCTTCCCCAGCCCCTAGTCTCCATCCCAGCAGAAAAACTTCGGAACCAGCTCCAGAAAGCCCAAGAATCACCTCAAGAGAGGCAACAGCCACTCTACAGGTAGGCTTCACACCCCGCACCTGCCCCTTCCCAGAACTGCCCCCTCATGTTCAGCCACCTGTCCTCCCAGGTGAGACCAGGGGGATCCAGAGAGGGGAGCCCAGCATTGGTCATAGGCTGGGCTGACGGAGCCTGTCTTGGAGGAAGAGACCCAGCCCCTGGCTCAGGGACCCTTGCGTTCCAGCTGTGCTGCTTAAAGGCCCACTGTGCCAGCCCAGACTCAGGCAGCTGGCTGTGGGGGATGCCAGAGAGGCTGAGCTGTGTCAGTTGTACCACGATAAGGCTGGATAAGCCATATCCAGCCCTCCAGAAGCAGCTAGTCTTTGGGAACACACAAACAGAGAAGGAATACTAATACAAGGCAGACAGGAGTGCCATCATGCTGGGAGTAAGGGCCTTGGATGGCTGGAGGAGACAAAGGAAGATTAGGGAAGGACTCACAAACTAGGGCCAGAACGTCAGCAGTTGAATCAGCTGTATTGACTGCTCACTATGTTTGCCCACCACCACCAGGTATTTTACATATTTCCAGTCCATACACCACCCACAGAGGCCATATTACCCCATTTTACAGGTGAGAAAACTGAGGTTCAGGAATAATGGATGACTGCCCACAGTCACCCAATAGGCCAGCAGAAGAGCTGGGATTCAGACTCAGTCATGTCTAACTTCTAAGCCCGGCAGTGCTCAGATTTATGGGGTACCTTGTTAAAAGTGCAGATTCCTTGAAATTTTAACACAGTAAGTTGGGGATGAATAAGGGATATGCAATTTTAACAATCAACTGAGTATTTCTGATACAGCTTGGGGAACACGGCTGGGGTGGATAGGGTTTGAGCAGCAAATGAGAGGGTAAGGAAGGTCAGAAATGGAAGTCAGGAACGTGCACACTTTAGGGAATACGCTTGGGGGTGGTTGGGGCATGGGCAGGCGTGGTAAGAAGGGCGGGCGGTTGCCCTCACTCAGATCAGCAACCATCAGATCTATTGAAGGTGTGGGTTCTTGCTCCAGCCTGGGACTTAGTTCTTTTTTCCATTTTGAAAGACCGGGCAAGCCACAAAAGGAAGGCAGGCTTCACTGTGATCTCAGGCAAGCTGCCTCCTGTCTGTGGGCCTCAGTTTCACCTTCTCTCAAATTCCCTCTCCTAGAATTGTAGAGACAAAAATATTGTACTAGGTACACAAAACAGCTCCCTGAAGTGCAAAGCCCATACAAGACAGAAGGGCGTCAGTGGGGCTTGTACACCACTCACTAGGGAAGTGGAGCCCTTGTCTTCTCTGCTCACCTGGGAAGGCTGCCCGTCTGCGAGGAAGCAGGAAGCAGGGGCAGACTGAGGCAGGGGCCTCCCTTACAGCTCCCCGGGCAGGAGGGCCTGGGTTCCCTGTGACCGCAGCAGGCAGGGGAGCCACAGTCACTGGGGTCCTGCTTGGGGGGTGTCAGTCATGCACAGACGCTTTCTGGCTCTCTGGGAGGGGCAGCCCTTGCTTTCTTCCCCTCCCTGCGCACCCTGCCGGCCTGCTGCAGGGTCTCCAGCCTGCCCTTCCCTTTGTGTTGGTTACAGCCAATCCCCAAAGAAGATGAAGACACCACCTCTACCAAAAAGCGAAAAACCAGGTAAAAGTCCATGCAGCAGGCTGTGGGGGCTCACTGAGGCCCACCCCTACTGGAATCCTCAGGGGTTCAAGGCACCCTGGAGTTGTGTCCTCCCCAGGGGAGCTGCTCATTTCACCCATCTATCCATTCATCCAACAGACACTGATTTCACCCCTGGGTGCTAGGCTCCAGGGATCCCTGGGAAAGAATTCAGACAAGTTCCTGCTGCCATGGAGCTTACATCCTAGCAAGCAGAAGTACAGACAGCAAATGAGAATGTCTGGGAGAGACAGGTGCCATAAAGAAATTGGAGCAGGGTAGTGTGAGAGATAGTCTTAAGGATGGGCAGGGTGAGGACAGCTGAACGACAGGAAGGATCAGCCCTGTGCAGGTCCAGAGGGAGCCTGGAAGCAGGGCTCCCACCTGCCTGGTGTGTGGGTGGAAGAGCAAGCAGGCTTGTGTGGCCAGAGCCTGGTGGCTTGGGCACAGTGGTAAGAAATGAGCCAGGTGGGCAGCACTGGCAGAGGACACACTGGAGGGTTATAAACAGGGCATGGCAGGTCCCCTCTGAATGCCAGGTGGAGAATGGGCTGCAGTGGGTGACAAGGGACGAGGGAGACCAGGGAGGAAGCTGCTGCATCCTCCTGGTGCCAGGGCAGAGGGAAGAGAAGAGGACAGATACCTGCGATGTGCCTTATCTCCCCCACTAGACTGTAAAGGGTCCTCAGTGCCTGGCTGAGTGTCCGGCCAAGAAGAGGCACTTCACAGATACTTGGTACCTGGATGCAGAAAGAGGACAGCGGTGAGACCCCGAGAAGGGTGCCAGCTCCTCCCAGGTCCCCTGTAGAGCCCAGAGCAGAAGATGAGCTTGACGAGCTTGACCAGACTCGACACAGCTCCCCTCTGCTCTTGCACATTTGGCTAGGGTCTTGGGGGAGAAGGGGTCTGCCAGGTAGGGGACCAGCCCTCCTCATCCTTTCCTGCCTGCTATCTCCTTTTCTCCCAGAGAATATCGGGAAAGCGCAAGTTCTCCGGCTACATTCAAACCACAACACGGAAGAGAAAACGTCAAAGCTGGAGTGCTGAGGAGTCTGCACCAACTTGCCCACCCTGCTCAAAAGGGGCTGCTTCCATCCTCACCACCTCAAAAACAGCCCCTACTTGCCTATCACACAGAGTCTATTAAAACACTGTCTCCCATTTAAGAGGACAGTTCCACTCTCCTATCAGTAGTAGGTCTGTGCTTGGGATCATTTATTCCAGGAGAAAGGATTAAGCTGGGCCAAACCATCCCCCCTCTCTCGGAGAAACCCCAAGTGCCATCGCCCATGCAAGGCTTACCTGGTTCCTTTATGTACCAGAGAACTGAAGGGCAGATGGTAGTCCAGGTGGTCTGAGAAAGGGGCTCTGTCCCTCCTTGAGCCAAGACACACAGGGCTCTGGGTAGGTTAGAGCAGAAGTCAGGAACCCACAGGTCCCCTTAAAATAATCATTGATATAAATTATTGAGTTCCTACCTGGCATTGAGGGAGGGACTTAGGTAATAGCTAATGATGAACACTATGTGAATTGTTCTACGTACTTGATGTGTCGTATTCGATTCTCCCAAATGTCCCAGGAGGTAGAGATTTAATATTATTAGTCCCATTTTATAGAGGAATAAATTGAGGCTGAAGGGTTAAATAACTCCTCCAAGGCCATGCAGTCAGTGGCAGAGCCAAAATCCAAACCCAACATGTCTGACTCTAGAATCCCTGCTCTTACCCGCTGTACTCTCTTGCCTTACAAACAGCAACCCTCACCAAAAGTTGTGGTTTGCATTTCTAAAAAGCATAAGGGTTAGCAAAATGGTCGTTGGCAAGACCAAGGAGGAAAGGGGAATTATATACAAGTGACCCAGATGCAGCTTGGGTGTGTCTATCCTTTAAGATCTAAAAAAGATGGCTATCACCATCTGGGTCTGGCAGGTCCGACATCTTCCTAGAGATTTCTGCAGATTCCCTGGAAAGGTGCAGGGGAGAGAGGCATTGAGGATTCACGATGTCACTGTCACCTGCGGCTCTGAGCCCTTAACTTCTACTGCCTTAGTTCCATCCACGGATCGTGGCTCCACCCTATACTTGCAGCACTGCTCCACCTCACAGCAATTCAGAGGGATTCAGTCCCTCCAGGGATTCTCAAATACCACATTCACACAAACTTTCGGGTGCAGGCTTCCATCAAGATGCAGCTGGCTGGAGATTTGCTGTGATGCTGGCAAACAGCTTCACCGTCGATATTAAATGGCCTTGTTTTTGAAGTCCTTGGCCGCTCTCCCCCTGGGGACGTTTCCCTGGAGGCAGCATCTCCTTTAACTCTGTCCCTTGCTTCTCACTGGCTTTTCCTCCTCCTCACCTCTGCCACCAGTTTGCCTGTAGAAAGCCCACATTCGTTTAATTTTATTTCCAATTTGTTTATTGTGAGAAGATCTGCAGGATATAAAATTTACCACTCTAGCTATTTTGAGTGTACCGGTCAGTGATATTAAGTAATTTTGCATTGTGCAATCATCACCACCACCCGTCCAAAGTCCCCTAAAAGGCCCACATCCTCTTTCCATGTTTTAAAGGAGTCATTCATTGCTAAGCCCCAGGGGGCCAGCCAGTTGGGGGATTTGAAAGTTCCAGACGTCTCACAAAGCACCGGTCAGAGGTGTCAGCTTCCTGGAAATGCCAGTGGTGTCTGGTGTCAGACCTGCCTTCCTGGTCACCTGCATTGGGCCATCTGTGCCCTCAGATCCTGTACACGTTGGAAGCCAGGCTGGTTAACTGGACCCGTGAAGTCAGTTTGGCTTTGCAGAGCCTCTATGCTCTGCTTAGCAGCACAACTTGCCTGTAGCTGCTCAGCCCGCATTTGGGCATTGAGGTGACTTCTGCTTAGGACGCCAGCTCACTCCTAAGTTTTCCCTGGCTCCAGGTCCTGGAATTTTTCTTCTCCCTACCCTCTACTTCTCTGCCTGAAGCATCAACACGTATTTTCCCTTCCAATCCTATGGCTGCAGGTCCTTCTTGGGATCCAGGCTCCTTAGCCACTGTGGTAGCCATTGTCGGGGGCTGCCCAGGATGTCCCCCACCCTCTTTTCAGGGTGGGCCTGAAACCTAGCTCCGTACAATCAGAGCAGCCCATCCCTGAGCACAGGAATTGGTTCAGGGGTAGGATAAGCATGTGACCCAAGCCAGGCCAATCGTAGTCTCTCCTTGGGATTGGCAGGGGAATGTTGGCTTTGGAGAGGATGCCACCATTGGTCATTGTCACTTCAAGGGGGTAAAGCTGGACTCAGTCACATCTGATGCCCCTGATTCTCTCCCATTCTTCCCCATTATATGAGAAAATGAAATTACTTCTTGATCCATAGTTGATTTTTACGCTTTTAACATAAATCTGTTACTCATTTTTTTATATTAATACACACATACTGTTGTCCTATCATCACCACCATTTATCCACAGAACTCTTTGCATCTTGCAAAACTGAAACTACACCCATTAAGCAGTAACTCCCTGGTCCCTCCTCTCCACAGCCCCTGCAACCCCCCTTTCTCTTTTTGTCTCTATTGATTTGGCGGTGCTAAGTACCTCATATAACTGGAATCATACCATATTTGTACTTTTGTGACTGGCTCATTTCACTTAGCAGTGTCCTCAAGATTGATCCATGTACTGGCATGTGTCAGATTTTCTTTCCTTGTTTAGGTTGAATAATATTCCATTGTATGTATATGCCCCGTTTTGCTTATCCATTCATCCATCAGTGGACATCTGGCATGTTTCTGTTTTTTGGCTATTGTGAATAATGCTAAGAGCATGAGCATACAAAAGTAGTTGATTATTATGTCACACGTGGTCAAAGGGATCCTGGATAGCCTAAGGTCACATAGCTGGTCAGCAGAGGCTCCAGAATTAGAATCCAAGCTCATCAGACTCCAGAGTCATTGACAAGAGCCCTTGGTTCCCAAACTTGAACCATTCTCATAACCCATATCATGAATTTGTTACAACTGTTCACCACCTGTACTATTAATATTCTAAATTTTTATTTTTTTATTTAGCTTTGACCTAAGCAATAATATCCATGGCATCATGGTTTTGATGTGTTGTTTATAAAAGTTTCTCATACACATGAAAATAAATATAAGTGTATTAAAATTAAAATGTTTCTCCATGCGCCACCTAAGGTTCTCTACTGCGTCAGTGTACACTTCCCACACCACGGAAACGCTGACCAGAGCCGCCTGCAGTTTGGAGGGAGCCGCCCCGGGACTCTCGGCTTACGGGTACTCGTGGGCGTCTGCTTCTCCTGCCCAGTCCGATGCTCAGCGGTGCCCCTCCCCGCCCCCAGCCTAACTCCACTTAAATAGATGAGAATAGGCTGGAGACCATTTTTCAGCAAAGGCAGGGGGAGGCTGTATCCTTACCGCTAAAGCCTGAGAACCCCATTGTTGGCAAGTCCCTCCGAAACTCTCCAGCACCCTTCCCAGCCCACGGGAAACCCCACCCACAACATGGTGCCCCGCTTCTATTGGAACAACTTCAGTGACAGAGATCTCCCCACCTTTCCTGACTGCTCAAACCTTAGCTCTGTCCCCAGAGCCACAGAAATAAGGTTTTCCATCTTCCCCTAATTTTGCCCTTGTTAAAACTCTTCTCTAAGTAAGTAGTCCTTAGACTACACCGCCTTTCAAATATTTGTATCTTTTATTTTTTCCTCACCTGACTGCATTAGCTAACACTTCCAGAGAATAATGCGCCCTCCCCTCTGAACATTAGCTAGAGGGCTGAATATTGCCGGTTTTTAGTCTTCCTGTTTCCCTCTCCAGCTGCCTGGGACAGAGGGGTTGGAGAAGACTGGGTCCTGGGAAGCCAGTAAATTAATTGGGTCTCTGTTCTCTTCATCTGTAACTTCTTGAAAATAAACTTTTAATTTTAGAACTGTTTTAGGTTTATAACAAAATTCTGAAAATTGTACAGACGTTCCCATATGTCCCACACCCAGTTTCTCCCACTATTATTCTTATATAACAGCTTTATTGAGAGCTAATTCATAAACCGTAACATCTGCCCATTTAAAGTGTACAATTCACTGGTTTTTAGTATTCAAAGAGCTGCGCAACACAATTCAAAAATATTTTCATCACCCCAAAAAGAAACTCCTACACCCATGAGCAACCACTCTCCATTTCCCTCAAAGCAACCCCCGCCCTCCAACCCCCGCTCCATGCCCCCACCCTATGTAACCACTAAAATATTTCCTGTCTCTAGGGATTTGCCTATTCTGACCTTTCCATATGAATAGAAGCATACAATATGCCTTTGTGTCTGGCTTCTTTCACTCAGCATAATGTTTTCAAGGTTCATCTGTGTTGTAGCATGTATCAGTATTTCATTCCTCTTACGGCCAGTAGTAGTCCACTGCATGGACATGCCACGTTTTGTTCACCCATTCATCAGCGGATGAACACTTGGGTTGTTTTTACCTTTTGGCTATTGTAAACAGTGCTGCTATGAACATTGATTTACAGGTGTTTGTGTGGACACGTTTTCCATTCTTTGGAGAATTCTACCTAGGAGTGGAACTGCTGGGTCCTATGATTACTCTGTGTTTAACTCTCTGAGGAATGGTCAGACTGTTTTCCAAAGCACCAGCACCGTTTTACATTGCCACCAGCAGCGGAGAAGGGCTTGAATGTCTCCATATCCTGACAACACTTGTTGTTATTTGTCTTTTTAAAATTACAGCCATCCTAGTGGGTACGAAGTGGTATCTCATTGTCGTTGTAATGAGCACTTCCCTGAAAGTTCATGATGCTGAGCATCTTTTCATGTGTTTATTGGCCATTTATGTATCTGTTTTGAAGAAATGCCTTCAGATGTAATTTTGTTTTTAAAAACAAAACTCCTGTTTTGTATATGGGGATACACCATCCTGTCTGGAACCTTCCTAGTTCTAGAGGAGCTACCCTGCAAGGAAAGCCCACCTGCCGTTTTGGTTTTGAGAGTCTCAAGTTTTTGTTTGCCTTTGAAGTAGCCCAGCACTTTTAAAATTCCACCATTCAGCTAAGCCTTTGTTTGCCATCAGAGATTATTAACATAGGGTAATTATTGCCTTCATACTTTCTTTGCCAGCTGGGAGGGGGAAAAGTGCATATTAGCAGTTCTTCCATCTCCATCTGAGATGCTCTTTGTCCCTACTGGGAGACAAGGACCACATGTTAACTCTGCATTAAGGGGGCAAGACAGCTCCCCATGGTTACAAAGGGCGCCTTCTCCAGCCTCACTTGTTCCCAGTGACCCCTTTTTGTAGATTTACTTACTCACTAATACAAATGCTGCCACCCACTTAGAAGGCAAAAGTGACTGCAGTCGTTTTGTTTTTGATGATCTATTTTTCTGTTGGTGGTAGTTGCTTTATCAAAGCCTCTGGAGATTTCTTTAATGAGCTCCCCTAGTCACATTTAGAACAGGGTAAGGATTTTCATAAATTGGAATTACAGAACTTTTTTTTTTCTGCAGCACCATCTTGAGATAAGGGGAAGCAGGAGATTTGGTACCCCACAAACTGGTGGAAGCCTCCTTCAGGGGTAACAGGAGGGGCCACCTTTCCCCATGTGCCTTGGAGCCCCAGCCCTCCCAAACTCGGGTGTGAGGCTGCCCCCAACACCCCACTTCGCCCCCTCCCTGCTCAAGCCCCGCAGCAGAGGGTGTCCTAGGGTGCCGCGGGCCCGCCCCCAGGAGGACATCTCACATTGCTGTTCATGGTAGCCCAGAGGAGCCCTAAGTGCAGAGGGCTCGAGGGCCTGCACGGTGTCCTGGAATGCCAGAGGGAGCTGCAGGTGGGAGGCAGCCTCTCTCCTAGCCACTTACCTGGCTAATGCGCCTTGCCCGGCCCTGTCTGGTCCAGGGAACTTGGCAAGTCCTTTTACTCACTGGGTGTGAGGGGCGGGGCCCAGACACTCTGGGGCTGATCCCGCACTCGGATTGACCTTCCGCCTCGGGCTGCCTTCCTTGGGCAGATCCCTTTACTTATCCATGCATCTGTGCCCACGTCTGTAAAGTGGGAGGATAACACAGAGAATGAAATTATTTGGTGAAAGCATCTTGCAAACTGGCAAACTGCCGGTGTCAGACCCAAGTACAGTATTAGCACACGTGGTAGAAAACAGCATCCCAGGCTCCTGGTCCAGAGCTCTTGTCCAGTGTTCAGTCTCATGTGGCTCTATGACCCTCTGACTCCCTGCCTATGGCTTTCCAGGTGAGACATCCTTGAACTCTCCCAGTTACCGTAGTCCACAGACTTCTGGGGTTCCTGCAGACAGAATCTCAGGGCCCTTCTGCCTCTGGCTCCTGCTCTGTCCCTCAGAGGCAGAATTTGAATCCTGCATAAATCGCTACAAAAAATTTAATATTAATGAGCATTTGGGATCTCTGGAGATTTTGCATGAGACATGCAGGTGCCAGGGAAGAACTATGCTGTTAGCCCCTGGCATTCTACCATGGGTGCCCCTCCTCCCCGCCTCTCTCTGCCCATTGCTGCCTCCCCATTAACTCTGCAGAAGCCCCCAGATATTACCCTTGTGCATGACCAGTGGCTCCCAGCCTTTGGCAGACATAGTAGCAGGGAACCCGAGACTTGTACTGACCTTCCCCGTAAGGAGCATTGCCAAGGTCCCTCCCTAAGAGCCACCTGCCTCCATCCAACTGCTTCCTTGGGCAAAACTATTCCCTCAGCTCCTTTTGCCAAGATTTGCCCCCCTGGGCTGGAGGCCTTAACAGCCCCAGAAGGCTGCCTACTCAGAATCCTCACAAGGCTGAAAGCCCCTCTCACTGACCTGTGCCCTCCCTCTACCCTCTCAGCCCCCATGGTTAGACTTTGCCGCCCGCTTTGCCCACTCCATCTGCCACCCCATCAGCCCCTTCCTGGTGGATGCAGCCATCTCTACTCCATGACCATGCTCCAAGTTTCTGGACTTCAGCAGCCTGGAGCAGGGCACCACTGGACGTGTCCCCATATGCACTGCCCTGGCCCCTCAGTCTTCTGCAGACCTGCTGTCTGCTGCACAGTGCCCACATGAACACCCTCCCTTGGGAGGCCAGAATAGCAGAGGGGAGAGAGGAATGACCATAGGTAAATCTGTGGGAATCTGGACCTCTGTTTCCCTGTGGGGCTGGGCTTTGTCCTCTCTACTGCCATTCTTGGTCTGACATCCTGTGGTTCTGTGAGGAGCACACACCAGGGGGGATGGAAAGAGGCCAAAAGACTACCTTTACCTGCCAAGGCCCTGTGCCCCACCACCTCCATCCCTGGTCATTAGGAGCACAGACTTGGCCCATAGACGTGATGGTGAGTGCTCAGAGCTTAGGCAGGGCCCAGAGAGCTCATGTGCGGTGCCAGGGCCAGGCAGCAATGTGGGGGTTCCCTCGTCTCTTGGCTGCCCTGTCTGGAAGGCCCTTAGAGTCACTTGTTGGGGAATCTGCGATCATCATGCGGAGCATGGTCTTTGGCGAGGTGGGTCAGCAGGGGTGACCCGAGAGCCTGTCCCTGGTGCTGGGCTTTGAAGGGCAGAGCTGCTTCTGAAAGGTGCCAGTTGGGAGAGATTCTAGGCTGAGGGAACAGCCCATGCAAAGGCTAGGAGGATGAGTTTATGGAGGTCAGCATGGCAGCTGTAGCTAAGTGTCTACTGGGAGATGAAGGCTCAGGAGGTTGGGTGGCGCCCAGTAGGCAGGTGGCTACAGGGGGTGACTGAAGAAAACTGGGCTATGTCAACAGGAGGTGAGCCAGCCATGTCCCTGTCCCTGGACAGGCAGGCAAAGTGGCAGGCAACAGAGAGCAGAGGCAGCACCTGATGCCCTAAGAAATGCCCGCCTCCCTGGAGCCATAGTCCTCCTCCTATGCCACACAGAGCACTGCCCCTTGGGGCAGCCATGGCCATGGCCACCCTGCAGTGGTTCCCCGCCTGCTGCATCGCAAACCACAAGGGCCAGCCTCACCCCGGCTCCCAGTATCTGCTGCTCCTTCCTCTTTCTCTGCACTTCCCACCACCCAGCCACTCTGCCTTCTGGGTGGCTTTTCTCCGTTCAGCATATGGCTCCTTCATGACCACTCACCAGTGTGTCAGGGGTGGGGAAGCCCAGAGAGGGGACTCAACCCGCCTAAAGTCACACAGTGGGCTCGGTCTCAGTAAGCTCACGGGCCAGTCTCTATTTTCTGGATAATTGCCACGCTACTTTTTTCTGAAAATTTTAGCCGCTTTGTTAGCTTCCCAGGACTCCTGTAACAAAGGACCACAAATTGGGTGACTTTGACAACAGAAATGTGTCACCTGCCAGCTCTGGAGGCCAGAAACTGAGATCAAGGAGGCAGTAGAGGAAGTTCCTTCCGAGGACTGAGAATCTGCTCCAGACCCCTGCCGAGCTCTGGGTGGCTTGTAGGCAATCCTTGGTATTGTCAGGTTTAAAGAGGTACATGTGGCCTCTCCCTGTGTGGCTGTCTGTGTCCAAATTTCCCCATTTGAAAGGGCAGCAGACCCAGTGGATTAGGGGCCCACCCTGCTCCAGTATAAAGTCACATTAACTAATTACAGCTCCCGTGATTCTGTTTCCAAATGAGGACGCATTCTGCAGTACTGAGGGTTAGAGCTTCAACATATGACCTGTGCTCCCTCACAGGTGAGTTAGAGCTGAGAGGACACAATTCAACCCATAACATACGTGTAAGGCTCTGGCAGGCCTAGCTGGCCCTAGCTGTCAACTCTTGGCCAGCAGTGGCCTGTGCTGGGTAAACACATTGCTTAGGCCTGTTGGTGGCCTTCCTCCCCGACCTGAATCTTAACTGTCAGAGGCCTGCAGGGCTCCTTCCTGGACCCTCTCCTCCCCTGTGAAAGCTCGTTCCCTGGCAGCCATCCTTCCAGGCTCCTGCTACCAGTCGTCCCTCTGATAACAAACTGATAACCCCATGCCTACATGTCCAGCCCTGTCCTCGCCCCTGAGCGCCTGCCTCCCAACATCTCCCTTTGGTAAAATGTCCAAGCCCATTTTTTTTTTGAGTTTGAGAGTTCTCTATATATTTTGGATACATGTCCAATTTCAGATTCATGATAGGAAAATATTTTCACCCAGTTTGTGTTTTGTCTTTTCATTTTCTTACCATTGTCTTTTGAAGAATAGGAGTTTTTAGGGCTGACCCAGTCCAATTTCCCAATCTTTTCTTTTATGGCTTGTGCTTGCCTAACCCAAAGTCACAAAGATTTTTTTAAAACATTTTCTTCTAGATGTTTTATAGTTTTAGCTCTTACCTTTGATTATCCATTTTCACTGAGTCAATTTTTGTATATGGCATGAGAGATGAGGTCTAGTTTGATCTATATGGAGCTCCCATTTTTCCAGCATCATTTATTGAAAAGACTATCCTGTCCTAATTGAATCACCTGGTCACCTTGTTGAAAACTGACCACAGTTGTGTGGGTCTATTTCTAGATTCTCTGTTCTGTTTCATTGTTCTATTCATATACTAATAGCACACTGTCTTGATTGCTGTAGCTTCACGGTAAGTCTGAAATCAGGTGATGTGCTTTTTCAGTAAGTTTGAATCCCAGTTTGCCCTTTTACAGAATGGTTTGGCTATTCTAGATCCTATTTCCATAAATAATTTTATAATGAGTTTGTCAATTTCTTAAAAGAAAAAACAAGTCTGCTGGAATTTTGTTTGAAATTGCACTATATAGACGCTTGGGGGAGAAGAGGGGGTGGCTTTCGGCGCCCACGGCGGCTGCCAGCGGCCGGCCCCAAAGCCACGTCCCGTCTACCGTCACCTGGTGCACCCATAGCAAGACCCAGTCTCGGGACAAGCGGGTTCTGGGAAGATGGCGGTGTGAGCAGGGTGGTGGAAATGTCCCAAAACCATATAACTCTATGAAAATACAGCAAATACAACTACTCCTAGAAGAGAGACCAGAATTTACAGGACAGCGCACAGCCTGCATCTGCACCTGAGAGGACTCGGCACCCCGCGGGGCGGGTAAGATACAGAGCTGCGACCCGGTGGGACCCGAGCACTCCCCCACCCAGCGCACCGGTGGGAGGGGAGGATTCAGAGCTGGGAGGGAGTGGAAGAACACACCCATGAAATAACCAGCCCTGGTGACCTGCGCCGGGAGCACTGACACACATCACACAGTGCATCGGATATTGGAGAGGCAGAAGGTGCAGGTTTTGACCTGGGAACGTGCCTGGGTCCATGCAGCCAGCACCCCGGGACAAGAGAAAAGTGCGGTCTTGGAGAGGCGGGGGGCCCAGCGAGGGAACACGATCGCCCCGGCCGCTCAGCCCAGTGGGTTGGGAGTCCTGAGGAATTTCGGACCCCTTGGCTGGCGGCTGGGAAAACGTAGCCACACTGAAACTTTACACAGAGAACAACAGCCTCCCATTTGTTCCCGCACCAGCCAGAGCTACAAAGAGACGCATGGCCACGGCTGTGGAATAGTGGAGCAACAGCGCCACCTACAGCATCCTTACACTCCAGGTGGGCGTGTTTTTTTTCCCCTTTCTTTTCTTTCTTTTTTTCTCTTTTCTTTCTCTTCCTTCTTTTTTTTTTGTTTGATTTTGTTTTTGTTTGGGTTTTTTTCTTTTGTTTTTTTTTAAGTCTTAGAGAGCCCAGCTGGCATACGTGGCACCTACCAGCGACCACTTCTATTGCCACGAAAAGACAGAGGAATATGGTTCAGACTAAGATCACCCAGACCCAGACAACACGTGAGAGGGAACCTGAAGGGATGGAAATGCACAATCTTCCTGAAAAAGAACTCAGAATAAAAGTCATAACCGTGCTGATGGATCTACAGAGAAATATGCAAGAGCTGAGGGAGGAAGTGAGGGAAGTCAGGAAAGACAATGCAGAAATGAGACAAGCCATCAACGGGCTTGGCAGCAGACTGGACGAGATGCAAGAGACTGTTAATGGAATAGAAATCAGAGAACAGGAATACAGAGAAGCTGAGGCAGAGAGAGATAAAAGGATCTCTAGGAATGAAAGAATATTAAGAGAACTGTGTGACCAATCCAACGGAACAATATTCGCATTATAGGAGTACCAGAGGAAGAAGAGAGAGAAAAAGGGATAGAAAGTGTCCTTGAAGAAATAATTGCTGAAAACTTCCTCATGCTGGGGAAGGAAATAGTCTCGCAGTCCACGGAAGCCCACAGATCTCCCAACACAAGGGACCCAAGGAAGACAACACCAAGATACATAATAATTAAAATGGCAAAGATCAAAGATAAGGACAGTGTATTAAAGGCAGCTAGAGAGAGAAAAAAGATCACCTACAAAGGAAAACCCATCAGGCTATCATCAAACTTCTCAACAGAAACCTTACAGGTCAGAAGGGAATGGCATGATATATTTAATGTAATGAAACAGAAGGGCCTCGAACCAAGAATATGGTATCTAGCACGATTATCATTTAAATATGATGGAGGGATTAAACAATTTCCAGACAAGCGAAAGCTGAGAGAATTTGCCTCTCATAAACCAGCTTTACAGGACATCTTAAAGGAACTGCTCTAGAGCGAAGCACTCCTAAGGCTAAAAAGATGTCACCAGAGAAAATAAAATCATACCAAAGAAAGCAGACCATCCAAATACTAACTAAAGGCAAAGAATAAAACACCTAGTATATAAAGAACGGAGGAGGAAGAATAAGAAGGGAGGGAAATAAAGAAACATCAGACTGTCTTCAAAATAACTTAACAAGAAAGTTAAGTTAGGTTGTTAGATAGTAAAGAAGCAACCCTTGAACCTTCATTAACCACGAATCTAAACTCAGCAATGGCAATAAGTACATATCTATCTATAATCACCTTAAATGTAAATGGACTGAATGCACCAATCAAAAGACACAGAGTAACAGAAAGGAAAAAAAAAGCAAGACCCATCTATATGCTGCCTACAAGAAACTCACCTCAAACCCAAAGATATACACAGACTAAAAGTGAAGGGATGGAAAAAGATATTTCATGCAAACAACAAGGAGAAAAAAGCAGGTGTTGCAGTACTTGTATCAGACAAAATAGACTTCAGAACGAAGAAAGTAGTAAGAGATAAAGAAGGACATTACATAATGATAAAGGGGTCAGTCCAACAAAAGGATATAACCATTATAATTACATATGTACCCAATACGGGAGCACCGGCATATGTGAAACAAATACTAACAGAATTAAAGGAGGAAATAGACAGCAATGCATTCATTTTAGGTGACTTCAACACACCACTCACTCCAAAGGACAGATCAACAAGACAGAAAATAAGTAAAGACAAAGAGGCACTGAACAACACACTAGAACAGATGGACCTAATAGACATCTACAGAACTCTACACCCAAAAGCAACAGGATACACATTCTTCTCAAGTGCACATGGAACATTTTCCAGAAAAGGCCACATACTAGGCCACAAAAAGAACCTCAGTAAATTCAAAAATATTGAAATTCTACCAACCAACTTCTCAGATCATAAAGGTATAAAACTAGAATTAAATTTTAGAAAGAAAACAAAAAGGTTCACAAATACATGGAGGCTTAACAACATTCTCCTAATTAATCCATGGTTTAACAACCAAATCAAAACAGAAATCAAAGAATATATGGAGACTAATGACAACAATAACACAAAGCCACAGCTTCTGTGGGACACAGCAAAGGCTGTTCTAAGAGGAAAGTGTATTGCAATCCAGGTCTATTTAAAGAAGGAAGAACATTCCCAAATGAACAGTCTAAAGACACAATTACTGAAATTGGAAAAAGAAGAACAAATGAGGCCCAAAGTCACCAGAAGGAGAGACATAATAAAGATCAGAGAAGAAATAAATAAAATTGAGAAGAATAAAACAAGAGAAAAAAATCAATGAAACCAAGAGCTGGTTCTTTGAAAAAATAAACAAAAAAGATAAACCCTAGCCAGACTTATTAAGAGAAAAAGAGAATCTACACACATAAACAGAATCAGAAACGAGAAAGGAAAAATAACCACAGACCCCATAGAAATACAAAGATTTATAAGAGAATATTATGAGAATCTATATGCTAACAAACTGGAAAACCTAGAAAAAATGGACAACATCTTGGAAAAAAACACCCTTCCAAAACTGACCAAACAAGAAACAGAAAAACTAAACAGACCAATCACCAGCAACGAAATTGAATCGGTAATCAAAAATCTACCCAAGAACAAAACCCCCGGACCAGATGGATTCACCTCTGAATTCTACCAGACATATAGAGAAGAAATAACACCCATTCTCCTTAAAGCTTTCCAAAAAATAGAAGAGGAGGGAATACTTCCAAACTCATTCTATGAAGCCGGCATCACTCTAATACCAAAACCGGGCAAAGACCTCACCAAAAAAGAAAACTACAGACCAATATCCCTGATGAACGTAGATGCAAAAATACTCAACAAAATATTAGCAAACTGAATTCAAAAATACTTGAAGAGGATCATACACTATGATAAAGTGGGATTCATCCCAGGGATGCAAGGATGGTACAACATTCAAAAATCCATCAACATCATCCACCACATCAACAAAAAGAAGAACAAAAACCACATGATCATCTCCATAGATGCTGAAAAAGCATTTGACAAAATTCAGCATCCACTCATGATTAAAACTCTCAACAAAATGGGTATAGACAGCAAGTACCTCAACATCATAAAGGCTGTATATGACAAACCCACAGCTAACATCATACTTAACAGCGAGAAGCTGAAAGCTTTTCATCTAAGATCAGGAATAAGACAACGATGCCCACTCTCTCCACTGTTATTCAACATAGTACTGGAGGTCCTAGCCACAGCAATCAGACAAAACAAAGAAATACAAGGCATCCAGATTGGTAAACAAGAAGTCAAATTGTCCCTATTTGCAGATGACATGATATTGTACATTAAAAACCCTAAAGACTCCACTCCAAAACTACTAGAACTAATATCTGAATTCAGCAAAGTTGCAGGATACAAAATTAACACACAGAAATCTGTTGCTTTCCTATACGCTAACGATGAACAAACAGAAAGAGAAATGAGAAAAACAATTCCATTCACAATTGCATCAGAAAGAATAAAATACCTAGGAATAAACTTAACGAAGGAAGTGAAAGACCTATACTCTGAAAACTACAAGACACTCCTAAGAGAAATTAAAGAGGACACTAACAAATGGAAATTCATCCCATGCTCTTGGCTAGGAAGAATAAATATTGTCAAAATGGCTATACTACCTAAAGCAATCTACAGATTCAACATAATCCCTATCAAAATACCAACAGCTTTCTTCAATGAACTGGAACAAATAATTCTAAAATTCATATGGAACCACAAGAGACCCCGAATAGCCAAAGCAATCCTGAGAAGGAGGAATAAAACAGGGGGAATTACGCTCCCTGACTTCAAGCTCTACTACAAAGCCACAGTAATCAAGACAATTTGGTACTGGCACAAGAACAGACCCACAGACCAGTGGAACAGAATAGAAAATCCAAACATTAATTGAAACATATACAGTCAACTAATTGATAAAGGAGCCTTGGATATACAATGGGAAGATGACAGCCTCTTCAGCAGCTGGTGTTGGAAAAACTGGACAGCTACATGTAAGAGAATGAAACTGGACGACTGTCTAACCCCATACACAAAAGTAAACTCAAAATGGATCAAAGACCTGAATGTAAGTCATGAAACCATAAAACTCTTAGAAAAAAACATAGGCAAAAATGTCTTAGACATAAACATGAGCGACTTCTTCATGAACATATCTCACCGAGCAAGGGAAACAAAAGCAAAAATGAACAAGTGGGACTATATCAAGCTGAAAAGCTTCTGTACAGCAAAGGACACCATCAGTAGAACAAAAAGACATCCTACACTATGGGAGAATATATTCATAAATGACATATCTGACAAGGGGTTGACATCCAAAATATATAAAGAACGCACGCACCTCAACAAACATAAAGTAATTAATCCAATTAAGAAATGGGCAGAGGCATGAATAGACACTTCTCCAAAGAAGAAACTCAGATGGCCAACAGGCACATGAAAATATGGTCCACATCACTAATCATCAGAGAAATGCAGATTAAAACCACAATGAGATATCACCTCACAGCAGTTAGGATGGCCAACATCCAAAACACAAACAACAACAAATGTTGGCGAGGATGTGGAGAAAAGGGAACCCTCCCACACTGCTGGTGGGATTGCAAATTAGTTCAACCATTGTGGAAAGCAGTATGGAGGTTCCTCAAAAAACTCAAAATAGAAATACCATTTGACCCAGGAATTCCACTCCTAGGAATTTACCCTAAGAATGCAGCAGCCCAGTTTGAAAAAGACAGATGCACCCCTATGTTTATTGCAGCACTATTTACAATAGCCAAGAAATGGAAGCAACCTAAGTGTCCATCAGTAGATGAATGGATAAAGAAGATGTGGTACATATACACAATGGAATATTATTCAGCCATAAGAAGAAAACAAATCCTACCATTTGCAACAACATGGATGGAGCTAGAGGGTATTATGCTCAGTGAAATAAGCCAAGCCGAAAAAGACAAGTATCAAATGATTTCACTCATATGTGGAGTATAAGAACAAAGAAAAAAACTGAAGGAACAAAACAGCAGCAGACTCACAGAACCCAAGAACAGACTAATAGTTACCAAAGGGAAAGGGACTGGGGAGGTTGGGTGGGAAGGGACGGACAAGGGGGCAAAATGGGCATTACGATTAGCAGATGTAATGTTGGGGGGGCACGGGGAGGGCAGTACAACTCAGAGAAGACAAGTAGTGATTCTATAGCATCTCACTGCGCTTATGGACAGTGACTGTAATGGGGTTGGTGAGGGGGACCTGATGAAGGGGTAGTTTAATAACCATAATATTGCACATGTAATTGTAGGTTAATGATACCAAAATAAACTATTAAAAAAAAAAGAAATTGCAGTATAGACCATTTTGGGGAGAACTGACACTTTAAGAATACCAAATCTTCTGACTCATAAACACAGTCCACCTTTATTTAGATATTCTTACATTTCTCTCAGCAAAGACTTACGTTTTTCTGTGTACAGGTATTTTGTGTCCCTGATGCACTGGACATGGGTATGGCTTTGGTAATCTGCACTCTCAAACTTGGTCAGAGCCCCAGGGGTCTGTGAGTCTCCTGTCTTGTCCGGCCCCAGATCTTTCTTGTGTACATTCAGCAGAGGCCTGTGGACAAGGGCTGATGCGTGTGTAGACTACCCGTGTGCACAGGGCTCCCTGTGATTCCATATTGTCACACTAACCTTAAAAATTTGTTAAAATTTCAGTTGTGTTTTCTTACCTGCTTGTACTTTGTCCACGTCCTCCCTGCTCCCATTCTCTGGCTAATGTGGAAGAGCATGTGCGCCCTCTCTCTTCTCAGAGGGACTTGTCACCCTTTGGAGTTGGGTTCCCCTGCTTGCCCTACTTCAGCCCTCTGATGGGCTAAAAAAGCATACATAACATTGTAGATTATCTGGCTTTGTCTTATTGTTAGAGGGGAACTGATATTCTTTTACAGCTTTCTACAGCCTAAGCAGGGTGTGGGTAACTTTTGGTCAGGGCATGGCTTATGCTTCCACAGCCCAGGCCAGCAGTCCTTGCAGGGGCAGGGGGACCACAGGGAGACAGGAAATGGGGCAGGATCCATAGGTAGAGATCTGGGGGCTTCTGAGGATCCCAAACCCTGACTCTTGCACATTCCTGTGGCCCAGCTAACAGCTTATCTGGCTCTCCCAAGCTGACTGGATCCCATAACCCCCATTCCAGGTATAACCCAGTGACGAGTGTCACCCCTGCAAATCACCATCATCACCGTTCCTTGCATTTTTTGGTCACACTGTTTGTAGTTTTGCATAAGTAGACAAGGCAAATGCCTTCACTCCCATTTTTCAGATGAGCAGAGGGGCTCAGAGCCCCTCAAAATCTTAGAGCTCAAAGGCTCCCTAGAGCTGTCTTGCCCCCACACAGGACTGTGTGGGAGCCCAGAGGTCAGTGGGGGTTCCTCAGGGTTGGTTCTAGGCCCCTCTTCCTCAACACGGCAGTCTTGCTTGTAGATGTTGAGTTTCGGTCTGAGATGCTGATTGAATGAAGGTTACAAATGGCATAACCTTAAAATTACTCATCCAGTCCAATGCCGCTGTTTCTTGTCCTACCGATGGCACTGCTCAGTGGTCACTACCTGGAACACTATGTGAAGGGCTCTTAGGGGGAATCCAGGCTTACGGAGATGGATTGACAATGTCTGCCACAGGCACAGGATGGGGGCGTCCTGGCATGCGTTTCCGTGTGTCATCCCTGCCCCATGAAATGTGCCAGGATGGCGGTTGGAGCCAGTGCTGGGGCTCTGAGGGCCCCACCTGCCACAGCGCTCACCACTACAAGGCCTGCACTACGCCAAGGGAACATGCCCACCCAGGGCCCATGATCCTCCTTTGCAGGCCACGCTCTGGGTACCTTGGCCCACAGAACTCCCTGCCTCATCAGTGCGAAGCGCAATTCTAGGGCTTGGGCTGGCATTCCCCCAAGTCAGTCCCCCTACAGTGTGACCTGGTCACCATGTGTGTACTCCTAGGCCCAAGTGGTAGCTGTTTAGAAAGATAGTTTCCAAGGGGAGGCTGTTTGTAGAGGGATGTAAATGGTGCTTGGACATGAGGGCTAGATTTTCCACACAGGGGCATGTGAGGTCCCTGGAGGGGGGCCCCTGTGTCCTTGCCCTGGGCCCCACAGATACAGGGAAGGGGCCTGTGATACACTCACTGAAAGAGTGTGGAGATGGATTAGTGATGTCTGACACAGACAGGGGTGGGATGTGAACTCCTAGGTTTAAATCACACAGCACACGCTTGATGTTGACCCTCCCTGCCAAGCAAGAGGCATAATGTTCCTCCCACCTCCTGTCTGCTGCCCACATCCTGCTTGGACTTTACCAAGGGAAGAGCAAGGAAGCCACTCCTTGCATGTTTGAACAGTTCCGCTAATTAGAACATTCTTCCCTAAGCAGACCCCAAACTACCTCCCAGGCACTTCCACCATTTGGACCAAACCCTGGATGGCCCAAGAGGCTACCTTCCCAAGGCCACACAGCTACTCAGTGATGGAACTAAGTGGGACCCCCAGACCCCCAGGCCCTCAGCCCTGTTGTTGCCTCTCCACCCCAAGCTGCTGCTCAGAGGAGCCCCAGAGCAAGAAGGGCCGAGGCAGGAAAGCTCCGGGTCAGGTCATCTTGTGGCTCCAGCCTGTCCTGTCTATTCCTACTCCATCATCTTGCCCAGCCCAGCACATCAGAGCTCTGGCTTTGTTGTCCCTACGTCGGAAACAGAGAGAAAAAGAAAAACACAACGCAACATTTTGGGGTCCAAAACAAAACACGAAGGACAATGTTAATAAATACATAAAAATGTAAAGATCTGGATCTCAAAGGCACAAGACTTTACATCACTTAACACAGGCAAGCTGGGTCTCGCAGGAATGATTCAGTGTGTGCCCCAGCATCTCAGGGAGAGGGCAGGCAGTGGGTGGAGAGGGCACCAGGGGAGCCCCCTCTAGGGCCTCAGGCTGGGCCCACTGCTCCCCACTCCGCAAGCCTGGCTCAGAACCGCCCCTGGCCCTGGGGAAGGAAGAACTGGCAAGCACCTTTGTCACCCGCCGAGGAGTCTGGGAGACCCTCTTACGGGCTCAGTGGGGACCCCGGGGGGAGAGATCCTGGAACTTGGGTGGCTACCTGAGAGTCAGAGCGTTTAGGGAAGGTAACTGCCCTTGGAGGTAACATGGAGGGCAGCTGAGGCCCTGCAGCGCTGTGAGTTAGCGTCTCTCCTCTCCACACTAGCAGGGGACAGAGGTTCTCATCCTGCCCTGGGGCACCTGCCCTGGGTGGCCCTTGTCATCCTCAGGGCCTGGCTATGAGTGGACTCTGGGGCTCAGCCCTGGGACCTGACCACCTCCTCCCCCCACCCCACATCACAGACCTCTGGCCCAGTGAGCCAGGTGGGGAGGAAGACACCTGACTCCAGCGGGAGTGATCTTCGATGGAGGCCAATGACTGACAGGTCACAGACTGAACACTCACGTCTCCTCTGTGTCCCACAAAGTCATGCCCCGGAGTGATGACCAAAGGTGCCATTCCTGGTGTAGCCAGGTGTCTGGCACCAGTTGGAAGACCCCTGAATGTTGAGGATACACGTTTCAGAGTGTCCAGACCCCACTTCTCGGGTGAACTGGGCTAGGTCGGGAGGCCCACCTGCACCCCTGCACCCAGAGCCTCAGAACCACACTCACCCCCCAACCCCCTTCCTCTCAGACTGCCCTACGAGTACACCCCCTCACCTTCCCTGGCCTCTCTTTGCCTTTCTGGGCAAAGGGGCCAGATAGATGGGCCTCCACAGGGGTCCCCACAAGCTGTGGTGTGGACAGACAGCTGGACAGATCCAACGTGGGGCCTGGTAGCTGGGAGAGGATGGCTAGCTGGCCCTTGGTCCCAGCAGGAGAGACAGACAGGAGCCCCCAAGAGGTTCGATTCCATTGCCTGGACTGCTTGCTGAGGTATCTCTGGTTAGGGCTTTCCCTGATCTTTTTCTTTCTCACATACCCACTTCCTGGGCTGAAAAGTCTCACAGCCCCAAACTAGAACAAGAAGGCAAATAATTTAACAAGAAGTCTGTGCTTGCCCCTGCCCCTGCACCACTGTGAGTCCTCTGAGCTGGGGGTCTCCAAGGCAGCACACGGAGTGCAAACCAGACCGGCGATAGGTGAGGCAGGGTTCATGTCGCAGGGGAGGTGGTGAGAAGGCTGGTGCCTGGATACTTCGGGTCTTCCCTGAGCTGCCCTTCATTTTCAGAGACTGGTAGAGGTGCCCCAGTCCAGCCCCAAGGCAGTCCCTGGGGGGTGCTTGGGGAGGTGTCCCAGAATGCTCCTGGGCTCAGTTTCTGGGGAGCAGAGCGGTGCTGGGCCGTTGGGGAGCCTGTGCCCAGAGGTCCTGGGAGCCGTGTGGGTTGGCCATGCTGACAGTCGTCTGATCCCACTGGCCCCACGGTGGGCTCCACAGCATCTGGAGGGGCCTTGGGTCCTGGTAAGGGACTTCCAGGAGTGGAGAAGGTTGTTGGTGAGGACAGGGTAGGAGCCGGGCTCATGGCAGGGCCTGAGGCCTTCTTGGTACAGGACTCACAGCACAGCTGGTGGTAGCCAGGGATGGAGCAGTAGCGATCGAGCACTTCCATCCGGCAGAAGATGGACCTGTCCCCCACGCAGGGCTCTGCTGCACACACAGCACAGCACAAGGACCAATGCTGGGAGGATGCCCATCGGCTGGGTGACCCAAGGACACAAGCCCCCACCTCCCACTTAGCCCACCAACTGCAGGCCTTCCATCTCCTGCCCTGGCTGGACTCACAGGAGAGCTTTTTCCCAGAGGGGGCCACAGGGTGGCCTGACAGGAGAAGCTGGCCTGACTAGGAGCCCTTATTGTATGGAAGAGGAGCTAAAATCCCCCAGAGTGGTGGTTTTCAAGTGGGGTCCCCACTCATGGGGCATCAGCACCGCCTGGGGGTTTGCTGAAATTGCCAGTTGTTGGGCCCCATCCAGACCTACTGAATCGGAAAGTATGGGGCGGGGACCAGCTCTGTGTCGCAACACAACCTTCAGGGTGATTCCAACGCACGGAAAAAATCTGAGAACCATGGCCCTACACCATCAGTCAGACTTGGCTGCAAACTGGAATCACCTGGGAACTTTATAAATAGCCACTGCCCACCTCCAACCCCAAGGGAGACTGGACAGCCCGGGTATGGCCTGGATCCTGGGTGATTCTAATCTGCAGCAGAGCTTGGAAACCCTGCTCCAGATGGAAGTGGCAGCCCTCAACCCCCAACTCCAATCAACCCAAAGGAGCCTCATCCACTCTGTCCAAGGCCAGGCAAATGCCCAGGTAAAATTCACACTTGTAAGAAGCAGATTAGACATCCTGCCACCAGTCAGCATGCATTTGGGACATTAAGGCTTCCATCGGTAAATTTGGAATCAAGCAGATCTAGGTTCCTATAAGAGGCCCTACCACTTCAAAGCTATGAGGCCTCAGGCAAGTCACTTACATTTTATAACCCTCAGTTTCTTCTCCCATAAAATAGGGATAATGCTGACATTTACCACTGAATAATAACATTATAATTATGAATGACATGGATGAAGTTCCTGGCATTAGAAGGGTGCTCACTATACTAGTTTCATTTGCTTTGGTTCAAATATCATCTAAAAATGTTTTTGTTTCTGTGATAATTCCAGGTAGGTCTCTCCAGACAATGCGAAGGCAGGAATTGCTTTCAACTAATTCTTGCCAGAAAGGTTAGGCGAAAGGGGAAGAGATAAGAAAAAAAAAAAAAAAAGGAAAGCAAGTGGCCTCTAGATGGCGCAAGAACTCTAGGGCCAGAAGCAGAGAACCACCCTTTGTTCCAGGGAAGAAAGGGAAGGAAAACCAGACACTTGGCTGGCGGAGCCTCTTAGCACAGGAGCAGAGCAGCAACGAGGCTGGAGCCAGGAGATCCTCTGAGGACATCTAGTGAGATCCCTTTATTTTACAGATGTGGTCACTGAGCTCAGAGAGGTTCAGGGATTTGCACAAGGCCACACAGCCAATCAGTCCTTTAATGGACAGTTAGGACCAGTGAGCTTTCTGCTACTCATCTTGTCAGACCCTGGTCCTCAGGAAGGTGAAGAAGGAGAGTGAAGGAGCCTAGGGAGGGGGCATAGAACATAGAGCTCGGTACATAGCAGGTGCTGTGTCAATATTTATTAGTGGACGGATGGATGGGAAGATGGGACAATGAACTGACAGGCTCCTGATCAGGAGGCAGAGAGAAATCACTACTGCTGCTTGTGCCGTTGTTAGCTGACAGTTAGGCAGAAGTGCATGCATTATTTCATTTTGTTTCCTCAACAGCCCTATGAAGGCAGCTCAGACCTATAACGGCTTATCCCAAAATCTTGAAACCAGATATGATTCATGATTCAGAACTTCTGAGGTTAGAAAAGTAATATTTGGTATATTCAGGATTATATAACATCCTAGGTGGAGACTGGGACGTCACCTCGTGACCAAATACGGTAATGTTTCTGCAAAAGAACAGCTCATCTCTCATTAGTCCAGGTCAGACTTGGCAGCCGAATGAGTGTGCACTGAATTTAGGAAAGAGCAGTTCTCAACATTTTGGAACAGCTGATACGGGATCCCAGACCAGCACGAGCAGCACGCCCACCTCACAGCGGAGGAATCTGAGGCTCTGGGAGGCTAAGGTCACCCAGTCAGGCTGGAGGCTGGGGCTGCTCCGCCGCATGGCCTGTGCTTGTGACACTGTGACCACTGGAAGGTTTTGGGGTGGGGGGGCAGAAAGACACTTACTTGATGATATCTTATTCACGGGATGTAGGGGCCCAGATTGTGGCACCCACTGCTTCTCTGGGGTCACAAGTTCCCGGATGTCAGCCATCACTGTGGAGTTCTGGAGGTTTCCTGTGAGCAGGGAGAAGGAGCTCTAGTATTTGGAGTTTCTTAGGGGGCCAGGATGCAAGCAGGCCTAGGCCTGCCCCCATCTGGTCTGGCTCACCTCCACAGGATGGCAGGCTGCAGACCTGGACAGCATCTGGCTTGTCCCCCTCGCACTGCCCGAGACCGTCGGTGTTGGTCCTGCATACCACCTGCCGTTGCTGGATGCCCACTCCACAGGTGGCCGAGCACTGCGGGGGAAGGCCAGGCCAGGGCGGCCGGGGAGGGGAGGGTGGGGAGACAGAGAAAGAGGGCGGTGAGCTCTGAAGACCAGCCAATGTCCAGGACAGAAAGGGTGTGGAAGAGGGAGCCAAGCTTCTCCTTGACCAGAGGGACACGCAGGAACTACTCTAAACAGCCTCCCGGGACGGCCCACGATCGTCAAATACTCCTATACCAGGGGGTGAGCAGCCATCCCCTGGGCTTACAATCCCCTGAACCTTTCCAGCATCTAAACAGCTAACCCTGGTTCAGGAGGTTACCCATGCCGGCACAACTGCCTCTGTCCACTGTGGACGGAGCCTGGGTCCCTAACAATGTTGTATATCACCCTGGCAAACTCCCCTGTTGTAATCCACCAGCCTGAGGGACCTGGGACAGGTCCATCTAGTTGATGCTATCTTGTTACCAGGATAGAGGGGCCCAGATTGTGACAGCTACTAAACTGACAGAGCTGGGTGGCAGGGTCCCCATGGACCTTTCTTGCTCTGACATGCAATGGCTTTGTGACTCAGTTTACCAAAAGTCAGCTTGGAGAGGCATGTTCAAAAGTATTTTCTTCACTGAGAGGAATAGGCATGGTTCTAAGGAGCAGATGGCTAGCAGTTTGCACAAGCTGCCACTCATCATCCCCTGGACCTCGCACACTCTGCTAATGAGTGGTGGTGGGCGGGAGCCCCCAGAAAAGCAAAGCTGCCCAATAGGACCAACCACAGCCTCTCCTAGTGGGGTGAGGAAGAATCTGCAGGTGCCACTTCTCATGCAAGGGTCACAGACCACAGAGAAACATGGGACAAAGATGGCTCACACTCCCAGGAGGAAGAGTTACAAACAACAATAGCTCTTAAGTGCTTTGTCCATCTTAGAGGGTACAACTCTCTTCCAGCATCTGTCCCCTGTCTATTAGTTTTATCAAAGGGGTCCTTTGTGGACCAGTAAGCTTTCTGTTTTATATTAAGACAAAGCTATACATGATGGAGAATATTAAATGTGTGTGAGTGGTGTGGGGATTTTGGGGTCTTCAAAAATATTCTTTATTATACAGTATTTCAAATATACTTGAAATATACAGAAAAGTATGAAGAAGTTGGTCATGAGAGCCTGTTCAAATACCACCACCAGCTTTAATAAATCAGCATCCTGGCATATTTTCAAATACTGTGTTGTACCTTTTTAAACTTTAAGTAAATGGTATCCCTTTGGAAGTGCTTTTTTCTTCATACTTCAGTCATTTTTCTTGCCTGTTTTTCTGAGGCTTATCTATATTGATAAGTACAGTTCAAGCTTATTCATTATTCTTGCAGTATTTTATTATATGAACAGACCTTTTTTTTTGGTCCAGTCTCCTATAGCTGGACATTTAGGATATTTCCTGATATTTTGCTACTACAATAAGTACCATTGTACTTTTCTCCATGATCAAATGAGGTTTTAAAAAGTGTGGTAAAACATACATATCACAAAATCTACCATTTTAGCCACTTTTAAGTGTACAGTTCAGTGGCATAAGTACATTCACACTGTCGTGCGACCATCACCCTCCACCTCAGAACCTTGTCTCCTTCCCAAATGGAAACTCTATCCCCATTAAACACTAGCAGCCCATTCCCGCTTCCCCGGCGCCAGGCAGCCACCATCCTAATTCCGGTCTCTGTGAATCTGACTGGTCTAGGTAGCTCATGAAAGTAGAATCATACAGTATTTGTTATTCTGTGTCTGGTGCATTTCACTCAGCGTAATGTCTTCAAGGTTCATATCACACATATTTTTAAAGAAAAAACCCAAGATATCAAAAAACTTCTCTGTGGCCACTCCCAGGGGCTAGTCACAAGCACCTGGACTACTCCACAGCTTTCCTACTGCTGCCCTTCTTCTACCCTGGCCTCCCAACGATGAACTTTCTATAGCACTGCCAGAGTGGTCTTTTAAACTTGAAATTAGAGTTTGTAGGACCCATGTTAAAACCCTTCAAAAGTTTCCTATTGCTCTTAGAATACTTTCTAACCCCTCATAAAGGATTTGACCCCTGCCCACTTCTCCCACATCTTCCCGTAGCCCCTGCCCCTCCCACTAAGCTCCAGTCCTTTTGGTTTGTGGAACAGGACAAGGTTGCTCCTGCCTCAAGGTCTTCCTGTGGCTCATCCCTCAGGTCTCAGCGCACATATTACCTCCTCTAGGGGGCCCTCGCTGATACACTGCCCCATTTACTTCCACACAGCTCCAACTGCAATCTATGAATGCTTTTGCTATTGGTTTACTTGTCTCTATACCTCCCTCACTGGACTGTAAGCAACATGAGGACAAGTATCAGGTCTGTCTGGTTGATGATGGATTCCAGGCATTCTTAGTACAGCGTGCCTGGCATGTAGTTGGCACTTAGTAAATATTTCTTGAATATAAGAATGTACTTCAATTTACTCATCTGTAACACAAATTAGCTCATGCCTCCTGGCTCTGAGTGAAGGTCAAAATAGATAGTGAATGAATATAAAGGCCTAGCCCAGAACCATGGTCCAACATATGTGGGAGCTGTTGGACTTAGTTTTGAGAAAAATCAGATTTGATGTGGGGACAGAAATTCAGCCACATTACGATTAGCAGACATAATGTGTGGGGGGGGCATGAGGAGGGCTGTACAACACAGAGAAGACAAGTAGTGACTCTATAGCATCTCACTATGCTAATGGACAGTGACTGTAATGTGGCATGTGGTGGGGACTTGATGATGGGGGGAATCTAGTAACCATAATGTTGCATATGTAATTGTAGATTAATGATACCAAAATAAAAAATAAAATAAAATAAAGAAATTCAGCCAGAAACACTCAGCCTATAGGGAACACCAAAGCTCTCAGCAATTCCCCCACCCAGAACTGCCTCTTCCCTGAGTCCCCAGAGCAGGTGCCCCTTGGCCCAGCCCCTTGCACCCTCTGAGGAACACTCACCTGGGACCAGGCTCCAGTCCGCCACTGGGCCGGACATGGCACACGGAGGCAGGGCCGCCGGCTCTCAGGCCGGTCCCCAGGGCAGGCCTTGGCTGGCATGGCCTTGTGGGTAGTGTTGGAGAGGGGCAGCAGGCACTGCACCCCCCGAGTCTGCACCCCCAGCTTCCCACAGCTCCGGCTGCAGGTGCCCCACGCCTCCGTCACCCACCTGGAGGCAGAGCAGAAAGTGGAGGGGAGGTGGGACTATGGGAGACTTACTGCCAGGCTCTTTCCCACTACCTGAACCACTGCCAGGAGCCAAAGAGTAGGTTTGGGCCTCAGAATGCTTGGGGGCCAAGATAACCATCTGCCCAGCTCTGCAGCTGCCAGGCTGTGTGGCCCTAGGGAGGTTGTTCATTCCCTCCTGTTTCCTCATCTTAAAAAGGGTATAATGCACATTTAAATCCTGACACCATGCATGTACTTGGGCAAGCTATTAACCCTTCTAAGCCTCTGTTACCCCATCTTTACATCAGATTCTTTCAACACCTCATAAATACTTCTTTAGTGTCTAGGTTTGCAGGCACTGTCCTAGGTGCTGAGATAGGGCAATGCACAAAACAGATGCAAGTGGCTTGCATATAAAACGCCCCCCCCTGGGGCTCTTGGGGACAATTAACAGACCTGTATATGTAAAGCACTTGGCAGAGTGCATAGCATGCAGCAGGCAATAATAAATGCGGACAAAAAATAAAATAAAAAAATAAATGCAGACACTGTTACTATCACCGTCAGCACCCGCAGAACTTCGGCAGTGATCAGCTAAGCTGGTGGCCTCTTAAGTGTCTTTTAGCCACAGAGAAACTAACAGCACCTTAAGCAGATGCCCACTGAATGAGTTAGACAAAAGCAAAACTGCTCTGGTGGAGCAGAGGGAGTGGCAGCCCCAACCCCTTCTCCTTTCTCAGCTTCCTGGGGTAACTTTCAGTAAACAAGGGCTCTTTCAGTCAACAAATTCCTTTAAAAGACAGAAAGCTCCCAAACTTCACTTGGCATTTTACAGATGAGGAGACAAGCTGGGGAGGGGTGACCTGCCTGGGCTCACAGCAGAGGCAGCACCACATGCTCTGTGATCACAGACGTTTGTGGGGAAAGTGGTCTGTTAATAGCACAAAGTAAGTGAAAGAAGCAGAGAGGGCTGAGGGGCTGGGGCTCATGGCCGGGCGGGGCACAGGGAGGCCACGGTGGGCTCCAGCGCAGGTCACCAGCTCCTGCCCTAGCCCCAAGGCTCTTCCCGCCTGATGAGCAGAGCTGCTGGGTTAGGCGCCCCTGGGAGGACTCCTTGGGGGCAGGAGGATGCACCCAGTTCTCTGCCTGGGGCCCCTAGAGAAGCTTGGAGGAGTCTGAGGAGGTGCTGGGCAGGCTCTGCCGCAGGCTCAGAGGCCAGATCTCAAATCCTCCACAAGTCACAGTTCTTTCCTCTTGTGGAAGCCCCTCTAAATAACCCCAGAACAAGGGCCTGTGGCCATGAGAACCTGAACCCTCAGGCTAGGGAATCACAGGGGATAGACCATGGTTGGGGGCTGGCAGGCCAGGCCACGTCCCTGGGCCCCAGATGATAGCTGAGAGGAGCTGGTAGATGGCATCCTGGATGGGGGCCTAGAACTTCACTGGAAGCACTGAAATCCACTTCATCTCTATGACCCCTGGATCACCGAGGGAAAGCTGTGTCCCCAGTCTGGACTTCAGTTTCTGCATCTGTAAAAGACTGCTGGGAGGGGCAGACAGGAAGCATCTTCCTTCTTGTACTGGAACTTAATTAGAAACCCCAAAGGGGGAAGATGGGCAAGTCTGCCATGGGTGCTCTCTGCTCAGGGAGTCGTGGCTGCAGGGGCTGTGTGCCTCCATGCTCCAGTGCTGGGAGAAGCAGGCCCAGCAGCCCCTGCTCCTGGGGCCAGGGGCCAGGGCCCAGAGAGGGCCTGTGACGGCCCCAGGCATGGACTCAGGCTCCGGGCCTGCCCCCAGGAGCACTCACGCAGGCTGGGCACATGGGTGCTGGTTACAGCGCCGGCGGATGGGCTTGGGCCTCTTGCTGTGGTCGCACAGGTGCCGCTGTACCATGTGGTGGTCTCGGCGGCGCCGGCAGCCATATTTGGTGAACTGGATCCCTGTGGGGGACAGGCTGCCATGGGCCTCGTCCTGCCAGGGCTCTACTGCCCCACCTGGAGCCTCAGGGACAATACGCTCTAGAGAGCCTGGACAGGCCATCCCGCCCCACCCTGTGCCTTTGTGTCTCCTCCTGCCCAAGTCACTTTCTGAGGTAGCCTTCCTTGATCAGCTCATCTCATGTTTCCTTGATGCAGTGCGGGGAGGGATGTGGCTCTGGACGGCTGTCTGTCTGCACAGCTGATGAGTCCTGACAGGGCACAGACCCTGGCCCAGATACTGCTCTAGCAACCCCAGCCCCAGCCCAAAGGCCCTGCCCAGTCAGGCTACCACATCCCAGAGATATTCAAGGAGAAAGTGAGGCATGAGCTGGGGACACGTCAAGTGGAGACAATGCCGCTCCCCAGCCGCTTCTGCTCCTCCCCGAGGCCCTGGGCTGCTCTCACAAGGCAGCTGGGCGGTCGGGTGGGCCAGTACCTCCTCCACACGGCTTGGTGCAGGGGGCCCAGCTCTTGAGTGCCCACTCATAGGTGTCCGTCTCCTCCAGAAGCACATTGTTGCTCCCGATAAGTGGCAGCAGGTCCTCATGGATTATGTACTTATAGGCCAGGCTGCTGCGGGGGCCAACCTCTGCCTGGGGGAGCACCTGAGGGGGGACAGAAGAAGTGGCACAGGACTGGAGAGCAAAGTAAGGCCAGGGGAGGGTGGGGAGGGGAGGATGGGGGTTCAGTGCCCAGCGCAGCCTGGGGAGGCCATTCAGACCAGCAACCATGCAGCAAAGTCAGGCTGAGCACCTACTGTGTTCCAGGCCCAAGAACGGCCTTGGTGCCCATCAGTGATTTTCCCTCCAAAGACCTAAGTTCTAAGGCAGGAACCGTGTCTGTCCGTCCTGCTCACCAGAGCATTAACACTGCCTGGCTGCCTTAGAAGAGGGACTATAATACAGACTCTTATCAGCTACATGATTGCAAATCTTTCTTCCCATTTTGTTTAGGTTATCTTCCCACTTTCTTGATATTTTTAAATTTTGTTGCTCATGCTTTTGGTGTTATATCTAAGAATCCAAGATCATGAGAATATCTAAGAATCCAAGATCATGAGATTTATCCCTGTATTTCCTCTAAAGGTTCTGTTTAGCTCTTGTATTTAGATCTTTCATCTATTTTGAGCTAATTTTTGTATATGGTGTGAGGTAGGGGTGTGGATATCCAACTGTCCCAGCACCATGACTTGAAGTGATTCTTTCCCCATTGAATGGTCTTGTCATCCTCACTGAAAATCAATTGGCCATAGGCATATAGGTGGTCAATAACAATAGAATGAATAGAAAATACATGTCTGATTGAATTAATATGCTGATACCAATAGGCTTCCTGCCCTCCATAATCTCCCTGACCAGTGAGGGTAGCACTAGGACCAACCAGCCAGTGCTGAGAGCAATGCAGACAGAGGCCCTCCTGGTCTGGCCTCCTGGTTAACAATCCCTGCTCCACAAGCCCTGGTCTATGGTCTAGGAAGAGCGCTTATGGGCAGAGTTGGGCCCCAGCCAAGACAGTGGCCCTGTCCCCCTCTTAGAAGGCTGGCAGTGCTAAATGGCTCCCCCAGGTCAGTTACCTTACAGGCAGAAGGAAGCCACTCCTAGACTCACTTGTTGGCAGTACTATAATACAAAGGGACACTAGATGATGCCAGGATGATGGGGGAACCAACCCAAGTCCCTCCCGCTCCTCCCAGGCTCTATTTCTGACCATGCACTAGGGAGAACAGACTCCCTATGTGTGGTGTCTCTAGTCTGACAAGGAGACACTGTTTCTATTTCCCTCCTCACTTGCCATCCTGCCAGTTGTTCACCACAATGGAAGGAGCTTACCCAGGTTCCTGAAGACACTGGAGCAGGAGCATTTTCACCAGGCCTGTGCTGGCTTGACAGCTGACAGTGAGCTAGGGGGACTGGGCTGGGATAGAAGGAGGGTGGACAGGGGCACTGGGCAGGGTGGGAGCTCACCAGGATGGCTATGGCTTCAGGCAGAGGCCCACTGGTCTTGAGGCTCTCCTTGGCGTCCTCCACTGCGTACTCCCACTCCAGGCCCATTGCAGTGAAAGTCCGGCCTGTCGCTTCCTTGCCCTTGGGGCTGAGGATGAAGCTGCCTGTGACCTGGTTCTTCACCGCTGGCCATGGGGAGAGGGTCACACAGATTTCTATTCCCCTTCACAGGAGCATGAGCCAGGCCTCCTCAGAGACTTCAAGGCCTTCCCAGTGGGCCTCAGGCTCCCGGTCTACCTGTTACTCCTCCCCCCTGAGCCCTTCCAGTCAGATGGGTCACCACACTGTCCCCACACAGCGTCCCTGCCTCTGGACCCAGGTTCACATCATTCCTCTCACATTCACTGTCTTCCCTTCTTCTTGCCAGACTAATCTCCACCCATATTTAAGGCTCAACATAATTCTCCCCTCCTCCAGGAAGACTTCTTTGATTGCCCAGTCCTCAGGGATTTGCCTACCCTAAAATGTCTATAGCAGAGCATAGAGTTCTTAAACCCTTAAACAAGCTCTGGAGTTAGACTGATCTGGAGAAATTATTTAGCCTTCCTGTGCCTTATTTGTAAATGGGAATGATAATTATACCTGGAGCTCAGGGCTGCTGACCTCTGAGGATAATCGCAGTACCCCGCTCCCACCTACCCACCAGGGGGCTCTTGGGACACTTGAAGAGTTCATTCATGAAGAAACTAGACAGCGCACATGGCAGGCAGCTGGCACTTAACAAATGATAGGCATTGTTACTGCCATTAGAACAGAGCCTGACTTAGCACTGTTGTGGTTACAGATCTCCTGTCTCTCCCACAGCCTGTCAGCATCTCTCCTCCATCTTGGTGCCCATGGACCAGCACAAAGCCTGGCATGGAGTGGGAGCTTAAAAAATACCTGTAAATTTCTACCCCTTAAAGTTCCAGTCAGCGAGTAACTTCTGGAGACTTAAGCAAAGCCAACTTGTTACTGAACGGCAGCAGGTGGGTTGGAGGTGTGTGGGTACAGACCCCAGAACAGACCCCAGAGTCATGGCCTTGGCCGCCGTGGATGCAGCAGGGGTTGGGGAAGGTCTGAAGACTCAGCGCGGAGCCCCTCAGCCAGGTGGGGACGGCAGAGGCTCCGGAGCCTGGGGGTGAACCCCTCTGGTACAGACTAAAACCATCACCCATGACTGTAGTATAAGAGCCAACGATTCAGGGCACTAACCAGGTGTTGGTCACGCTGCTCACTGCCTCGGTGAGATCCTCAGACACATGCTGAGGCTAGTGCTGGTATTAATCCAGGGGGAACTCAGAGGCTTGAGAAGGGCTGGGATACACAGAAGGCTGGTGGCCCAGCTCCCTGGAGGACCGGCCTCTGTGCTGAGTAGGAGGAGGAAAGATGCCCCTCGTGTCTGACCTCTCTTGGCCCTGAGAATGGCCAGATCCTCCAGGCTCCAGCTGGGTGGCTCCTCAGGCCAGGCCAGCCCCACATCCTCCCCCAGTGCTGTCTGCTCTCACAGCTCGCAGCAGCCATCAGCCCTGTCCTGGCTGCACATGCCACATCCCAGGGCTCAGCACGGACTCCGCACATCCAGGCCTCGCTCTCTAGGTCCTGACCTTCCCACTGACCCACTCTGTGCCTTGGGAAACAATCTTAACCTCTTGTAGCCTCAGTTTTCCCAACTACAAAATGGGATAAAGAGCCTTCACAGATTAATAGGCTTAAATGAGACTCTGAATAAGAAGTGCAGCTCAAGGGCCAGCACATGGGAGATACCAATAGCCTGACTTCTCTCCTCTTTCCTGCCTTTCAAACAGATGATATTTGAAATTCCAGGAGAGCCTGACAAGTTTGGACAGGGCTTCAGTCCTCACTGCCAAGGCCCCGCCACCTGTTCTGAGCTTCTCCAGGGAGCACCTACCCTGTCAGGCACACACGCACGCACACACACACACACACACACCTTTGTCCTGAGGGCCCGCTGTGCACACACATTACCACACAGCCCATGCCACCATGAGGTCTCGGTTCCATGTCCCTCCCTGCCTAGGCCCCTGGAGAGCCCTAACCTTCAGGAAACTCACCAGCAAGCACACTGGTGGGAGTGCCTGCGCTGAGCCTGCACTGGCTGCCAGGAGGCCACCCCACCTCCAGAGGACCAAGGAGCTAGATTTCTGGAGACGGTGGGAGGCATGTGTGCGTGCACACACACACACACACACGTGCACACACATGGTCAGGGCAGCCCAAGGGGCTGTTAATATTATGGACCATCTGTAGGGGTGCACAGAAGGAGTGTCTGCGAGCTCCACCCTCTTCTTGGAGTAAATGACCCTTCTGTCCTTGCCCTCTTCCCTCCCCTCGTCCCTCTTCCTGCATAACTCACCAGAGCCAAACAGGCAAGCGGGCAGGGAGTTGGCTGAGCCAAAGACCTCTAAACTCACATCCCGTCGGGGCAGTGTGGCTGGCAAGGCCACGGGCTTAGAGACGGGAGACCCGGGTCCCTACTGGCTCACCCCCTGGGTGAATCAGGGTACACACAAGACCACAATCCACTTTGGGCCTCAGTTTCTCCTTGTGCCTTTGATCTGTTTGGACTAAACCCTCACAGATGCCTTCCCAAGCAGGCTAGGAAGCAATTATGGCTGTACTAATGTATTCTCCAGGGAGTGCAAGGTCTTCATGAGACTTGACCAGGTTTTTTTGTATTATTGTGAGGATAACCTAAAGAACATGAATGTCAAAATTTTTGTAATACATAAGCCTGCCCAGAAATATTATGTTTTCTGTTTGTGTTTATGACAAGTTGGTGACAAGCAGTGTGACTTGGTGGACATAAGTAAGAGATACATCCGGGATGTGCTAAGGCTCAGTGACATAATAGCCCACATGCCCTCTGTAAGGGGTTTAATCACAGACAAATGTGGGAGAAGCCAGCCACTGCCCAGCATGTGGACAACAGCCTTCTGCCCACCTGCCCACCAGGACCCTGCTCCAAACCATGCTTTTGTGTTTTAAATTGAGATATAATTCACATAGATACAGTTCAGCCCTTGAAAGTGTGCAATTCAGGGATTATGCAGTCATCACTACTAATTCCAAGATGTTTTCATTGCCCCCAGAGGAAATCTGAGACCGGTTTAGCATCTCTCCCCACTCCCTATTCCCTCCAGTTCCTGACAACCACTAGTCTCCTTTCTGTCTCTATGGGTTTGCCTGTTCTGGACATGGTCATTTTTTGACAGCCAATTTAGTTATAGCAAAAGGAGAACAAAGCAAACACACAGACATCGCCCCCATTCCATTACTGTTCTTAATTTGAATGTCACTGATTTATTTGAGGGCTGTAATTTATAAACTATCAGCTTATAGTTGGACAAGCGCAAAGTACAAAGGGTAGGCATCTAGTTTAGTAACTATGTGTTTAAGTGTCACTATGGTAAGAATGATTAAAGCGTCCATGTGATAAACTGCGAAAATGGCTCCTATTCCTGTGGCTTTGCCAAATTTCCCATTAACAGTCTTTTTCTCCCCCTTGAGTCTGGGCTTGGCCATGAGACTTGCTAGGGCCAGTGAGATGCTAGGAAGCATGACAATAGGAGACTTGATACATGCTTGCACACTGGGGTTTATTGTTCTTGCCACTCCTGGGGACCATGTGCAGACACCATGTGCATAATCCTGGGCTAGCCTGCTAGGGACATGGCCCTGTCATCCCCATGACCGCAGCAGACTTCCAGTACTAAACAGGTCCCTACAGAGCTACCAGATGACTGCATTTACATAAGTGAGTCCAGGCGGATGAGTAGTAGAAACACCCAGCTGAGCCCAACCCCAAACAATGATCCACAGAACTGTAAACTAACAAACACGTATTATCTGAAACCACCAAGTTTTGGGATGGTATCTTATACAGCAAAAGCTGCCTGATACATTCTATGAAAACGGTTTTCCTTTAAAAGGTATCTCCATGCACAAGAAATTAACAGTGGTTGCCCCTGGGGAAGGAAACTACTCTTGGAGGACAGGGGTGGGAGGGGAAATCTTCCCTGGATCCCCTTCTGAAATTTGAACCATGGAACAGGTTGCCTATTCAACGTAAGTAAAAAAATAAAAATAAAAAAGGGTTCTCTGTCATTATTCAAATCCCCCTGCACGGTAGAATCCTGTCTCGTTTTCCCAGCTCCCCGACACAGGAGGGCAGATCTTGGGGCCCGGCCGCCTCTCTCCCAGCACCGCAGCACTCACCAATGTGGTGGGGGCCCTTCTCCAGCTCCTCAATGTGGACGTGCCTGGCACCCGCTGGGATCTGTACCAATTTGAGAGTTCCTGCCACAGAGGAGGAGCCAGAAAAACCGTGAACATCCTGAGCTGGTAGCCCCTCTGCCCGGCACTGCCCATGATCCCCTCCCCCCGCAGGTACCCAGGACTAACAGTGTCCTCATCCGTAATAGAAGAATGGGCCCTTCTCCACGGCTCTATTACAGGCGCTGAGAGGATCAAATGAGATGTTTTTGCTTCAAATCCTCCATAAGCTCCAAGGGGCTCTGTGTGTGCGTTAATTGCTATTACTTCCCACTTTCTCGACCCTCCTCTTCTCTCCTGATTTTCTCTGCCCCCTTTCTCCTTGCACCTTTAGGGATTTGGAGGAAATAGGCCCCGAAGGTCCAGCATGGCGGCCCTGGGCTTCTATAGCCCTCCCAGTCTGAAGCCTGGAAACAAACTTTTCACACAGCCACCAACTTCGCCCTTATAAGGAGAGGTGAGGCAAAGCTCTAACATTCCCAAAAGGGAAATGGATCTAGTTCATACTAAAATGTAAAGGACCAATATCCACCCCTATTCAACAGCAAATGTGGCCAGATTGGAGGTAGGGAAAGAAGTCAAGGAATTCAAAATTAACCAGGAGTTCAAAGTAGGAGGCACCCCAGGCTTAAAAAAAAAAAAGGAAAAGAAAAGAAAAGAGAGAGAAAATAAAAATTACTAGTCCAGTCTGGGCCACATCTTCAGACCTGTCGGACTCTGCTCCCAAGAACCACCTCAGGGCCAAGGAGGTGGCTGAGCCGCTATCACACACATCGACTAGCAGGAAATGTTCTGAGCTCCTGGCCCGAATTTAGGCAGCAGCATGCCTGGAAGATGAGGTGAGCAGCTGCAGCTTCTGGCTCACCAGCCTGGGGATGCCTGGGAAGGTCTGGAGGTAGGTTCCAGGGCCCCTTTTCCTCGCCCTGAATGGTAGCCCAGCTCAAGGAAGGAGGGTCCTGAGGTCCCTCACCTGAGGGATGGCTCAGGCTCCAGGGACCCTGGCTGGGCCAGAATCAGGGACCCTAGGGACTCTTGGGACCCAGCCCCTCCTGATTGTTCCCCCAGGCCCAGCCTGCTCACCTGCCTGCTTGGACGCCTTGCCCAGCGTCCCCTTCACAGTCCTGCAGTGAGAGTTGTCACCTCCACAGACTCCACACTTGTCATCTGTCTTCATGGACCCCACCTCCTTGTCACAGCCGACGGGCTGAGGCCAGAGGTGAGGTCAGTGGGAGGAGGCTCCCACATCTCCATCACCACCCCTGTGCCCCAGACACGAGAGGGCCCTGGACCAAGAGGCATTCCTGGACGGGGCTCTGCCACACACTTGTCATGTGACATGGGCAAGGTCTTAAACCTGGCGGTTCCTCTCCCCTGGAATGGGGCTGGGCAAGAGCCTCTTCCCAGCATCCCAGGGTTATACTGAGGACCAAGGGGTGTCATGGGTGGGAAGGTAAAGTGATGCTTGTCTTCCTAAAGAGCAGGGGAGTCAGGTAGTGCAGCCCTCCAGACTCAGAGGGCCGGCGGTAGCGGGGTGGCCCAGAGGAGCAGGCCTACCACACACTCGCCACGGGCACAGACGCTGTACAGGTCCCGGTAGCTGCAGCGCGTCCCGTCATGGACCACCTGGTTCATGAAGACCACGTCTCCTGTTTCCTCTGACTGGCAGATCAGCTCACACTTCTGGGCATCTGTCGGGAAAGGGACCATGCTCAGCCCCCAGCTGGGCTCTGAGAAAGTGGGCTGGCCCAGAATGACACCAGTGCACGGCCAGGCCAGAAGCTCCAGGACAGCTCTGGACCGTGGGGGGACCACTGGGTGTGGAGCTGGGGCTTAAAACCCCTGCGATATCATTTATTAGCCACGTAACCTTGGGCAAATTATCTAACCTTTCTGAGCCTCAGTTTGTTATTTATTATCCCCGACCAGTCAAATACCATAGCAGGTTAAGACAAATCAAGTGTTAAAATAATAATTATCACAATAATAATGTTTGGTAAATACTTACTATATACCAATACTTCCAAAGCCTTTACACACTCTTAATGTATGATTTTTAATGGTTTTTGTGAATTAATTCCTGTGAACCTCTCAATAGCCTAAGAGAGTAGGTTCTAGTAAGAGGAAGGGCCAGTAAGATAAGCTGTCTGGCTTGAGTCTTGCTCTGACCTCCACATACCTTCCACCAGTCACTCGTAGGACGGTGTGAACATTACAAGGCTGTGTGAAAGTAATGCAGGACAGTGGTCCGTGTTTGGGTTTACAGAATGGAGCAGCAGTGAGGGAAGGTAATGGGCCCTGTCTAATTCTAACAATGAAATGTTTTCTTCTCTATCAGGTCTATTGATATCCTAAAAAAGGAGGTTCCAGAGAATATATAAACACTGCTGTTTCTTAGAAAAAGGGAGGTTGGGGCTTAGCTGACTTCCTGGAATTTTTCTAAAAGTCCTGGGAAAACCCAAAGTCCAGCTGCCCCACTGGCCTCAAAGCCTCTCCCTGTCCTGGGCTGCGATGGCTGGTTTGGTTCTGAATAGATCTGAGAGGTGTACAAAGCAAGCTGCTCCCTCAGCCAAATTTCTAAGGAACTGTCTGGCTCCCCACTCCCGGTTCCTGGGCTCCCAGGACACCTGGTGACATCTTGCCCCAGCACTCAGGACTCAAGTCTGCAGCTACTAATACTATTTTGGATTTTAAACACAGGAACCAGATTCCTGGTAGGACCTGGACCCAGGGCCAAGGGTGGGGGCTCCAGCCCTCCTGAAGATAAGCAGGACCCTGACAAGTCTGACCCAGACAGGCAGGTTGCTGGGCAGGCATGGAAGCCAGCCATGGGGAGTGGCGGGTTCCCAGAATGGAAGGAATTCAAGCCGAGGGAAGACACTCCCTGCAGGCCTGTTCCAGAGGGGTCTGTGCACCAGTGGGCAGGTGGGCTTCTGAGCTCCCTTCCTACTTGAAGAATGTCATTCCGAATGTGGGCCCAAGGACTGAGGGTTCTGCAAAAAGTGGTGGTCCTGGGCTGAGGAGAGGCCCAGCTATTCTAAATGGCTAAGAGCTATATGGTAGGGGGCGAGCATCTGTCCATGGAAGAAGCATGGAAATGTGGCTGGCAGGGGGAGGTGGACTCAGAGGACTGTTAAGGGTCCTTCCAGCCTTAGGGCTCTAAGATGCCATGAACTTAGCCCGTCATTGGTTTCTCCCTACTGCTATGAGAGCCTTCACTGGAGATGCCACAAAACAGATAGGCACTAGCATGGGCTGGTCCCAAAATGAGTTCCAATACTTATGTCTATGTCAGGGCAGCCTAGAGGTGGTCAGTGTGAGGATCCCACAGGCTCCCATCACCCTGCCTGCCAAATCATTTTCATTAACTGCAATGGTTGCACAATCAGTAAAACTGAAAAGCATGGCATGTGATAGGACAGAGCTCCTCAGCACATTGACTATGTGTGAGCAAGGGGCACCTGCCCCTGCGTAGTGCCTTCCCGTACAGGTAAGACATACGTGACAGGCACAAGCCCCAACAGCCAGCACTGTGCCAGCATCCACAGCCCCACTGGGTGAACTGTCCCTTGCTCAAGATATTTTCCTGGCATCTGCAGAAAACAGTCATCGTAAGCATACAAATCAGGGATGGCTTTGATGAGGATGGTGCCTCCACCCCTGCCTGCCACGGAGGGCAACACATAGCAAGCCCTGCACATAGGTATGTGGCAAGCCTGCTGAAAGCAAGGTCTCTTTTGGGGCCCCCAGGCATGACAGGTCCTGCCTAGGAAGACAGCGACCCAGCAGATGACCAAGGATATGGGGGTGGGAGGGGGGACAGGGCCGGCTCACCATCGTCAGGCTCGTAGGGGATCCAGCTGTGCTTGGTGTTCTGGTGGGTATAGTAGGAGTTGCGCTTTGTACACTGCTGGGCCCGAAAGTCCTCGTAGGGACCCGGACACTCCTCGCTGTTGCAGACCTGGTACTGGAACATGGGCCCTGAGCATAGGCGGCCTCCATAGGCTGGGCTGGGGCAGGCACAGAGAGATCCTGTGACCTTAGGGGCTGGGAAGGCTGGGGAGGACCAGTCTCCCAACACAGCCCCATGGGCAGCTCATAGCATAAAAAGTGTTTGCACTAACTTATAAACGGGAGAGGGAACCCCCCCCATTGTTGGGGTTGCTGAGCTCAGAGCCTTCCAGATCCGTCTTGCTCCACAGTGTAGGCACATGTGCATTCCACTGTGTGTGTGCCTGTGTATGTATGAATGTGGGGGAAAGGAAGGAAGGGGGAAAAGAGGGGGAAGATAGGAGTGACTAATCCTCCTAGCTGGGCTGGAAGATAAATTAGTCTCATTCATCTTTGTGTATTCTTTCAAGTGTTACCCAGGGCCTGACATACTAAGCATTCAATAAATGATACAACTCTTCCTATTTGTATCCACTCCCACTTAAGATAATAAACTAAGGAGTAGTAAAAGACACTTGGATTTGGCATCAGAAGATCTGGCTAAAGCTCTCCCGCACCCTGACTGTGGGTCCTGGGTAAATCCCTTAGTCTTGCTGCACCTTAATTTCCCCTTTAAAGCAGGGACATAGTACTTCTTCTGTTACCTACCTAATGAAAAATAAACAAGAGGTATTTTAAAGCAATCCCTACTCTCTTCTGCATTAAATAAAGAGGATTAGGTAAGATTTATGATACAAAGTACCCATGTGTACTGGGTGACGGGTAATCAGAGAATTGCCTGGATTTATGCACAAAGGGTGAATGTGCTCAATACACTGTGGTAATTATAACAGCCCCTGCCATTTATTAGAGCTTAATCTGTGCTATGCATGGTGCTGTGGTTACACATACTAATTTCACTTAAACCTTGTAACATAAAAACAGTTATTATTACAGAGGCAGTCAATAAGTTGTAGCTTTCGAGGTCCTAGCCACGGCAATCAGACAACACAAAGAAATAAAAGACATGATTCAGATTGGCAAGGAAGAAGTTAAACTGTCCCTGTTTGCAGATGACATGATATTATACATAAAAAACCCTAAAGAATCCACTCCAAAACTACTAGATCTAATATCTAAATTCAGCAAAGTTGCGGGATACAAAATTAATACTCAGAAATCTGTGGCATTCCTATACACTAACAATGACCTAGCAGGCAGAGGAATCAGGAAAACAATTCCATTCACAGTTGCATCAAAAAGAATAAGATACCTAGGAATAAACCTAACCAAGGAAGTGAAACACCTATACTCTGAAAACTACAAGACAATCATGAGAGAAATTAAAGAAGATACCAATAAATGGGAAACACATCCCATGCTCATGGATAGGAAGAATTAATATTGTCAAAATGGCCATCCTGCCTAAAGCAATCTACAGATTCAATGCAATTCCTATCAAAATACCAACAGCATTCTTCAACGAACTAGAAAAAAATCATTCTAAAATTCATTATGGAACCACAAAAGACCCCAAATAGCCAAAGCAATCCTGAGAAGGAAGAATAAAGCTGGGGGGATTTGCTCCCCAACTTCAAGCTCTACTACAAAGCCACAGTACTCAAGACAATTTGGTACTGGCACAAGAACAGACCCATAGACCAGTGGAACAGACTAGAGAGCCCTGATATAAACCCAACTATATATGGTCAATTAATATATGATAAAGGAGCCATGGACATACAACGGGGAAATGACAGCCTCTTCAACAGCTGGTGTTGGCAAAATTGGACAGCTACATGCAAGAGAATGAAACTGGATTATTGTTTAACCCCATACACAAAAGTAAACTTGAAATGGATCAAAGACCTGAATGTAAGTCATGAAACCATAAAACTCTTAGAAGACAACACAGGCAAAAATCTCCTGAATATAAGCATGAGCAACTTCTTCCTGAATGCATCTCCTCGAGCAAGGGAAACAAAAGCAAAAATGAACTCATGGGACTATATCAAACTAAAAAGTTTCTGTACAGCAAAGGACATAATTAACAGAACAAAAAGTCATCCTACAGTATGGGAGAATATATTTGTAAATGACATATCCGACAAGGGGTTAACATCCAAAATATATAAAGAACCTACATGCCTCAACACCCAAAAAGCAAATAATCTGATTAAAAAATGGGCAGAGGATATGAAGAGACAGTTCTCCAAAGAAGAAATTCAGATGGCCAACAGACACATGAAAAGATGCTCCACATCACTAATCATCAGGGAAATGCAAATTAAAACCACAATGAGATATCACCTCCCACCAGTAAGGATGGCCAGCATCCAAAAGACTAAGAACAACAAATGCTGGTGAGGATGCAGAGAAAGAGGAACCCTCCTACACTGCTGGTGGGAATGTAAGCTAGTTCAACCATTGTGGAAAGCAATATGGAGGTTCCTCAAAAAACTAAAAATACAAATACTATTTGGCCCGTGAATCCCACTCCTTGGAATTTACCCAAAGAATACAGCTTCTCAGATTCAAAAAGACATATGCACACCCCTATTTTTACAGCAGCACTTTTTACAATAGCCAAGATATGGAAGCAACCTAAGTCTCCCTCAGTAGATGAATGGATAAAGAAGAGGTGGTACATATACACAATGGAATACTATTTAACCATAAGAAAGAAACAAATCCTACCATTTGCAACAACATGTATGGAGCTGGAGGATATTATGCTCAGTGAAATAAGCCAGGTGGAGAAAGACAAGTGCCAAATGATTTCCCTCATTTGTGGAGTATAACAACAAAGCAAAACTGAAGGAACAAAATAGCAGCAGACTCACAGACTCCAAGAAGGAACTAGTGGTTACCAAAGGGGAGGAATGTGGGAGGGCGGGTGGGCAGGGTGGGAGAAGGGGATTGAGGGGTATTTTGTTTTGTACACATGGGGTTGGGGGTCATGGGGAAAACAGTGTAGCACAGAGAAGGCAAATAGCGAATCTGTGGCATCTTACTACACCGATGGACAGTGACTGCATTGGGGTATGGGTGGGGACTTGATAATATGGGTAAATGTAGTGACCACATTGTTTTTTTATGTGAAACCTTCATAAGAGTGTATATCAATAATACTTTAATAAAACAAATAATTAAAAAAAATAAGTTGTAGCTTTCATCCACGGGATAATTATCCATCATGGCTAGAAGGTGGTTTACTCAGAGTGGGCAGCACTGTTACCCCGGCTTTCATACCCGCATTGGGTAGAAGTTATAGGTCAGTTCATTTTGGCTTGTATTTGTAAAAGGTCAGTATGGCCATCTGACACAGAAACAGGCTGCTCCAGTGGACAGTGAACTTCCCGTCCCTGGAGGTAAACAGATGATGAAGGCCCACTCCTGAGGGTGCAAGAGGGAGGATGGCCACTCCTGAGCCACTGCCATCCTGGACCAAGCCGTTCTGCAGACCCCGTCCCGTCACTCAGTCCATCCTGGACCAAGCCGTTCTGCAGACCCCGTCCCGTCACTCAGTCCATCCTGGACCAAGCCGTTCTGCAGACCCCGTCCCGTCACTCAGTCCATCCTGGGCCAAGCCGTTCTGCAGACCCCGTCCCGTCACTCAGTCCATCCTGGGCCAAGCCGTTCTGCAGACCCCGTCCTGTCACTCAGTCCATCCTGGGCCAAGCCGTTCTGCAGACCCCGTCCTGTCACTCAGTCCATCCTGGGCCAAGCCGTTCTGCAGACCCCGTCCTGTCACTCAGTCCATCCTGGGCCAAGCCGTTCTGCAGACCCCGTCCTGTCACTCAGTCCATCCTGGGCCAAGCCGTTCTGCAGACCCGGTCCTGTCACTCAGTGAGGGCTGGGGCCAGTCCCTGCCTGCAGAGGTTCAGAGGCCCTGGTTTCTGGAGCCAGCTGACCCACATGGCCACCCCCACCAGCCCCTGCCTCTCACGAAGCCATACTAAGTGGGCTGCTTCAGCTTGGGAGATGGGGGCCACAGAGCTGGCACTCAGAGCTCCATATCCTTGGGATGGGATCCCCATAGAGGGAATTAAAAGGGAGAAACAGACTGCTCTCCCAGAATGCTGAAACTGGGGGTGCAGGGTGAGGGAGAGTTGAAGTCAGAAAGAGGTAAGTTAAGAAAAATTAACGGGAAGTTTTGCTTCATGTGGTGGAAAACAAACTTAGAGAATTTCTTTTCCTAAGTCATGGTTACTGAGCATTTCAGTCAGGGTTCTCTCAAAGTTAAGCCAGAGGATCAGGGTCATGGGAGGGCATGTTAAACTGGCAGAGTCCTAGGCCCACTCAGGCCCTCCAGAGTATCTTCTTCAGACGAAAGTGTGAAAATCACCAGTTCAGACCCATCCTCAGTTGTCAGGCCCAATAGGCAATGTCAGACTCAGGTGGAAGTGATCTGGCACCACCCAGTAGTCCCGGGCCCTCATCCATTAGAACGCCCAAACACCCGTCCTTCTCCCTGGTGCCCTGCACCCCCCACCCCCACCAAATGCCTTCCCCTCCAAGGCCCTCAGGCTCAGGGAAGGGGGTTCCCTGCCCTGCCACCCCAGCCAAGTGTACTCACAGGGGATTGTCACAGCTCCGGCTGCGGGATCGAACCCCACCCCCGCATGACCGTGAACATGACCCGAACTTGGTCCAGGAGCTCCAACCTCCATCCTGGCCATAAGTCTGCTCCAGCGACTTCCAGATGCAGTGGCCTTTGAAGCACCACTGGGAATGAGCAGAGGGCATAAGGTCACCTTGGAGGCATTTCTGCCAGCCTGCCGTGGGGAGTGCCCCACCGGGCACCAGCTCATAGCTCTCAGACCCGGCCATGAGGTCCCCTGACAAATGAAGCCCTAGTGCTCACACACACATGAGGGTGCAAACACACACCAGGAAATACGTGAAAGCACAGGTCTGGAAGGAGGGGAGAGAACACGTGTGTGAGAGAAACAGTGTGGTGGGCAGGGGAGAGGAGGCAGGATAGCTGGGGTCTTCCCTTCATTTTCTCTGCCACTCCCCTGTTTGACCTCCACAAGTTTGTTAACTTGTGCCTGGGCCTCACTCTCCTCATCTGTGAAGTGGAGTGAGCACTCTGGCTGGATGGGCTATGAGATAATGCCTGCAAACTACAGAAGCAAAGGACTGTGGTGTGGGAGAGAAGAAAGGGTGTGGGCTCCTGGGAGGACTCCACACGTGCCTGCCTGCCCAGGGAGTTCACACCTGTCCTCAGCACCCACCCCAAACACATTCCTATACACACTCGGTGAGGAGGCATGGGTTCCCCTGGGACCTGCACCCAAGAGGGCCGCTCTGGCTGCAGGCCCTGGCTGCAGAGTACCTTGCCTGGCGCACACTCGGTCCCGTCCAGCGGGGGCCCCTTCTTGGTCTTGCAGAAGTATGGGTTGTCAGGGTGGCTGCACCACAGCTGCTTGCAGGGCTCAAAGGTCCTGAACTGCATGGCGAGGGGAATGGGGTCACTGGGCTTGACTGGCTCTCTAGCTCTGACAAGTTTTCCAGGGGGCAAAGGACAATGACATGGAGAGAGGAGGGTGTGCTGGACGCTGGTGACAGAATACTGCAAGGGAGGCACGAGGGGCCCGGCCAGCCAGAGTCCCACACACCCTCAGGCTCGGCCCTGCCCCACGTATCAGTGGCCTCCAGTGAGCCCTCTTCTCTCCAACGGGGCAGCCAGCCACAGCCCCTTGTCTCCCTCCTTATCTCCCTCCCTGCTTTTGCAGAAGCCACTTTGTCACTGAGCAGGGACTAGGGTTTGAATTTCTGGGGAGCCTGGACCTGCTGGTACCCCCTGAGCTGTGTGCATGTGGGGTGCATGATGGGGGCTACCAGTCCAGCCCAGACCCCACAGCACTCAGACAAGGTCAGGGCTCCCCTCTCCCTCGAACCTTACCCGGCCATGCCAAAGGGTGGCCACTTTAGGTTTCAAATTGTCCAGGAGAGCCCCAGTTCCTTTTCTCTCCTATCATCCCCTGCAGCCAGATGAGTATCCTACAGATACAACACTGGGGCATTGAAATCCCATATCCCAGGCTTTCTTTCTATAGCCAAAGCAGAGACCACATGTCCAATGCGGCCTGGTTAGCAAAGATGGTGACACAGTCAGGGCCTCCTGAGCCAGAACTGGGGCTGCATTTCTGGATGGAGGGTTTAAGGCACTCCAGTCACTGAGGCCTGGCCCCACAGAGAGCCCCCTGTCCTGGTATGTCCCCTTCTCAGAGCCTCCGCCTGGGCCCTGGTGAGCAGCTGTTCCGTTCTTTCCTTGGTGGCTCTAGCTGATTGCTAGGCCTCAAGGTCTTCCTTGCCCTGTCCTGTCCTGCAGGGCAGAGATGGGCTAAGCTCTCCTATATCTCTCTCCTTACGCATGGTGGTGGGCAGCAAGCAGCTGAGCCCTGGGAGAGAGGTTATGTGCAGGCATAGGAGAATTTCACTGTGGTGGGAAGTCAACCCAACCATCCTTCCAAACCCCTGAAGAGCAGACAGTGGCAACTGTTTCTTCCAGGCCAGAGCCCAGTGCCTGATCTCACTCATGGACTGCCTGGTGGTAAGCTCCTCCTCCCCACACCAGCCCAGCCAGGATCCCAGGGGCCACCTTCCCTCTCTGTTCTCTGTGCTACTCTGCTGTCATCTTTCCCATTTCAGAGCTAAAGCATTTTCCAGCCACCGCACATATCTGCCCATAGGTGGGACTGGGTGGGGCAGGTATGCTGCAGAAGGTGGCAGGACCTGTGCCCTGGTTACCCTGCATCCCCTACAAATGCTGGCATTAAGCCTGTGGGCTTGTCACTAGGCTACCTGGCTGGCTGTGTGGAAGGTGCTCTGTGAATGAGCAGTCTGGCTCACAGAAGGACATGGCCGAGGTGCCCAGCTGGCAGAGGCTGGTGGGAACTCACCGCCGAGCAGGTGTGGTATCCAGAGCCGAAGTCAAAGCGGCATTGCTCATCCATTGAGTAGCCAATGCCGGGCAGTTCCGGGGGCTGAGGCCAGGCGGGTGCAAAGGGGTCATCAAGGAGGCAGTCATAGGAGCTGCCAGTGGAAACAGGGAGGCGAGCCAGGCTGAGGCCGAATTTCCAAGTTCTCCCTTCCCAGAGGTGGAGGTGCAAGAAGCAAAGAAGGCCTGCGGGAATCGCCCCTGCTGCCCTGTGCCAGCCGCTGTGTCTTCCAGGGAGGTCAGGCTGCCCTGAGCACCTCTTGGGCAGGACCTCATTTCCACTAATGACTGTCCCTGGAAGCTCTGGGTAAGGGCACCCAGGACTAGGCCTAGGAACTCAGTTTGTAGCTTTCTTACCATAGCACTTTTGCCCATGTTAGAGGCCCATGCCATGGCCAAGATTAAGGGTTGGTTTGTGGACAATTTGAGAGCTTCCTGCACCAAGGGGAGATGAAAAGTCAGCTGGCCACCCAGGACATATACTGGGTTCTGGCCAGCTGCTGCACGAGGTTGGTAACAGTATCTCTGCCTGCACCTCCCCACCCAAATCCACTCTGTGCCCATTCCCGGCCTTGTGTTCCCAAGTCTAACACCTGTTCTGGGCCTCAACAGCCCTAGTGTCCCAAGAGCTGAGCAGCAAAACTTGGAATGGCGCTGGTGTTAGGAGGGGAGATGACTTGAGGGAGATGGGGCGGTAAGCCACATGCCGCCTCCGCCCCAGCCTGGAGGGCACGGGTAACTTACGGGAGGTAGCGGCTGAGCTCCAGCTTGCTGCAGCGAGACCAGTGGAAGCGGTGGAAGGCAGCCTGCACCAGGGGCGCCATGACACTGCCCAGGCTTGTCTCATCTGCACAGCCATTCCCCTGACCATCATGCTCCATGCCAAGCCTAAAGGGTTAGGGAGGTCAGGGAAGAGCCCTGAGTCATGTCCAGGGAGCCCACCCCAGAGATACACACAAGCAGGCTAGCAATGGGAGACCCTACCCTGACCCGGCTTTAGACTGTGCCTTTGGCTTCAGTTTCCCCACCATGCAGCAGGGAGAACCTCTCCTCTGGGCCTAGACTCATTCTGCCATATTGCCCCCTCCTCAAGCCCCACTCACATCCTCACAGCTTCCAAGCCAAGCTCAAGCATGACTCCTGCCCCAGGACACCCTCCTTGGCCACCTTGCCTGTGGGCTGACCTCCCACAGCAGAGACCACCTGTACCACCCTTAACAACTTGCACATGATACCCTGTCTTCCCCGCAGACTCAAGGCCTTTGAGTGCCCAGAGCAGGGGTCATTCATTTCACTTCAACCTCGTTCACTGAGTCCCTGTGGGCCAGCCTCTTAAGCTTCTCCAAGACCCTGTGGTACTTAACACAGAGCTTTACACCCCTCCCATAATGATAGTTTTACATTTTAAAGTTTGCTCTTTACAGTTAGTAGTTAATGCCAAAGCCCAAAGGTTCTAAATTCCTAAGTACTCCCAGGCAGCTGGTTCTAGCCTTGACCGCTAGACAGACACATGGCTTCTAAGCTTGACCTTGTCTCTCCCCAGGGAGGGGCCTCTGCTCAGTGAACAGCAGATACCCTGTCTCCCCACGCACAGAAAGACAAACTCCTGGCCCCAAAATATTTGGAACCACTGGCTTCAGGGCCAGGAAGGACATCAGAGGTTTCCCTGGTATCAGCTTTCATGGTGCAGATGAGAAACCACTGCCCACTGAGGACGTGACTCCTGCCCTGAGAGGGACAGAGCTGGGATGGAGACTGCACCGGCCTCCCATGCTGCAGGGCGGATGGGGAAAGGAGCAGGGCGGACAGAGGACTGTGCACCCACCCTCTGGGGTGGACCCAATCCTCTTCCCGTGTCCTTCTTCCTGTGACAAACAGTCCTCACTCTGTGTGTGGCTGAGGAGGGGGCCGGCTAGGCGGTGTGTCCTTTACCTCTGCCCCTGATGACAGACAAGGCCGAGGGGGCATGACAGAGGCATGTGCACGTTACCATCTGACACACTGGCTAATAAGGCTTACTTGCTTTCTTCCAGCCTGTAACTTCTGACACGACTTTCTGTCCTGTTTACCAATGTAACCCTATGCCCAGAACATGGCCTGGCCCACAGAAGGTGCTCAAGAAATACTGGTCAAATGAATATGTTCTAAACAAAATCCAGGTCTGAGGATAAGCAAGCCAGCCGCCAGCCTGGCCCAAGGCCGGAGTCTAAGTGTGCTTGTTTATGATGGCCTCCAGCCAGTGCTCCAGGCACCCTGAGCCCCACTGGGGGCTGCAGTGCCTCTGAGAAGGGCCTGCAGGTGTGGATGGGAGGGAGCGGTAGAGACCACCCAGACGGCAGACCACTGCCTGTGATGGGACACTGCCGCTGACCTCCTGGAAGACAGGGCCACACCTGGCTCTCCATGGCCCTGGGATTTGGGGACTGGGCCCTAGAAAGGCCCAGAGTTGCTGCCCAGGCCCTGGGCTCTCCTCATCAGGGCGGGGCCTCGCTGTGTAGACAGCTCCTCTCTGGCATCTCCTGGGACACTGCGATGGGGGCCCAATCTGGGGCAAAGCCTCCCACACACGGAACTGCTCAGAGCTCAGGGCACAACCCACCCTCTTGGTGCCACTTACACGTGGCCAGTCTCGTGGGCCACCACGAAGGCCGAGGAGAAGCCATCCTCGTGGTTGAGGGCACAGCTTCTCAGGGGGTGGCACATGCCAGTGACAGGCGCATACCCTGCCAGGGAGAAGGAGAGAAGGCAGAGAGAAGTCAAGGGAAAGGGAGGTTGGACTCGATGAGGTCTGTGCCCAGCTACCCACCGCAGGAGCATCCTGACCTGGTCATTGCTAGAGGGTCCTTGCAGGAAGAAGGGTCTTTGCAAAGGCCTACCCACAGTAAAGCACCCAGGGCCCAGCGCTGCCACCTGCTAAGGCATTATGGCTTCCCTCTCAGCCTGCAGCTTCTGTACTTGTCAGCTCCTCCTCTAAGCAAGGCAGTGCGATTTCAAAATGGGCCCCGCCCAAGCCTGTGCATACCCAACTTGCACACCATGTCTCTCCAGCCAGCCAGTCAATTGGTCAGTCAACAAACAAGTTCTAAACATTTTTTATGTGGGGGTAGGGAGTGGTTCTGTGTTAGATACTATGGGGAAAACAGAGGAATCAAATCCAACCCCCCTACCACACACACACACACACACACACATACACACACACACTGAAGGAGAAGATGGCTTCGCAGGGTGACTGCGTGGTTAGAAGGACAGCTTAGGTATGGGCCCGCAGGGCCAGAGTTGAAGGGGTACAGAGGGATATACTTGGGTAATTTGGATTCAACTGAAGGGGTTGAGGAGGACCAGGGAATGACTTATGGGAGGGGGCACAGAGCTGGGCCTGGAGGACAGGTGAAACAACTCTCCGAATGTGGGGAGAGGGCCTATGGTGGGGAGGGCACGGGGTGGTGCAGACACGCTGCCGTGCAGGCCTCAGGGCAGCCATGCAGGGGCTGGCATGTAGCTGCAAAAGTGGAGGCCGTTTGCCAGCAGGTATTGTGTACAAGGCCTCTGTTTAAGGGGCCTCCTTCCAGCCTCCCCTGGGGCTCAGTTATAGCCTGGAGGGCAGATTGTGCTGGGCAAGACTTCCCAGGAAGGGTGATGGTAGAGAGTGTTCCCTGCCAGGCCTGCAGCCAACCAGGTTGTCTTCAGAATGCTGAAAAGCCCCCTCTTCAGAACTGCGATTATCCTGAAGGACTGAGATTTGCTCTCCATGGGGTGCAAGAATATACACATGTGTGTGTGTGTGTCTGTTCATGTGTACAGTGTCTACATGTGTAGTGTGTCTGCATGCACATTTGTCAGTGTGTCTGTATATACATGTGTCTGTGCAAGTGTATCCATGCACATTTGTGCTGCTCATATGTGTTTATGTGCCTATACATGTGTTTGTGTCCCTTGTGTGTGTGCAAGTCCACATTTGGGGCTTTAGGGATTCCACCCTTTGGGTAGAGGTATGGCTGCCTGACTCACTTCTAGCATCAAACCAGAAAAAAACTAGAAAGCCCTCAACTTGGAGCCTGGAGATCCAGTCTGAGTTTCAGATCTGTCTCCTCTCTGTGGTGGACACAGGAAAGCCTCTTCACCACTCTCTGGCTCAGTTTCCCCATATAGAAAACTGGAGGTGATCAAAGCTTCATGTGTTTGTAGAGCACTTAGTCATTCTGTCAGACATTTTATACATTCCTTACCCTTTTAGCAGCCCTGGAGTGGAGGAACGCACATACTATTATTTTTCCTACTTGACAGCTGGGAGAACCCAGAGTGACAAAGTGAGCTTGGAACACTGGCTAGAGAGGCGTGGAGCTGTGGGTTGAAAATGGACTTCCTTGCTGAAGGCCACATGAGCCCCACTAGGTTCCCAGTGGCTTGCAGTGAGGTCAGATGGATACAGTGTGAGCAGAAACATCTTGAAGATCAGTGAGGGGCTTCAAGCAGCCTGGCTCTGGGACGGTAAGCACATGGCCCAGGGCCCAAGACCTGACCACTCCCAGCCACCTGCAGGTTCAACCAAGACAGCAAGGACCAGAGCGGGGATCCATTCACTTCCCCTGTCCTCAAGAGACCATGTCAAAGCTTGTCTACCTGTCCAGCCACATCCTTTCTCCAAAGTCTCATGGATCTCTTTGCTGACAGGGGACCTGGCGCCTCAAGACTCCCCAGGGTTGCCCCAGAAAGAGCCATGCCCTGAGCCTGGGCCTCTGCTCTGCAGCTGCATACACCTGGCCATGGAAAATACAGTGCCTTGCATACCTGAGGGCCCAAAGTCCTGCCGGGTAAGGAAGATGACATGGTCATGGTGCTCTGCATGGCCAGGGTCCTGGCGCTGCTGTGAGTATGCCCAGCGACACACCTGCTCCAGGCTTCGAGAGGGGTTCCCACGCTCAATCAGGCTCAGAGACTGTGGGGCCAGACAGTGTCAACAGCACAGTGGTCAGTCGGAGGCCCAGACCACGGCTGATACCTGGTGCTCCCTTCCCACTCGCCTAGGAGAACACTGTGGCCCACAGTACTTCAGTACCTGTCCCAGAGCCACCGGCCATCCCAAAGTCACCAGCCACCCCAACTCTAGCTGCTGCTGGCACAGAGCCCTCCCACTTTAGGGAACGTTCATACACCACGCCATGCTGGTACACCTACTGTCTGCTGAGAAACTGACACACATTATCTCTTACCCCTCAACTAACCTGCAAGGAGGGTGGTGTTCTGAGCATTTCCTCTATGCTTTATGTTCATTTTCTTATTTAATCTTCACAACAGACCCAGAGGAAAGTTCTGTTGTTACCCCCATTTGGGGGAGAATAAGCAACCAGTCTAAGATTACAGAGCCCAGGAGCCCAGGGCCCAACCATGGCAGGTTGTCTCAGTTGCTCCCCCTCTCTAAGTCCCAGTTTCACCATTAATTTCTCAAGGAGGGCGATCTCTAGCTGTAAAAATATAGGATTGTCTGCTTCTTAGGTTGGAGAGAACCCGTAAGTCTCCACTTACCATTTCTAATGGTCTCTGGGTCCTGATTCTGGAGGCAAACATGTTTCCTAGATGCCGCCCCCCATTTCTCCCTCCAAACTGCCTGCTGACAAGGGGGGTTTACCTGCCGGTAGCCAACCATGATCAAGCGGACAAGGGCAATGTTAATGTGGGTCCCCAGGGACTCATCATGGTAAATCTCATCCACCTGTAAGGACAAAAGGGCAGGCAGCTTTAGGGGACGCAAACGTTCATGAAGGGCCTGCTACGTAACAGGCGCTGGGCCAGGCAGCTGATGTGCCATCCCACTTCAGCCTCACCACGGCCTTAGCGGGCAGGCCTCTTACCCCTACCTTACAGATGAAGAAACTGAGGCAGACAGAGGCAAAATGACCTGCCCACAGACGTGCAGCTGACGAATTACAGAACTGGGATTCAGATCCTGGCCCCCCTAACTCCATCGGTGAGCTCTCCCCCCAAGGCCAGTTTGAGGGGGTCGGGTCTCACACTTAGCTCCTCTGACAAAGACTTTCATCTTTCCCCACCTCAAAAAAGTCCTTCCAGAAACACCACCTGCTTAAGTGGCTCATCCTCACACTGCTGTGTGCCTCTCCAATGATCACAAGACTCATCTGTCTGCCTCGTAGCACCGGTTGCTCCTCCAGGGCCCACCCAGGGGGTGTGCTTGGGCCCTGGACCCAGCATCTCCTGGGAGCTTGTTAGAAATGCAGAGTTCTGGGCCCACCTCCCAGGTCACAGTCGGCATTTGAACAGTCTGTGGTGAACCTCCGGCACAGTCAGGTTGGAGGAGCTCTGCACTGGGTAGCTCCCTTCTACCATGGGCCCAGGGGTCTGGGGGGCAGTGCGTGCCCAGCCCATCAAAGAATGCAGCCGTCTCCCTTCCCCTGTTCAGGACTAGACCAGGACAGCGTCCATGACAGATGGACAAGCCTATGTCTGTCCACCCCCAAGGACAAGGAGCTCACCTTCTCCTGAGCGTCCATCTCCTAAGGACACCCCATTGGACAACTCCAGTTTTTTGTTTTAAATAACTTATTTTTGAATATAAAATACTTCACTCTAAAAAACTTGGGAAGGCACAAAAAGGGTAGAAGAAAATTATATCACTTATACTGCAATCAGCCAGAGATATGTATGTTAACCACAGTCAATATGCTTCCTACAGGGGGATGGTGGGGAGAGGGCTCATTTCACAAAACTGGAATCATACTGAATATACTGTTCGTACTTTACTTGTTTCATGAAACATTATTCTGTCTTTAAAAGCATCATCTTTAATGTCTCATGTGATGGGACGTGAGTTCCGTAACTAATCCCCTAGCTGGACAAGAAGTGACCTGGTCAGCAAGTCAGTATCAGTGTACAGCAATGCCTGGGGCACACTGGGCAGCTCCTTAGAACCTCTGTTTCTGCTTCTGTTGGATGGAGCTGTCATAGGCTGTCATGTGGACGTCTCCTGCCAACTCAACACCTGGGAACAATGAGTGAGCCACCCGGTAAGACAGTCCCACGGGCACGGTCAGTGATGGAGGCGGAGTGGAAGCCAGCCTCCGGCTCCTGCCTGCACAGCTTCCCAGGATATGGGATGGAGTTTCTCACCCCTTCTGTCTCTCCACGTCCTTCAGCTCATGAGCAAGGTAACCAGCCTACAACCCACGGAAGGACTCCTGTCCCGACCTGTGTGAGAGTCCCACGGGGAGGGGGATCCAGGAGGGGGTTGGAGGCCTGCTTCCAGGCCAGCCAAGGACAGAGCCAGGCTGCGGCTCAGAGCTGCAGCAGTGGGAGGAACAGCATGCACCGCAGAGCCCCAGCCCATTCTCCCAGAGCTGGCGGTGCCCTGACCCAGCAGCATGCCGGCTGTAGGGCCGTCGGCATCCAGCTTCCGCCAGGGCCTGCCTGGCACCCATGGACCCAACTGAGACCAGAGACCAGCGCCTGCTGTGGGACAGCAGGCCCCCCACCACCGCGTCACAGGGAATGAAAGGATGTCCAACGGGGGGCAGTGCTTCCTTCCACCGTCCTCCCCTCCCCAGCAGGAGCAAAGGCATCCTGTGAGCCCAGTGCTCAAACGCATAAACAAATAATGTCCTCTTCCACCCGCGTGCCCCTGACTTATCCCAGGTAAATGGTGGGGTGTTGAGTGGGGCCGCCTGATGCCACCTCCCACTCCTAGGTAACTGGCCTAAATGTAAATAGTGGGCAAGCAGAAAGGGACATGCCACCTGGAGGGACCACTCTGAGACATCTGTGACTGGTATACCAAGCTGTGTGGCACAGACCCCATGTCTGACACGCCAGGAAAGGAAGATGGTGTACACGATGGTGTACACATGGGTGGGAGAGGTAAGGAAGTTCTCACTGGAGAAGCCAGAATAATCCTGGTCTGAGAAGGTCATGGGCCCTTAGGAGGAGATGGGCAGAGGCTTGATGCAGGGAAGAGGAAGGCAGGGCCTTTGTGGAGCCACCAAGGGAGCCCAAGGTTGGTGGCAATCAAGGAAACTGAGGCCAGCCTCTTCCATGTGATAGGGAGTATTTCCCAACCCAAGCTCATACACCTCCAGACGGGTGCTCTTGCTATTAGAAAGTTCTCTGTGGAAGCAACTTGAGTGTCCACTGGCAGATGAATGGATAAAGAAAAACAAAACAGAAACAGACTCATAGATACAGAGAACAAACGGATGGTTGCCTGAGGGGTGGAGGATGGGGAGATGGATGAAGGAGATCAAGAGGTACAAAGTTCCAGTTATGAATAAGTAAGTCACGGGCATGTAAAGTACAGAGAGAATACAGTCAATATTATTGCATGGGGACTGACAGTAACTAGACTTACTGTGGTGATCACTCATACTATATATAAAGATCAAATCACTATGTTGTGTACCTGAAACAAACATAATATGGTGTGTCAACTCTGCTTCAATAAAGTAAGTTCTGTGTGCCACGAACCCATTCATCCTTCCTGCTCACCTGCTCCACTGGCCTCACACCTCCCTCTCCAAGTTTCACTGAGCACCTCTGCTCCATTCCTGGGGGCAGATGGGGACTACAGTCTCTCAGGGACTTTTCTCCAAGCCCACATCAGTCAAAGAGAAAATGCAACAGGCAGCAAGAGAGTAGGCAGACTGCTCACCAAGGGAGGACCACTGAGTGGGGAATAGGTTTTCAATGTGACAAGAAGAGATGCTGAAATAACACCACCAAAGCACCAAGAAAAAGAAACCATCAACCTAGACTCCAACAGACTACCATTTAAGATCTGTAAGGAAATGAAGACATTAGCAAGTAAACAAAAAGTGAGACAGTTACAAAGACCCCCACGAAAGGATCTGCAAGAAAGGAAGATGGACAGTGACCCCAAAAAGGCGGCCTAAGGCACAAGGATGGGTGAGAAGTCTTAACGTTACGGTAAGAGCAGGGTTCAGCAATGATGGTCTGGTCTTTTCCTGTACTAAACAAAGATAAGAAAAGAAAGTAGTTCTATTTTATTCCCTTATTTCCCCATTTTAAAAAAAGGGGTGGGGCTGGCCCTGCCATTACAAGTCCCTGGTCTGGTCCATCTCTGGGGCACTGGCGTGCTCATCCGCCCCCAGGGGCTTTGAATCAGCTGGAGCTGCCCTGAGGCTTTGCACAGGCCAAGGAGGTGGCTAGACAGGACTGCCATGTCCACTCAGAACTGCAGAGGCTGCCTGGCACACAGGTCCCACCCTCAGGCCCGAGCTGGTACTGCAGCCACAGCCGGGAAGTGCAGCTACCTGAGAGGCCCAGGACCCCGGGCCTCTGGAACAATCAAGGCAGCTCCCTAGTAGGCTCTAGCCTGGCTGTGTACTCAAGGCGTGGCTTTGTCAGTCTCTGCCCTCCACAGCTGCCTCCCAAATGCTATGGGTGAGGCCAGAGAGCCAGCTCAGGAGAGATCAAGAATTGTTTCCCATGGTTGGGGACACAGGAGTGACAGCCCGAGACACACTCACAGGGCAGAAAAGAACACTGTCTTGTCTCCTTGCTTCCCCACCTTAGCCAAGTTCAAGGTCATCTACCAAGCCCTCCCTTCCCCTGCCGGTCAGGGTCCTACATCATGTACTAGCCTGGGATGGTCATTAGGTATGTAGTAGAGAAACAAGCAAAGGTCAAGACTCCTCTCTGTCCAAGGGGAGACAAAACAGCACAAGGGAAAAGCTATGTAAATAATGTAGTAATTTACATAAATAATATAAGTAAAGCCTCTGCAACATTTTATGGCTAGAAAACAAAGGATGAGCTCTATTCACTGAACACCTACTACATGCTAGGCACCGTGCTGGAAGCTTGCATACAGCCTTATAACAACATTATGCAGAGGAACTGCACCTATTTCATAGGGGAGAAATCCAAGGCTCAGAGAGGACAAGTAACTTGCCCAAGGCCACCCAGCTGGAAAGTAGGACTTGAACTCAGATCTCAGTGACACTTAGCCACTATGTGTGGCTGATGTCCAGAACCAGCTTCTGTGACAGGCTGGCTGGGGTGGGCTTTCCCTGGCCTGGGAGAGGAGATGAGGAGAATGGGTTTCCACATCCATTAAACAGCAGCACAGACAGCCAGGAGGTCGTCATAAGAACCCCTTTCTAACTCTTCTGTAACCCTGTGTGGCAAGGCCTTCCAGGACTTCATGGTCAAGCCCGGAAACAGAAAGAAGGGAAGGAGGGCCCATTGGGGTGGGGCTCAGAATCTGTTTTCCTGCCCCAAGGAAGACTGGTGCCTACAACAGAAATGCCTGGGGCCGGTGGGAGTGAGCTAGACCCCCAGAGAGCCCATTGGAAGGCAGTGGGCAACCTTCCCATCCAGACCCAGCCAAAATGGGCTTCTCCTTGGTGGGAAGGATGGGAAGGCCCAGCAGAGAATGGTCCCTGGCCAGCCCCAAGTTCCCCGACTCCTGGGGACCAATGCTCCTGAGGAGCTCTGGAGCTGCATGCCCACCCACTGCTTGGTAGCAGGTTCAGGCAGGTCTCAAACAGGAAGGGCAGTGCTGAGAAAGCAAGACCCCACCAGGTGCTCAAACAGGAGAGGCCACTGACTGCCACCTGAGGGCTGCTGTCACAGCACGCGACTCCCCGCCTCACCAAACCCTCCCACAACCTGCCCAGAAGGAAGCACTATCCCTTCTTTTCTTTTTAATTAATACATTTGTAATTTTAGAGTAGCTTTAGGTTTACAGAAACACTGCAAGGATAGTAGAGATTCCACAGAGCCCACACCATGGCCTCTTTTATTCACATCTCTCACTCCTATAGTACATGTGTCACAACGAATGAACCAATACTGGCACATTATTATTAACTAAAGCTGAGGGTTTTTCCAGATTTCCCTTTTTTCCCTGAATGTCCTTTTTTTCTGCCCCTAGATCCCCTCCAGGACACTATGGTCCATGTAGTCATCATATCTTAGGCTGCTCCAGACTGTTTCTCCTCTGACAGTTCCTCAGACTTTCCTGGGCTTTGATGACCTAAATCGTTCTGAGGAATACCGGCTGGCTGTTCTGTAGACTGTCCTTCATGTTGGGTAATATCCACTGTTTTTCTCATAGTTCAACAGGGGTTATGGGTTTGGGGGAGGAAGACTAAGAGGTGAAGCACCAACCTCAACACATCATGTCAAGGTCACATGCTGCCAACAGGACCAATCACTCATGAGGTCAACCTTTATCCCCTGCCAGGTTTCTCCCCATCAAGTACTCTCTTCCACAGCTTTCCATTCTGTGCTGTTTAGAGGAAGTCACTGTGCCCAGCTCACACTTCAGGAGTGGGGAGTTAAAATTTCACCTCTTTCGGGATCAAGATTCAAGATGGCGGCATGAGAGGTGACATGGAGAACTCCTCCCAAAACCACAAATAGTAAAAAAATATAGTTAATTGATACAACTAACCCTAAAACAGCAAGAAGAAAGAAGGCTGAACCAGATTGCATACAGACCTCATGAACAGAGCAGACCTCACGAAACAGGGTAACATACAAAAGCCTTAATCCCGTGGGACAAAGGCCCTTCCCCACCCCAGCTCACCAGCGGGAGGAACAGAAACAGACGGGGAGGGGGTGGAAGCCTGGGAATGCAGAACACCTAGCCCTGGAGATCTGCTTTGTGAGCAGAAGCCTATATTTTGTGGTGCTCTGGATATTGGGGAGCTCGGATGGGCAGAGGGCCTGGGAGACTGACATTCCGGCCGTTTGTGGAGGACAAGATCCACACCCGGCTGCTCTGTGTCAGAGGAAGGGCAGGCGGTCTGAGAGGCTTCCTAGCAGCGAGTGGGCTGCAGAAGGGGTGCGGTTTGCATGGAGCTTGCTGCACAGGAGAAGGGAGAGCTGAACAAGGTTGTCTGGGCATGCTCTGCCAAGCTGGTTGGGAACTTTGAGGAGCTTCAGGTGTTCCACCCCCTGGCTGCCTACTCAGCTCCGAGGCCCCCCACTGTGACACACAGCCTGCCGAACATTCCTCCTGGGCTGCCGGCACCTGCTCGCAAACTGGCAGCCACTGTGCTGGCGTCAGACCAGCCAGAGGGAGGCCCTGCCTTCAACAACTAGAGACGCAAAGCACAGAGGCTTACACCTGTGTGCTTGGCCCACTGGCTCTGATACTGGAGACAGGCAGGGCAGATGGGAATTAGGAAACAGATCTTTCCTTCCCCCAGGCACCAGCTCTGCTCCCCTACGACCCCCAACCTCACTCTAAGGGTTGAGAAGCTCCAGACACTGGAGTTTCTACACACTAGTGGGCACCACACAGAAATATGAAATGTCAAAAGAACATGGTTCAGACCAAAATCTCACAAACCCCAGAAAAAGCGCCAAATAAAACTGAACTCACCAATTTCTCTAAAAGAGAATTCAAAATAAAAATTATAAACATGCTTATGGAGGTACAGAAAAATATTCAAGAACTCAGGAATGAATTTAAGTCAGAGATTCAATCATTAAGAAATTCCATATCTGAAATGCAACATATAATGGAGGGATTTAAAAACAGATTAGATGTAGTAGAAAAGACAGTAAATGGAATAGAAATTAGAGAAGAGGAATACAAAGAAGCTGAGGCAGAGAGAGAAAAAAGAATCTCTAAGAATGAAGAATATTGAGAGAACTGTGTGACCAATTCAAACAGAACAACATTTGCATTATAGGGGTACCTGAAGAAGAAGAGAGAGAAAAAGGGATAGAAAGTGTCATTGAGGAGGTAATTGCTGAAAATTTCCCCAATCTGGAGGGGAGAAGATAGTCTCTCAGGCCATGGAGGTGAACATATCTCGCAACACAAGGGACCCTAGGAAGACAACATCAAGACATATAATAATTAAAATGGCAAAGATCAAGGATAAAGACAGACTTTTAAAAGCAGCTAGAGAGAGGAAAAAGATCACATACAAAGGAAAACCCATCAGGCTATCATCAGACTTCTCAACAGAAACCTTACAGGCCAGAAGGGAGTGGCATGATATATTTAATGCAAAGAAGCAGAAGGGCCTTGAACCAAGAATATTCTGCCCGGCAAGGTTAGCATTTAAATTTGAAGGAGGGATTAAACAATTTTCAGATAAGCAAAAGCTGAGAGAATTTACCTCCCACAAACCACCTCTACAGTGCATTTTGGAGGGACTCCTATAGATGGAAGTATCCCTAAGGCTAAAAAAAGGTCACCCAAGGGAAGACAAAGAGTACAGAATATGATTCATAACATACAAAGAATGGAGGAGGAAGAAAAAGGAGGAAAAAAAAAAGAACCTTTAGGTTGTGTTTGTAATAGTATACAAAGTAAGTTAAATTAGACTGTTAGATAGTAAGGGAATTGCCCATGAAACTTTGGTAACCACGAATCTTAAGTCTGCAATGGCAATTAGTACGTACCTATCGATAATCACCCTAAATGTAAATGGTCTGAATGCACCATTCAAAACACATAGAGTTACTGAATGGATAAAAAAACAAGACCCATCTATATGCTGCCTACAAGAGACTCACTTCAAACCCAAAAACATACACAGACTGAATGTAAAGTGATGGAAACAGATTTTTCATGCAACTAATAGGGAGAAAAAAGCAGGAGTTGCAGTACTTGTATCAGACAAAATAGACTTCAAAACAAAGAAAGTCACAAGAGACAAAGGACATTACATAATGACAAAAGGATCAGTCCAACAAGAGGATATAACCATTATAAATATCTATGCACCCAACACAAAAGCACCTACATATGTGAAAGAAATACTAACAGAATTATAGGGGGAAATAGAATTCAATACATTCATTTTAGGAGACTTCAACACACCACTCACTCCAAAGGACAGATCAACCAGACAGAAAATGAATAAAGAGACCAACGCACTGAACAACATGTTAGAACAGATGGACCTAATGGACATCTACAGAACACTCCATCCAAAAGCAACAGGATACACATTCTTCTCAAGTGCACATGGAACATTTCCAAGAATTGATCATATATTAGGCCACAAAAAGAACCTCAACAAATTCAAAAAGACCGAAATTGTACCAACCAGCTTCTCAGATCACAAAAGAATGAAACTAGAAATAAATTACACAAAGAAAATGAAAAAGCCTACAAACACATGGAGGCTTAATAACATGCTTCTAAATAATCAATGGATCAATGACCAAATAAAAACAGAGATCAAGTAATATATGGAGACAAATGACAATAATTCAATACCACAAAATCTGTGGGATGCAGTGAAGGCCATGCTAAGAGGGAAATATGTTGCAATACAGGCCTATGTCAGGAAAGAACAATCCCAAATGAACAGTCTAAACTCACAATTAATGAAACTAGGAAAGGAAGAACAAATGAGGCCCAAAGACAGTAGAAGGACGGTCATAATAAAGATTAAAGCAGAAATAAATAAAACTGAGAAGAATAAAACAATAGAAAGAATCAATGAAAGCAGGAGCTGGTTCTTTGAGACAATAAACAAAATAGATATACCCTTAGCTAGACTTATCAAGAAAAAAAGAGAGTCAACACACATAAACAGAATCAGAAATGAGAAAGGAAAGATCACTATGGACACCACAGAAATACAAAGAATTATGAGAGAATACTATAAAAAATTATATGTTAACAAACTGGATAACCTAGAAAAAATGCACAACTTTCTAGAAAAATACAACCTTCCAAGGCTGACCCAGGAAGAAACAGAAAATATGAATAGAACAATTACCAGCAAAGAAATTGAATTGGTTATCAAAAAACTACCTCAGACAACACTCTCCTAATTAATCAATGGGTTAACGACAAAATCAAAACAGAAATCAAAGAATATATGGAGACTAATGACAACAACAACACAAAGCCACAACTTCTGTGGGACGCAGCAAAGGCAGTTCTAAGAGGAAAGTATATTGCAATCCAGGCCTATTTAAAGAAGGAAGAACATTCCCAAATGAATAGTCTAAAGACACAATTACTGAAATTGGAAAAAGAAGAACAAATGAGGCCCAAAGTCACCAGAAGGAGGGACATAATAAAGATTAGAGAAGAAATAAATAAAATTGAGAAGAATAAAACAATAGAAAAAATCAATAAAACCAAGAGCTGGTTCTTTGAAAAAATAAACAAAATAGATAAAACCCCTAGCCAGACTCATTAAGAGAAAAAGAGAATCTACACACATAAACACAATCAGAAATGAGAAAGGAAAATCACGACGGACCCCACAGAAATACAAAGAATCATAAGAGAATATTATGAGAATCTATATGCTAACAAGCTGGAAAACATAGAAGAAATGGACAACTTCTTAGAAAAATACAACCTTCCAAGACTGACCAAGCAAGAAACAGAAAAACTAAACAGACCAATCACCAGTGACGAAATCGAATTGGTAATCAAAAAACTACCCAACAACAAAACCCCTGGGCCTGATGGATTCACCTCTGAATTCTACCAGACATATAGAGAAGAAATAACACCGATTCTCCTTAAAGTTTTCCAAAAAATAGAAGAGGAGGGAATACTTCCAAACTCATTCTATGAAGCCAGCATCACTCTAATACCAAAACCGGGCAAAGACCTCACCAAAAAAGAAAATTACAGACCAATATCCCTGATGAACGTAGATGCAAAAATACTCAACAAAATATTAGCAAACCGAATTCAAAAATACATCAAGAGGATCATACACCATGATCAAGTGGGATTCATCCCAGGGATGCAAGGATGGTACAACATTCGAAAATCCATCAACATCATCCACCACATCAACAAAAAGAAGAACAAAAACCACATGATCATCTCCATAGATGCTGAAAAAGCATTTGACAAAATTCAGCATCCATTCCTGATTAAAACTCTCAACAAAATGGGTATAGACGGCAAGTACCTCAACATCATAAAGGCTATATATGACAAACCCACAGCTAATATCATACTTAACGGCGAGACGCTGAAAGCTTTTCATCTAAGATCGGGAACAAGACAGGGATGCGCACTCTCTCCACTGTTATTCAACATAGTACTGGAGGTCCTAGCCACAGCAATCAGACAAAACAAAGACATACAAGGCATCCAGATTGGTAAAGAAGAAGTCAAATTGTCACTATTTGCAGATGACATGATACTGTACATAAAAAACCCTAAAGACTCCATTCCAAAACTACTAGAACTAATATCTGAATTCAGCAAAGTTGCAGGATACAAAATTAACACACAGAAATCTGTTGCTTTCCTATACACTAATGATGAACTAACAGAAAGAGAAATCAGAAAAACAATTCCATTCACAATTGCATCAAAAAGAATAAAATACCTAGGAATAAACCTAACGAAGGAAGTGAAAGACCTGCACTCTGAAAACTACAAGACACTCCTAAGAGAAATTAAAGAGGACACTAACAAATGGAAATGCATCCCATGCTCTTAGCTAGGAAGAATAAATATTGTCAAAATGGCTATACTACCTAAAGCAATCTACAGATTCAATGCAATCCCTATCAAACTACCAACAGCTTTCTTCAATGAACTGGAACAAATAATTCTAAAATTCATATGGAACCACAAAAGACCCCGAATAGCCAAAGCAATTCTGAGAAGGAGGAATAAAACAGGGGGAATTACGCTCCCTGACTTCAAGCTCTACTACAAAGCCACAGTAATCAAGACAATTTGGTAATGGCACAAAAACAGACCCACAGACCAGTGGAACAGACTAGAAAATCCAAACATTAACCCAAACATATACAGTCAATTGATATTTGATAAAGGAGCCTTGGATATACAATGGGGAGATGACGGCCTGTTCAGCAGCTGGTGTTGGCAAAACTGGACAGCTACATGTAAGAGAATGAAACTGGACTACTGCCTAACCCCATACACAAAGGTAAACTCAAGGTGGATCAAAGACCTGAATATAAGTCATGAAACCATAAAACTCTTAGAGGAAGGTCCCACAGCCAGAATCCAGGGGTGTGCGTGAGTGTTACTGAGGCTGCCACCCTTCTAGCTCCAGGATAGTAGATACAGCCTGTAAGTCAGATAGGCCACCAGACTCCCTGCCATCAGTGGAAAGGTTCTCAACTTAGGACCCTGTCCAGGCCTCAAACTCAGATAATAAAAATATGTTCTTTGATGGAAACTATGCATTGTCTACAGAACACTTTGGCTTTATCTGAATCTGATTCTACTGAAGATGCTTTACAACTGACAGCATTGTAAAATTCTTGTCTATAGACATGAAAATTCTGTCTTCCCTTCCACGCTATGAAAAAGCCAATATTCTTCTCTATTCACACATTCATTTCAAATTCCTGATCTATAAGTTTCTGTTCTTTGGGTTCTCTTTTGAACATGATATAATTCCCTCACTGAGTAGTGAGTAGAGTAAAATCTTTAATGCCTGCCTGTTTTTATTTCTGTATGACACTCATAATTTTACCTTTTCCTGAAAATTATCTTTTATCAAACTAAAGAACTTTGCAGGTGTGAACAGGGCTCAGCTCACACTCCTGGGGTCATCAGCTCCTGCTTTCAACCCAGGATCTAGTTTCCCAACACCAAGGGCTCTGTAAGGTCTCCCCTGTCCCCATCTGCTGGCTCCAGCAGCCCACCTGGCTCTCCCACTAATGGGATTAGTACTCAGCAGAGTGTGGCCTTCGATAGGGCCAGAAGTTTACAGAGTCTGGGTGGGTGGTCAAGCGCTCCAGCAAGGTGGGTGTGTTGCTATTCGTAGTCATCCTAGCTCCCTCCCTCTCTTTCCCAGAGAGCCCTTGGTAGCCTTTGTTCTTTGAGTCCCAAACCACCCCTACTTCAGGGATAGAAGAATTAGTATCCAAACCAAGTGGCCAGGGGCAGACTTTACGGCAGCCTCTCCCCTCCCTGGAGCTCCTGTAATTGGAGCTGATTTTTATCCTTGGCCTTTTCTTAACACTGACATTGGAACAGAAGTCTGCAGCCTTCATCTTTCCCATCTCAGTGGCTGCTGGCTCCTGGCTTCTCCCATGGACACCATTCACTTACATATTTACAGTCATTTATCAGGTATCAGGCACTGTGCTGTGTGCTATTGGGCTTCAAAAAAGTATAAGGCAAAGTCCGTAAGCTCAAAGACCTCATCTTCAGAAACTTAGAGAACTACTTATACACCCACACAAAAGCATCATAGCTGTAAGAACAACAAAGCACATTTCTTGAGTACTTCCTATATGCCTGGCACATGCTAAATACTTTATACACCTTAACCTTCACAATAAAACCAAGGGTAGATACTATTGCAAATAAATGGAGGCTCTCAGGGGTTAAATCTTGTAGCAGACACAAATTGGGGAGTTTGGCCAGCTCAGAACAATTTCTCCAGGGGCCATGCCTGTGTCCAGTCTCTCTCTACCTTTAGGAAACTCTACCTCTTTTTCCAACGTATAGTGACTGTCCAATGTGTGGTCATGTGACCCAAAGTTAGATGAATCAGAGTCCTGCCCCAGGAATTTTTATTTGGAAACTGGAGGGGAAACTTCTTTTCTCTCTGTGTTGTTCCAGAAGGAGGGAGTTCCCTGCCCAGGGCAAGTTCTCTATGAATTTATTTAGACCAAATAAAGGCAAGGGCAAGAAGTTGGGGCATCAAAAGGGGTTCATACCATGTTTATTTGCTCTGGCACTGCTCCCTCCTGCTCCCCAGCATGGGCTTAATCCTCTCCTAGCACCGGAGCTCCACAGCTTCCCTCAGCCAGCTGCTGTTCTCCCCTAGTTCTTCTTTTAGGCTTCCCTTCTCTACTCTCCAAGCTCTCACAGCTCCCATGCTCACACCACTCTCTTCCTGCTCCCACCACACTCTCCTTCCCCACCCCTAGCACCAGGAAGAACTCTGTGGGTCTCTGGTGATTGGTGGACACCCAACCAATTACATACCAGAACTGAGAAGAGGAGAGAATGGATGTTTCCTCTCCACCCATCCCCTGCCAGTACTCCCATGACTGACCAGCCACTCTGTCCCCAGTACATATCCCCTAGTTGTGCAGACTGCTACATAAACACAATAGGCATTATTAAGGCCAGGTGGGAATCCTGATCAGAAATTTCCATTTTCTCTACACTCTGCCATGAAGCTATGGTGCTAAAAGTCAGCCTTTTGCTGCCAGAACCTATTTTACTGAAAAGTCAGTAAAGGAGAATTAGGATGTCACAGAGAGAGAAAAGAACCTAAAAACAGAGTCCATGAGAGCCTCTAGTACCAAATACACTTACCACCAGCTCCATCCTGTCACTCACAATTTGGCCCATAATCCAGTAAATTACCCTGTTTTTCTTAAACTAGTTTGAGTTGGTTTTCCATCACTGACAACCTAGAGAGTCCTAAGCAATGCAGGTCCCTCTCCAAAGGCCACACAGCTAATAAGAGCTGGCTGCAAGCCCTCCTAGCTGCCACCTCACCACCATGTGGCCAGATTATGGACCCCAGAGAGCATGGCTATGTCATGCTGTTTCATCATCCTACACATGTCTCCAGGAGGATTGGCATGGCCAGGGGTTGACACTTCTACTCATCAACCACTTAGTTCCCAAAAATGTATTACCATTCCCCACATGAAAGTCATATCATTATCACCAACCACTTTTAGAGAGCTTATGTGATGCAAGGTATCATACAGTGTGCTGTGAACCTCATGCAGTCCTCCCCACACCTTGAATGGAAAGAATTGTTAATGCTGTTTTAAAAATGGGGAAACAGTCACTCCAGAGGGTTAGTAACATGCCCCAAGGTCAAAAGACAGGAAGGGGCAGAGCTGGACTTTGTGCTGCAAAGCCCATGCACCTGGCCAATGCCCCTATGTTCTTCTCTGTGCAGTATTGGTATGAGCTGCATGTCCACCACAGTCTCCAAGAACTGTCCATGTTAGACTAAGTGTAAGGTGACTCTCCCAGCCCTGGCCCACTTGCAGGCATGAGACTGCAGGTAGTTCACTTCCTTATAAGCCTTAGGTCAGAGAACCCTACCTAAAGGACAGGCCCAGGCAGGGGCTGGAACCCTTGGCCCTTTGAAGAGACCCCATTCGAATTCTTCAGGACCCTCCATGTTTTTATATCTTCCTTCTCAGCTCTTGTGCTCTGGATGAACATTTATGTTGAGCTGTTAAGCTGGGTCAGCTGCAGATGCAGAGGTGAAGGCCCTGCCCTGCTGTCTCCTGTTAATATGGCATTTGCCTGCCCATTCCACGGCTCACCCTCTCCTACCTGGACTCCACAGCGCCCCAGCATGCTGGGCTGGGGTCTGAGCCCAGCATATCACCCCCTCTAACCGGCTCCATGGGGGAGGGTCCAGGGTCCTGCCCTCGCTCCCCGGCATGTGGCTGTGGCCTCCACGATTCCCACTGTGGGTCCTCTTTGCACCTAGACCCGTCCCATCCTTCCCAGAGCCACACCTGCGGGCGCCTCTAGCAAAGTCCCCTTCGAGAAGAGAAGCAGTCAGGGCCCACCTCCGAGGTTTTCACCTTCTTTCCCTTCTGGTCTCCCTTGACGTTGCCCCTTTAGCTCAGAAGTACCCACCTGTAGTCCACAGACCAAATGTGGCACATAGATAGATCTTTTTGGCATTCACAGTGACTATATTTAAAAATTGTGAGTTTCACTTAGATTTAAATATTCTATAATAAAATGTATTTTTTTTTAAACATCTGCATTTCTGACTTTTCTGGAAAAACTGGCTTTTCTGGGACAAGGGTCCTACATCTCTGCACAAGAGCCACCAGCAGCAGCTGAGTGAAGAGTGGCTACCCACTTTGGACAGGGCATGGGCTCTCTGCTTCACCAGTCTCAAAATTTGCCTGTGACTCTCACTGTCTCTGTCTTCCTGGTCTCTGTGGTCCCCAAGACCTATACTGTGGCTCTGAGATACCCCCAGCAGATTGGCAGTCTCCCCGGCCTGGGATCGGGCATTTTCTCCAGATGATTAGTCTCCAGGAAGTCTCTTCAACTCAAAGGCAAGTAGGGTCCCCAGTCACTCTTGACCCAGTCTCTGAATATGTCCAGGCCCAGCACTCACTGTCCACAGGCTCCAGCTTGCCAAAGGCTGGCACTGATGGCCTGTGGGCCCCTCAGCACAGACACGTACAGCTGAGATCAGGCCACGGCCTGGGGTGCATGTCAGGCCAGACCAGGCCTGCCTCCCCAAGGAACTGGCTGTCCATCTGGACTGAGGAGCAAGCAGTGAGTCTCTCAGGTCTGACCAGAAAACACTAGGCCTGAGAGAAACCTTCCATTCAGACCAATACTGGTGGTCCCCACCCTACCCTGTCCCAGCCCCCAAGTTCCAGGACTCAGGGCCACTCACAATATTCATGAGGGTGAGGACGTAGTTCTGCACATGCTCCTTGCCGTGGAAGCGTACCACCGAGTCATCAACTGCCAGCAGCACCTCGATGCTGTAGCTACCTGGCTTAGCATGTCGCCGCTTCCGGTCCCCCACCAGGCTCAGAAGGTTGGGAAGGTCACCCAGGCCGAAGGCTGGAACCAGGATAGAAAGAGACTGAGGTCAGATCCCTGGGAGGGGTTGTCATCCTGAAGCCACCTGCCAACCCACTCTGCCCTGCCCCTGTAAGCCCATGGAGCACAGGGTTCCTTCCACACCAGATCATTCCATGGCACAAGCCCTTTTCCTGGCCCAAAGGCCTGGCTAAGTCTTTGAGGCAATGAGTAACAGACAAGTGAGAAGTGGTGAGAGTGGAGAGCCTGGGTCCAGCCTCTGTCCCCGTCAGTGTGTGTCCTAGCCCAGCCCCTTCACTTCACAGACCTCCATCTCCATTCCCAGGATATAGGGATGAATAATCCAGCACCTCCTGCCCCACAAGCTTGCTGTAAAATCAAAGGAGGCAGTGGGTGGAAACATGTTAAAAAAGGAAAAAAATCATGATGTTACAACGGCCTATGTATGCAGGGCAGTTTAGGAACCCTTGGCAAATGCCCCTTGCCTCTCAAATCCCTCCCAGTCAGTGCCAGAAACCCAAAATTTCATCATCACAGCTTTGCCCTCTTGGCTAAAAGCAAAATATTTATTTGTTTAACTAGGATTTATTTATTTATAATTTGTAATCTAGGAGTCGTCAAACTTTTTCTGTAAAGGACCAAATAATAAGTATTTTAGCCTTTATAGGTCAGTCTCTTGTCTCAGTTATTCAGTTTGGCTGTTGAGGTATAAAAGTAACCACAGACAATGTATAAACAAACAACTGTGTCTCTGTCCCAGTAAAATGTTATTTACAAAAAAAGCTAAAAAAGTGGTAAGCCTTAGTTTGCTTACCTCAATCTAATGCAATCCAATCCAATCCAATTCTTACATCTCTAGCAGGTTTCTGTCCCCATTGTATATATGAACAAACTGAGATTCAAAATAGCTTGTCTAGGTCTGTCTGAATCAAAATGCTTTAAACATACTTTTTTTGCTGCTACTTAGAAAGGTAACACCTTAAGCAGTTATCAGTCATTCACACCACAGCCTGAATGCGTTTTGGAGCAATATTGTTGGGGTAATGGAATGAAGGTGCATAAGGACACTGTGGGGAATGCTAATGAAGAGGAGAATTTGCTACCCCAAAATGTAATTCTTTGGCATAAGGGTTATTTTAGGCTGATTATTTTTAAGGAACAACAAACATTGGGAAAGCTCTGAAAACTGAGCAGAAGTCACCCATTTGTAAGAGACATTTGTATTTATAAGGGAAATCTCCACTTTTAAGAATGTCTTCCTCTCTGTACCAAGAAAAGAAGGATGACTCTAAATCTCTAGAAACTTTCATCCATGAGAAGGCAAGGACTTAAACCTGCATAACCTTACCCTTGTTTACTGGGCTTTTTCCAGGTGACCTCCCACAACTGACTCCCCACCCAATATCTTCTTTAGCCTTCAGTTTAAGGTGGCATTTACGGCGGTCACTTGGCCTCTTTGGGGGAGTTACTCAGTTTTTTGGGGCCTCTCCCATGTACGCAGGAAGGCTACATGATATCGAACCTCTGTTTGCTTTCCTCCTGTTAATCTGTCTTTTACTTCAGGGTGGTCTCAGCAAGAACCTAGGAGGGTAGAGGGAAAATTTTTTTCCTCCCCAACGGGAAGAAAGCAGGATAGGAACCTGGGGTCTCTCAAGAAGGCTTCAAAGTCTTAATATTTAATGGTTTTCCCACCATCCCACCCTGAAGTTCTAATACTTGTACCACTGATTTCTAAGAATATTCATTTATCCACAGTTGTTTGAGAAGCCCCCAGAGAGTGGGCCAGGCGCTGAGGACACAGAGATGCCAGCATTATATCCCCAGCATGCACCAAGGGGTGCAGCTACAGAAGGGGCCCCATCCCTATTAGATGGATGGATGGTGGCTAGGTGATGAAGTCAGGACCCCTGCCCTTGGGCCCACTGCCTAGTGCAGGTGACAGATAAGAAACCGTATGGAACAATATGGTAACAATATGGAGGTTAGAGTTGGACTGCCCAGGGGAGGCTTCTACACTGGAGACCCAAGCCAGGACTGGGGAGCTGGCAGAGGCTTCTGGAGGAGGGACATCTAAGCTGGGCAGGACAGGGAGCTGGGACAGCCTGCTGGAGCATGGGGAACAGGAGGCTCAAGCAGAGGGAACTGCACCTACCAAGCCCACTGAGAGCAAGTATGTGGCAACCCTATCCATAATACGGGTAACCCTCATGGAGGAATCATGGGTACCTTAGCAGAGACCCAAGTCCTACCTCTAAGCCTCTATCAGTGTGGGTGCTTCAGGAACTGAAATCTGATGACAGGGCAACAGAGGACCACAGGACTCAGGGCAACTATTTTTTTTAATTTTCCCTTTGGTTAGTGTCCTATAGTACAAAGGAAGAAAAAGTCTAGACTTAAAAGTTGGAAAAACAGGAGACTCACAGAACCCAAGAACGGACAAATAGTTACCAAAGGGAAAGGGACTGGGGAGGATGGGTGGGAAGGGAGGGGTAAAAGGGAAGAAAGGACATTACGATTAGCAGATGTAATGTTGGGGGGGCACGGGGAGGGCTGTACAACCCAGAGAGGACAAGTAGTGACTCTATGGCATCTCACTAAGCTGATGGACAGTGACTGCAATGGGGTTGGTGGGGGGGAACCTGATGAAGGGGGTAGTGTAATCACCATAATATTACTCATTTAATTGTAGATTAATGATATCAAAATAAACTAAAAAAAAAAAGTTGGAAAAACATGTAGCCACTGATCAATTGGAGAAACCAGAAATGGGTGGCCAGCGTTCTGAGTAATGCCCAGTCTGGCAAACAGGCCCAAATTCCTCTGCATCCGCTCCTGTGGCTAGTGTCTCTGTTGCAGATCACACTGCATAAGAGCTCCTGGCAGCCCCAGGGCCTGAGCCCAGTGGTGAGCGCAGTGGCCCAGAGACAAATGCCTGGGAGAGAGGAAGGAGAACACTAGGAGGGGAGTAGAAGAACCAAGTGGGGAAAATAAACAACAGTCACTCCCAATGCAGGAGCAGTGCCTGGAGATTTACAAACTGCAAGTGAAATATGGAACCCACCCCCTCCCAGCAGTCCAACAAGTCTGTCAAAGGGAGGCTCAGAGAGGTTACCTGACTCATCCCAGGTCACACAGCAAGTCAATGGCAAAAGCCCAGAATGTTAACTCAGGGTTCCCACTCTCCCATTAATCACACCCTACCAGGGCCCACCCAGATTTCTCTCCCAGCAAAATAGAGAGTGGAACTGGGGAGGGTCTGTTAACATCAGCCACAGACACTGGAAATGTTCCAACCACACCCTTTTGTATGTGTCTCTCGTCCTTCAGGCCAGAAATGGGTAACCCTCAAAGCGGGGAGGCATAGGGGGCAGCAGGCTTCTGGAAGGCTTTCACTGAGCCCACCCAAGAAGGCCCAAGAGATGTAAAATGGTGCAGCTGCTTTGAACAACAGTTTGGCAGTTCCCCCAAAAGTTAAACATGACGTTACCATAGGACCTGGCAATTCCACTCCTAGTTCTAGACCCAGAAGAATTGGAAACATTCACATAAAAACTTGTGCATGAATAATGTCCACAGCAACATTATTATAATAGCCCCAAACTGGACACGATCCAAATGTCCATCAATAGATGAACAGATAAACAAAATGTGATATATTCATAGAATGGAATATTACCTCACCATAAAAAGGAATGAAGTGGGGATACACGTACAACATGGATGAACCTTATGTGCCAGGCAAAAGAAGCCAGCCACTAAAGGCCACATAGTGTATGATTCCATTTATATGAGATTCCAGGGCAGGGAAGTCTATGAAGACGGAAGGTAGATGAGTGGGTTGCCAGGGGTGTGGGGAACAGGAGTGACTGCTAATTCAAGGGTACAGTGTTTTTTATGGAAATGATGAAATGTTCTGGAATTAGATAGTGGCATTGGTTGCATAACATGTGAATATAGTAAAAAACCACTGAACTGTATACTTCAAAACGTTTAAAATGGTGGATTTTATCTTGATTATAAAAAAAAAAAACAGCAGCTTCCCTAAGCCCCAGCCAGGCTGGCTGCCCCTGGAGGGATGAGCTGCACTGGTGTCTGGCAGCCCCGGCCCACAGCTGTGGAACCACGGTTATGCCCACAGGCGCTCAGGGCCCATTGGCATCCAGTTCCCTCCTCAGGAGGGTCTTAGAGGCTGTGAAGGGAGTTACAGAGAGCAGGACCGCGGGCTGAGGAAGGAAAGGGCAACATTAGGAGCATGGCAGTGTCCAGGGCAGAGCTGTCAAGCCCAAGGCAGGGCCCCCGGGGGAGTCTCTGAGAGGCTGGGCTGAGTGCCACCAGCTCACACCCGGAGGTCCGGCCAAGGCAGCCAGTTTCTACCTCCAGACTCACAACAGTTCAGAATTCTCACCAGAGCCCTTGAGGAAAAAATGGCTTAAGTCTTCTTTGGGGCTGTTCATGGGTATGTGTTAAGTGTGTGTTTGTACGAGGTATGTGACTACATATGGGTTTGTGAGTGGGTATGGGTGTGTGTGAGAAGTGTATGAGTGTGTGGCTGTGTGTTGTATGTGAGTGGGTGTGTGCAGGTGAGTGGGGGGGGGAGGGGAGGGCGCCTGTGTGCTCTCTTCAGGAAGCAGCAGCCAAGGCCGTGCCCTGAGTGCCACAGGGAAGAGCTCCTTCAACCCCAAGTTCATTGGTGCACATCAGACACCTGTACAGTGGAGCCCAGGTGCCAGGAAGCCCCTCCATAGGCCACCGCACAGCTAGAAAATCAGTTCGAGAGGTCCTCTGCCTCCTGTCCTTTCTCAAGGAGAGCCAGACATACCTCATGGGCCGCAGAGTTCATGCAAGGGACACAAAGATTATTAAGACCTGGACTCCCAGCCTGTTTGGTGGATATGGTCCAGGGAGGAGAAGGGCCAAGTGAGCTGGGCTGTCACCTGGGCAAGATGGGAACGGACAGAGATGCGGGAAGGTGCTCAGGCTGAGGGAGATTTCTCAAAAGCTCGTTTACCGAGCAAGCAGGCTCTAGCCAGCTGGCCCAGGCCTCTGAGGCATTTTTCTATGTAATGAGAAGTACACGCAAAGATATGCAGTGTAAACTTTCACCTTAATCAAGAACGATAAATGGAGACATGCTTCTCCACACAGTGCGCTCAGACCCACCACTGGTCTTAAAATAACACAGTGAGTGACAGCCACAAGTTCCAAGAAAGTTCTACCCCTCATCTTTCTAAGGAAGGACAAGATGGACCCAGGCCATGGCATCCCTGCAGGCCCCCAGGACTTCCAGCTGGGCAGCCTGACGAGAGGGAGTCACACCAGCTTCCTGTGCCTGAACTCCACCCCGAGAACCCCAGCTCTGCTTCCATCGACTGTGGCAGCGGGCAATGCGGTGGCTTGCAAGCCCACAGCCGCGTTCAGGACTTCCCAGGTCTCTCCCAAGAAGCAGGGACTCATGGTCTTTTGATTCAGAACTGGCCTCAGATGAAATGGAGCCCAGCAAGACTGGACGTTCCTCCCAGCCATGGCGGCAAGCGGTGCCGGTTACCACCCTGTCCCTGACGCCCACCACAACCCTCTGAGTCTCCACCCAGCCCACAGGCCTGCAGAACCCTCCACCATCCCGCCCGGCCCCTGCTGCTGTGGCTTCTGTATAAGCAATACTGGGAGAGCAGCTGGAGCTTCAGAGAAGGCATTGTGTGTGGGGACAACTGGTTTCCAGGCATTCCTTCACCCCATGCCCAGCCCTGGCAGGGCCTTAACAGGAAGTATGGTCCCCTCAGGGCCAGCTTCCACCAAGGGACTTCTCATGTCCTCCTGGCCAAAGGGGCTTCATGACAAAGCTAAGCTGAATGCTGAAGCTGGCACCGGGCCCGGGACCAGCACGCATGACAATCACACCCATTGCTTTATTCACACAACCACAGGTGCTGAATAGCACTGGTGCGCAGGCTTCTGTGCTGGTCTCCAAGGCGCGGGGACAGCCCTGCTCTCAGGGTCTCCACTATGACATGACAGTAGTTACCCTGACAGCACTAAGATCACCCATCCATCAGCACCCACTGTGTGCCAAGCTCCATGCCAGGAGTTTTATATACACTATCACTGCTATGCACAACCTTAGAGGAAAGCAATGATCACCCCCACTTCACAGATTAGAAAATGAGGTTTGGAGATGTTAATTAGCTTGCTTAGGGTCACACAGTAGACAGTGTTGGGGGTAGGATTTTTAAATGATTTGCTGGACATAAAGCTAACCCTGAAGCTCTGGCCCCAGGGAATGCCCCCTGAGTGCCCTAAGAACTTCCTCCTGTGACTCCCAGGGTAGGTTCATTTTTAGGGGGAAGAGCTAATTGCAGCCATTCCACCTTCTGCTTTGGCAGGGAACAGCCTTGCAAAGCAATGCTGAGCCCCTCAGAGAACTCTGTGGACCACAAGGACCAGATTGGGGGCCCTGAATAGCTCACCTGGCCCCCAACTCCAGCCAGCTACAGTGGCCCCTTAAGCCCACGGGGTTTCTCTGCTGGTGTGATAGGTCTACATGTCCTAGTCCCATTTTACAGAGAGGAAGGCCAGGAGTTGAAAGGTTAATTAAGGTCAGAAGTTACCTAAAAACACCCCCAGAGGTGTGGACAGAGGCAGAGCTTAGGGACCCACCCAGTGCCTACCTTCATTGTGAAGGTCCCCGCCAGGTTCTGCCCACTCTTGCTGGATGACTTCCCGGCGGTACACCACGTGCGTCCTCCCGCCGGCCTCCTTGTCCTGCTGTCCCCACTCCAGGGGTTCTATGAAGTAGTCGGTGCTGCCTGTGCGGATGAGGCCCGCCTGAACCAGGGGCACAGCAAGCGGGAAGGGCGGGGGGAGAGAAGAGGCATAGACAGATGAGCATGTGTGAGCGCGTTTGTGGCCATACGTATGCACGCTCTTCTTCTGGGGCCTTGGGAGCCCTGGGGTTCCAGCAGGGCAGTGGGAAGGGGCTACAGGAAGCTGAGCAAGGGGGCCATGCCCATTTCAAGCAAAGAGATCCACTTTTACTGTGTTGTGTACTCAGGGGGTTCCACTTAACATTTCATTTAAACAAAGGGTTCCAGGGCTTTAAAAGGAGGAGGGGAGGCAGGAAAGCCACTGCCATAAAGAATACATGTACACAGTCCAAGGCGCAGCATTCGTCCTGAAGGGCTATCACAAGGATGTGCCTTGACCTGCAGGCAGACAAGACAGGAAAATTCTTTCGGTACAGGTTAGTTTTCCCCAAGGTGGGTGCTGAGGCCCCACTCCAATACAAAGTGCCATTATTTTGGATTTAAAGCATGTGCCCATGCCAGCCAGGGACAGTGGCTAATGTTGGCTGTTGATAAATGAGCCATAATAGGGTACAGGAGTACACGCTCTGTTTTTAATCTAATTTTGCCTGCATCAAAATATTCCCTTTTAAAAAACCAGGTGTTGGCTTTGGAAATAAAAACATAAAAATATAACTTTGGCCAAGCCCAGCAAATGTCTTATTAGCCCCAGATGAAGGCAATAATCACGGGGGCCAAAGAAACATATAACTAGATGTGTGTGAATATATGTGTGGCTGCAACAGGCCCGCAAACCACCCACATGTCAGCTCCTTAAAGTAGTAAGACCAGCCCACCTACCACAGTGCCTGGAAAATAGCAGGCAATCCTTAATAAATGTACACAGCTGACCCCTGAACAATGCGGGGCTTAGGCGTGCAGACCTCCCATGCAGTCAATGATCTGCATATAACTTTTAAATCCTCCAAAACTTAACTATTAATAGCCTAACTGTTGACTGGAATTCTTACCAATAACATAAACAGTCAACTAACATATTTTTTCTGTTGTATGTATTATGTACTGTATTCTTATGAAAAGTAAGCTAGAGAAAAGAAAATGTTTTTTCAAATTGTTGCTAATCTCAAAAAAATTTTTCCAATGTATTTATTGAAAGAGATCCACAGATAAGTGGACCTGCACAGTTCATGTTGTTCAAGGGTCAACTGTGTTTGTTGAATTCCTTCAGTTGCTCAACAAGTACCTCTTGAGTGCCTACTATGTACCAGCACTGCTCCTGACACTGGGAATGCAGCTCTGAGCACAAGCTGGTGAAAGGAGGAACCGTTTTTATAAATCTATTGGACCTTTTCCACTTGAATTAGGTGCTGCCTCTTTTTAAAGCAGCCAGGACTTTATGCAACTAAATTCCACCAATTTTCCCACCTCACCCTGTTTTAAGATGACTTCTTAGGGAACCTCCTCCAAGATCTAGTGAGCACACACCTCTGAGCCTCCCAGCAGCAGCCAATCTTGCCCCCCACAAAGCTACTGCAGCTCTTCAAAACCTGGCATTCCCTGCTTCATCATCCAATGACTTGATGTGACCACCAGACCTCAGTGGTGCCTCCTACGAGGGATATGGATTCTGGAAAGATCCACATGGAATAGGGCTGGGCTGCAAGGCACTGCCTTCCAGCTCACTGATCCCAGGGTGCAATCATGGACCACACAGACCTTTCAAGATCGCCATGCCTGCTCATTACCACAAAGCTCCTGAGACTTCAATACCCCAACAACATCACCTGTCATGACACCTCTAACTTTTGCTTGGATGTCTCTAGTCATGGAGAGTACCCTCCCTCAAAATGTATCTTAGTCTGTCTAGGGACACTCATTGTGTTTTACTGAGCTGAAACATACTTCCCTACATTCCACCCTTTATAAACAGTCTTACTATCACTGGTATGAATAACGGTATCTGCCACTCATATTTACATATCTTATTTCATCTTTACCACAACCCTATGAGGTAGATATGAAAATTAGACCCATTTCACAGATGAGGAGAGGCTCAGAATGGTTAAGTAAATTACTCAAAGTCATCCAGTAAGTGACAGGACTAGAGCAAATGCCCAGCTTTGTGTGGCTCTTAACCCCGAGGCTGTGTTACCTCAGGTCATCCTGGGCCTAGCTTCAGCCTTTGGGAGCCACTCAGAGCAAGGAAACTTCCCTTTCATAGTGGCATCTGCAAACCCCTGGGCCTCCGATCTGGTCTGACCTTGCAGAGGGAGCAGGATGTTCACTTCCTGCCTCTAGGCCAAGTGTTCCCATGGAAGCCAGTCCACCTCCCACCACCCACAGGAGAACCCAGGAGAAACCTCATCGCATGGGCCTAAAGGGAGCAGACCCCTCCCGTCCCCCAAGTGACTCACCCCGGACTGAAAGGATTTGCCCCACGTCCCGTCCTCATCACACCCTCAGCTCTTGCCTAGCAGAGGCAGAAGTCCCAGGTCCTGGGTGCAGTCAGGCCCCTGCCTACAGACCTCTCCCAGGGAAGGGTTAAAGATGCCCTATTTCGCACCCCAGTTAACTGTTTAGGATAAATACCCAAGCTCTGTAATACGCAACCTGGAAAGTAAGTTCCAAACCTCTCTGTGACTGTAGATTCCACCAGCCCCCCAGGATCAAAGGCCGAACTTCCCCAGGATTTTCCTTGTCCCATTTTGTGCAGCACGTCTGGCCTTGACAGGTAGGTCTTGTCCAGACCTGGGCACCCCTCAGCCTCTGAGACCCTCTCCTGGAGAGGGTATGGGAAGGCAGGCTGGCCAGCCCCATCCCTGTAGCCCTTGGTTTTCCCATCCACACCACTAGAGGCTTGCCCATGGCCTCTGCCCTGGCCAGGAAGCCGGCACCGTGCAAGGCGGCCTACTGGCAGCGGGAACTTTCTGGCTCTCTGCCTCCTTGCCACATTACTCCCGTCTCTCAGTTTATGAGATGTTTATATTTCTGAAAAGTGGTAGCTAATTTTAAAGTGCTAAAATCAAATCAGATTTCTGTATAAGGAATCCAAAAAGGAGGTGGAAATAAGTTGCTGGAAAATAAATGTCAGCTATATCTGTTTTCACTTATGCCTTATTCTTTAGGAAACAGTGAATAAGGAGGAAATACATACTAGGAAGTTTCTTTATGCATTTAAACAGCAACAATAAATAGCTGATGACATCCAATGAGCCGCCTACGATACAGGCCCTCAGGCAATTTATCCGAATGGAAATTCTCCAGCGGGCAGGCCTGGCTGCCACCAACCAAGCTCTGGACTCCCTTTAACATGGCTGCTTCTGAGGGGCCTGTCCTGAGAGGTGAGGGGCTGATGGGGGGACCTTTCCCAATAAGGCTGCTGACATCAGCTTTGTTGCAAGGGTGGTGCCTCTGCTGTGTCTTCATCCAGAGACCTCAAGGCCGTGCTAACCCAGATTTTCCAGTCCCGTTTCCCCTCATGGGAAGCCCCCAAGTCCAGGGTGTAATTCCAGGGCTCCTGAAGAAGACAAGGTCACATGGTGATGGGGGTGGTGGGTACTGGCTTAGAACTCACCTTGAGTCCCACCATAGGTCATAACTGAGCAAGTTCAGCTGGTCTCTGGGAACTGTCAATCAGGAGGGTGAGGTCCCAAATAGTTTAGCACATAACTGATGACATATTATTTTGGAACTACTGTATATGTGTACATGTATATGTATAAACATGTTTATTCTAAAATTACATGTACTTGAATGTAAATTGGAGGCAAGAGTACCGTAAGCCAGCAAACAGATCTCTTGTGAGGCCACAGGAAGAGATCCCCAAAGACTGGATCATGTGTCCTTGGACAGTGCAGAAGTCCAGGCACGGACAATCTATGCTAAGTCAAGTGCACAGACAATGAGCAAGGACGTAGCATGGGGTCTGGCAGTGGCAGGTGACATGGTTCCAGGAGGACAGCTGCAGGTCTTCTGGGAAAGTGGGATACTGAGCCCCATTGCTATGCCCCCAAATCTGCCAAACCTTGCCAAATGCCCAGAAGGAGGGCCCATTTCAAGATGGCAGCTCCAGTGGAGCCCGTGACAGATAGGCCAGGTCCCCTCTTGCTTCTTCTTTCAAGGTCAGCTACAGGGGGCCTCGCCAGGAGAGAGGGAAGCAGAGCAAGTCTGCAGCCCAACCATCCCCAGGAGACTACATTCTCCAGCCCAAATTTGTTCTAGAAATTCCGTTATGAGGGTTTTACTGCCAGTTGTGCTGTCTCAAGTTCTAGGCTCCCACCAAATGCAGCTTGAAGCTGTTCCACTGTAGGAAATGAAAGAAAACCTAGCGAGTGGAGGCTGGGGTCATGCACACTACTGGGAGTGGCAAGAGAATCAGAAATGGCTCCCACCAGGCTCACCCCTAACCCAGCAACCTGCTTCTCTCCCAGCCACCGCCTGCCATGCTCCCTGCCTAGACCACCTCACCTTCTACAACCTCGGAACCCTCAGCTGCAAGTGTCTCCACCGCTTCTACCACTATCCTGCTCTCCTAACTCTAGTGCACTGCTCCAGCTATTATTAAACTTCATCAAGATCTCCAGTGCTTTATCACTGCCAGTTCCCCCAACCAAGTCCTCACTTCCCTTCTCACCACCTCGGACTTCCTGGTCTAGATGCAAATACCCATAACTCTCTCCCCACCTCCCCTACATCCTAGTCCCCCAGAGAAGTCTCTGCCCTCGTTCAACCCAACCAGCCACCCACTCCTTATCTGCACACTAATGGAGAAAAGGCACATAGTGACTCCCAGTCTCAGCTGAAATCAGAGGCCACCACTCTCATGTGAGCCTGATTCTGGCTAGGGATTCTACTACACCTCCCTGTTATGCATGCATCCCCAGTCTCCTAGTGGCTTAGACTTCTAACACTGTTCTCTCCTCCCATCACCTCTCCTGTTTTCAAGGAGAAAACAGCCCATCAGGAGACTCGCCCCATCCTGACACTACTCTATGAATTCCCACAGCAGTGTCCTCCCGTGTTGCCTATGCTGAGGATATGGTGGGTATGTCACCTCTTCCTCTCTTCAGAGACTTCACTCCTGCAATGATTGACACCCCTCTTTCCGGCACCACCATGCTCTCCTCTCAGATCACTCCTGATGGCATCCAAGGGCACTCACATCGGCCGCACTCTTTCCCTCCCAGCCCTGTCCAGCTATTGTCAGGGTCTCTGCTTCCCTCCACAGCAAAGTTCCCTGCACTCACTGCTTCTACGCTGTGCCTCATACCTCTCCTCCACCCACCCGTCAGGGGCTTCTAGAACCACCACTTCCTGGAAACTACTCTCATCAGTGTCACCTGTGACCTCATGTGGCCAGAGCCAGAAATCACTTCATCCTGGTCTCACTCAGCTCCTCTAGCCACACACACACACACACACACACACACACACATACTCCGTGGGGAGTTCCTCAGTGCCATGGCTTTAACTTCCACGTACTCAGAGATAACTCCCAACTCATCTCCCCAGCCTTAAACCCTGCAAGTTCCATGAAGGGTTGTCCTTGATAGAGACCCTGGGCCTCCACTGGACACCTCACACTGTAAAGCAGACCTGCCCCACCCCAGCCTTCCCCAGCTCAGCAAATGGTACTTTTTCCCAGTTGCACAAGCCAAAAATCAAGGGGATTGGGTTTTATCAAGTCCTCCTACCTCCCCAGTGGCTCTGTTGAAATCAGACAACTGAAAGCCATACCCAGAGTAAACTGCAGGAACAAGACCCTCTAATAGACCATCCTGGGCCACTGCCTCTGATTCACGACAAGTGTGAGGGAGCTGCCCCACTCCATGCACCCCCCGACCCTGGGACCACCACTCCTGCCAAGGCTCTTCCAGGTGGCCCAGATCCCTTCCTCCCTCCATATGTCCTTAAGTCTTTATGAAGCATCTACTGCAAGCTGCGCTTGACTGGGGCTTGGGGGAGGGCCACATGAGAGACCAGCCTTTGCTCTCCTGATAGAGACTTGTATCTAGAATATAAGAATTCTTACAACTCAACAGAAAGACAACCCAATTTTAAAAAGTAAAAAAAGATCTAAGTAAACATTTCTCCAAGGAAGATTCACAAATGGCCAATGGTCACGTGAAAAGATGATTGACATCATTACATCATTTGTCATTAGGAAATGCAAATCCAAACCATGAGATACCCTCATACCCATTAGGATGGCCACAATCAAAAGTGTGATAGTAACAAGTGTTGACAAGGACGTGGAGAAATTGGAACCCTGGAACATTGCCGGTGGGAATGTAAAATGATACAGCCACTTTGGAAAATAGTCTGGCAGTTCCACAAAATATTAAACAGTTACCATATGACCCAGAAATTCTCAAGAGAATTATATACTGAAAAGAAATGAAAACATGTATGTACACAAAAACTTTTACACAAGTGTTCATTGGAATATTCACAGTGGATGGAACATAGAAACAACCCAAATGCCCATCAACCAATGAATGGATAAACAAAATGTGGTACATCCATACAAAGGAATGTTATTCAGCCATGAAAAAGAAGAAAGTACTGACACATGCTGCAGGATGGATGACTCTTGAGGACATTGTGCTGAGTGAGAGAAGCCAGTCACAAAAAGCCACATATTATATTATTCCCTTCACATGAAAGTCCATAACAGGGAAACCTACAGACAGAAAGGAGATTAGTGGTCGCTCAGAGCTGGGGTAATAGATTAGGGGGTGATGACTAAAGGGCACAGGGCTTCTTTACAATTAGTGAGAATTACACAATTCTGAGTACATAGTAAAAATCCACTGAATTATACACCTTAAGTGAGCGAATTGCATGGAATGTGAACTGCATCTCAATAAAGCTGTCAAAAAAATAATACACATGCAGGGAGATGAGAGGCACACATGGAGATGACACATATGCATGGAAACAAGAGACACACATGCACAGAGGTGACACACAAAGGGCGACACACACACCGACAACACACATGCAGGCAGACAACAGACACACACTTACACTCAGACAACAAATGTGCGCAAGGCGCACAGACTGCCCACCGCCATGGAAGCATGAGTCAGCGTAGCTGAGACGAAATCCTGTGGCCACTGAGTTTCCATAACATTCAAACTTGATGTGGAAGCCCCAAGCCACAGGAGCTCTGCTAGAGGCTGGACTGCCAGGCCTGGGCCCAAGCCAAGGGAAGTCTGGAAGCTGATTCATACCGAGCTGCAGCCTTGGGGACAGGCAGGAGGAAGGAGCCCTTGGAGGATGGAGGCAAGAACTGCCAGGCTTGGCCTCAACCGTCATGCCTCCCATGCATGCCCCACACGGGCAGTTATCAGAGCTCCCAGAACAAGCCAAAGGTTTGGAAGAAAACACCAGGAAGTGGAAAGCCTCCACCAGCTGGAGGTAGTTATCTGGGATGGCTGTTCCACTTCCCAGGATCATGACCTCTGCAGGCCTTACCCTCTGCGAGGTGCTGAGTGAAAGGCTACTTGCTGGGTCCAGTCCATTTGTATCAAGAATCCTCAGGAGAAAAGCAATGTGTTCAGTGGTAAATGCTGAGAGCGAGAATCCCTGGGTTCTGCCATTCTCAAATCGTGTAATCTTGGGCAAGTTACTTTTAATAACCTGGGATTCAGGATTCTCGCAGCACTGATCTTGTGGGTTGCTCTGAAAAATATACTTAGAGCTCCTAGAATGGTCCAAGATTGCAGCAAGGACTATGTAGGTGCTCACGTTGGCTGCCGTGACTATCATGATCACCATTCAAAGGGTGCCTAGAAGTTCCATCGGCTCATGAAAGGAGCCTACTGGTTCAGTGCTGGGAGAAGCATTCTGGAACCACAAAACAGTTTGCCTATAACTCCTGGTTCTGCTATAACCTGGCTGTGACCTGCTCAGATCCCCTGCCTGTAAACAAGAAAAAATACCAGGTTGAGCATCCTTAAGGGAAAAGTTGTTACCAAGAAGAAGAGGTTGTGCTGAGTCGAGGTCATTTTAAAGGTGAGAAGGCACATGGGCAGACAAATGGCTGGGGGACATACACCCCAGCTGCTAGGGAGTTGCCTCTGGGCAGCAAAATTGTTGGTAATTTCCTTCTCTTTAAAGTTTTGCTATGTTCTAACTTTTGTATGATTCCCCCATTTGAAAAGGAAGGTCAGTTCTGCACAGAATTTCTGCCTACGGCAATGAGTAAGTAACAATTATATAACAATTACTTTTAAACAAAGTTTTAAAAAAGGAAACAAACCCATTGTAACCCTCCTTTTGTGTCATCCAGCTTCTCTGCAAAGTTGTACAGCAGCTGCACTCGGGACTGAAACACCAGGGCCTCGAGCCCAGACCCGGCCCTTCTTAGCTGGGTGACACAGGCCCTCTCCAAACCTCAGTTTCCACACCTGAAACCAAAGGGTTGCTGGGAGGAGAGAATGAAGTAATGAAGGGAAATGCCCCTCCTGAGGCCCAGCCCACGGCAGGGTGGTAGCCTTTTCCTTCCCTTCCTCCTTCAGCCTGGCTCTCCCCTACCCCTGTCCCAGCCCCTGACTTGACCCCAGCTTTCCCATCAAACACACGGTAGACTTTTCCAGGAGGCTCTAGGAGTGGGTCTCATCCTAGATGCCCATTAGAATCACTTGGGGAATTTGCAGATCTGCTGATGCCCAGGCCAAACCCCAGCCCAATGAAGCAAATCTCAGCGAGGGGAGCCCGAGCATGAGGATTTTCTCAGAGCTGCCCATGTGATTTTAATGTGCCGCCAGGGCTGGGAACCACCGATCAAAACTCTGGAAGTTTCCCAACAATGGAACAGGAATGATGGAATGTTTAAGTGATCATCCATGTTTCACAAAGAGCAGCCACGGCACGGGGTGTTGGACCAGAATTAGTTTGCCATAATGCAGGAAAATGGGCAAGAAAGAGAAGGAATGAGAGGAAAATGAGCATGTGCCCTGACCAGGGGTGGGAGTAGTGGGGTCTGAACAGGCCACTTTGCTTCTGTCCTCAGCATCCCCGGGCTGAGCGTGACCAAGGGTCATCTGGAACACATGTGATTTATGCCTCAGAGGCTGTCTTAGAACCTAACCACCTCCTCCCCTTAGTGCAACTCCACTGTAAGGGAAGACCAACTCCACAAAATTGCCCTGAGCTGAGTGGGTCTGGGAGGTGAGGGAGGGGGATCTGGTGGGCAGCCAGTGCCAAGTCAATGATGCCATGGCTACCCCAGCAGGGAGTCCGCTGTGCAGAGGACGATCAGTAGCAGCACCTCCATGATGATGATGATGTTGAAGGCAATGGCTGAGTCTGCCCTTTGGCCCCGTGGAGAACAGTTACTCACATCTTCAGAAGCTGGGTAAATATTCTTAAAAGAAGGGTGTTCGCTTTGTATGACCATCCCCTCCCCACCAGTTGCAGGGGTCCTGGCCTAGGGGTAGGGCAGGGCCTCACACCTGCAGGTGCTCAGGGACTCCACTTCTGCAAACCCCACCCAGGAGCCCAGCCAGAGTCAAGGGCAGACCTTGCCAGGCTGGCAACCACCCCCAGTTTCCATTCCCCAGGCCCAGGAGCCACGTGGCTCTGAGGCTTCCCCCAATTCCTGTCCCCATCACCACCACAGCCCACCAAACTGGGGCTGGGACCTCCACTTGGCCCCCTGCTTGGCCCTGAGTCCTGGCTACTTCAGAACAAGGAGACAGGAAGCAGCCTTCAAATGCCAGGAGGCAGTATGGCTGCCAGCCCTGAGGTGAGGAACAGCTCCCTGCACTGAGGCCCTGCAGTCTGAACTCTATGGCTCAGAAGTAAGCCAGCTCACAGTGGGGCAGCTCCTGGGAAAAGGTGCAGCAAATCCCTCCCACAGCTGAGGCCCAGCCCCCCACAGGCCACTTGTCCCAGCCAGGCCTCCCCTGTGAGCCATTCCTACATCAGCTTGGCCCGGAGGACTGCTGGCCTGGTTTTAAATCGTGCCTCCCTGACACAAGATCATGCATGTAAAATGTTTACCATTGAACCTGACACACAGTGGGTCTGCAGTGAGCCATAAATGAGGGATGTGGTGATGGCTGGGGAGAAGGTTCCCTACAGAAGGCAGGGAAGCAAGGGAGAATGGAAAGAAGTATGGACCTAGATGCCCACATTTCTGTGCCAGGCCCACCCCCAACCCCATGGGCAGCTCCTAACGACACACCCCTCCAGGTGTCACTGCCCCCCTCTGCACTGTGGGGAGGGGTGGACACACCGTATCAGCTGAGGCACCACCAAACGAGGCCCATCACTGTCCTTAATCCTGACCATGGTCTGGCACCATGAGCATGTTTTCCAGATCTCCTAGATCTGTGGCACTTCACCAAAGCTGGTCTGTGTAAGCCCTGTCAGTTGCCAGCAACACAAAGACCCATATCCCAGCCACTGGGACCATTCCCCAGGTTCTCAGCTCACTTCACATGTTCACATATATCTCTGCATTTTACTTCTCCTGAACCTCTACCCGTAATACTATTCATCTTTTCATTCATTCATTCATTCATCAGATAATTACTGAGCCCAGTTCTAGGTACTGGAAACAGAGCCAAAAATTCCTCTTCACCTGGAGCTAACACTCTACCAAGGGGTGAGGCAGACAATCAAGACGTAAAAATATGGTATACCAAATGGAAACAGCCATGGAGAAAAATTCAGCAGAGGAGAGAATTGGAGGGGTGAAATTTTAAATAAGGGAGTCAGGGAAGATGTCAGTACGAAGGTGACATTTGACCAAAAGCCTGAAGGAGATGAAAGGACAGGTGCTGGCAGTGTCTGGGAGGCCTGCTCTACAAGGGATGCTGGCAAGAGGGTCATGGAGGGGCTGTGGTGAGGGGCATAGGAGGTCTGGCAGGAGACATGACTGCCCAGGGCCTGCTTGGCTTCCCCTGGAGTTTCATGGGAGGACCTGGGTTTAACAAGATTGCTCTGGCTACTGTTGGCAAATGGACAGCAGGGGGCCCAGGTGGAAGCAGTGAGGTCAGTTAGGGAGGCCACCTCCATCACCCAGAAGAAAGCAGACAGTGTCTCAGCCCCTACCACTTGTTCTTCTTGTCAAGCTCTGTTTGTTTTCCTTTTGGAATTATTAACAAGAATCCCCCTACCACAGGACCTGTTCCATGTCTGGAACCACATGTGTTCACATGGCCCTCCATGACTTTGCCCCTGATGTGAGCTCTGCCAAGAATGCCCTTTCAGCCCAGCTCAAATGTCACCCCAGCATCACTCCCTCCTCCATGCCCGTAGTGCCTCTGGGTTGTGCTCTCCCCAATCCAGAGAGGTCGCCTAGCTCTCTTCCAGATACGAACTTCAGGAAGACAAGTTCTGATCCATGCCATGGGATCAACTTCAGAACAAAATCCCCTTAATAAATATCCTCAGGACCAAACCTCCAACATGAACTCCCTCAGGCATATTGCTTTTAAAAAGAGATCTGCTCTCCCATACAATGCAGCTGTGGCTTAGGGGACAGCGCGTTTTACCCAGAGTCTCCCCAAGCAGGCACTGTGAATTATGAGGTGACAAAGCATCAAGCACTCAACACACCCAGGCCAGCAGCCTGCTGGGCTCCAGAACACAAGGCCTCTTTGGGCTGCAGGAGCTAATTCAAAGTGTGGGCTCCTGCCAGCCTCAAGGGGGAGAAATGAACCTCTGCTGCGGGGCAGGGGTAGATTGGGGCGTACAGGCATTTTCTGGACAGATCAAAGGTATAAATATTTGGTTAGCTTAACAGCAAAGGCTGACAAAGGGCTTCAAGCAACCCTTTGGGAACAGGGTTTGCATTCACACCAACTGTGTCCTGACAAATGTTCCCACATTTCTCTAAAAGGGGACTGTTCTACTGCCCCTAAGCTGTTACAGAAAACAGAAGGAAAGGAGACTGCAGGGTTTTTAATGTTCCATGACAAGAAATGTGTGCATAAAAGCAGCCCACAGCCCTCCAATATTTTGAAAATGGATAAAACAGCTGCAGTGGTGACTTGGGGCTGAGAAACACCAAAAAGATTCCATTTGAGCTTCAAATCCTGCTAACTGGGTGGTTGCCATTTGTTTTTTCTTTAGTTGGCTTCCAGTGTTCAGGAAGACAATGACATGGAGAAGCTGAGCAGCCCACCCTCACAGTGGGAGCCTCACAAACACCCCCCACTCAGAGCCCGGAATGCCCCCCAAGGGCAACCGCTGGACCAATTGCTTTAGCTTTCCTGCTCTGAAGCTGTTGCCATGGCCACAGCGTCCCTGGCCAGCACATGCTTTATGACTTTGAGTCACTATTCACACTAGACCAGGAGTCAGGGACGTGGACCCCATGGCCTTGACAGTCACTGTGTGACCCTGGGTGACTCTTCCCTTCCCCGAGCCTCGGCTTCCCCATCTGAGTAAAGTTAAGAGGGGACTAAGAGATCCCCAAAGCCTCTTTCAGCGGCAGCTGTCCATATTCAGGCTAAACTCAGGGCGGGCGAACGGTGGAAATGACACTGAGCAGAGATTCAGCACTGGAGGTTTTCATAACATGGGGATCATTTGTGCTCCCTGAGAACCTCTTGGAGCTGCCAGGGATGCAACGGCCTACAAATACTGCTGTTGGGGCTGGGTCCTGCTCCTAAGGCTCTGAAGGCAGTGCAAGGGCCACATGCTGAAAACAGAATGCCATGCCTGGCAGATGGTTCAGGGACTTCCCACTGCAGGGTTCAGGGAATGCGGAAATTCCCTGGGTCCTCACCGAGAGCCTACCCCGGGCCTCCACCACACTGAGGATGGGAGGTGGATGGAAGGCAAGCACCCCAGAGGCCACCTTCCCGCAGCCAGCCTGAAGATGCAAGAAAAATAAACCCAGCCCACAGACCAGCCCTTGCTGGAAGGAGAGACTGGCTCTGCTCAGGACAAGCGGCAGTGAGGTGATGTCTGGCTTTTATTCCATATCATAAATAAATTATTAATCCAGGGCAGACAGCAAGGCACAGCCATGGGGAGACAAGGAAGGTGAAACTCTTCCAGATGAGACTGCCTTGAAACTTGGAAAACCACCCAAGACCCAGGCCCCAGAAGTCCACTGAGGTCCAGTCAGGATGAGGCCTCCTGGGAAGCAAGAAGGGCAATGGAGTGGGCCACCAGGGGTCCAGAAATGAACCTACTGTGGATCCTGCCTCAGTGTCTGCATTTGTTCCAAGAGATCTAGTAATGATGATAAAAGCTACCATTTCTTGTGCTAGGCACAGTGGCAGCAGGTCTGCATGCTTGCCTCCCAACCCTGTAAACTGCACAGTGGGGATCCCTGCTTACAGATGTGGAAGCTGAGGCTCAAAGTCATTGTTACCTGCCTAGAGTCAGTGTGAAGAATGACAGCTGTGCACTTGGGGACAGGATGCCACAGCTGACAGCTAAGCCAGGGGTGCAGGAGGGCCAGCAGCGGTGCGCAGTGCCACACTTGTCAGCACCGGCCCGGGCAGGTGGACAGTCTGCCACAGACAGAATGACAGATGTGCTGCCCTCATCATTTACGTGGGCTGAGAAGGTGCATACCTGAGCTTCGTGCTGCCTTGGAAAGCAAATCCCTCACCCAGCATCCACTGAGGCCTGCCAGAGGGCAGGCTCCGTGCTGGGGCCACAGGGCCACACAGGTGACCAAGCTCAGGCCCTGCCACTTAGGAAACCAGTGGGAATGCTCCAGGCAAAAATGCAAACTGGAGCGAAGGTCAGGTTGCAGACTGCAATCTGAGAAAAACCAACAGGCCTGGGTGAGGTCGGGACCTGGATGGGCTCTTCCAGCCCAGCTGAGGGGACATCCCCTCTGTAGGTGTCAGGCAGACAAATGCATGCTCTTGACTTCCTCTTCTTTCCCACCACCCAGCCCCTCAGCCCCATCCAACTCAACCAATAAATCCACACCATTTAATAGCAACAGGTGAAGCATATCAAATACAGTGCTAGTAAGTTGCACACATGACAACTCTGCGAAGTGACTACCATTACAATCCCCACTTTACAGATGAGGAAACTGAGGCGCAGAGAGGCTCAGTAACTGTCCAATGCCACAGAACACATAAAAGGCAGAGCTGGGATTTCAACCCAGGTGGCCTGGCTGCAGGGGTCATGCCCTCATCACTGCACATACTGCCGCACTGGCGATCTGAGAACTCCCGCTAACAGTCCTGCTGTGTTGGGCCCAAAGACCACTGTTAAAAAACAGAACACTTTGCTTAAAAGCCTATATTTCTGATTTGTCTTTAAATTATTCGAAGACTGGAACTTCCTTTAAACAGGGTGTGTCCTCTTCACTTTGCCACAGTCCTACCTCCCCCTGCTAGAGCCTGGCCCTCTCCTCCTTGTGTTACTCCCTGCTTCTGGAGGCCTGTGAAAGCATGACCTGGCTTTGTGCTCAGCACTCAGATAAACGGAAACATTTAAGAGAGTCTGATTTTTGGGAACTGGGTGGCCACGATGGGGCATGCCTCAAACAGAGGGAAGAGGAAGGCCCTGTGGGAGAAATGAACAGTATGAGCAAAGAAGGGGTGCAAAGTGAGGTGTGAGCACACCAGCCTGGAGGCAAGGTGTGGGGGTGGCACAGGGTCTGCAAAGCAGGAACCGCCATCGAGGCTGAGGAGGCAGATGGAGCAAGGAGGTGAAGCTCGCACCAACATAGAGCCGGGACACCCTCTGGCTCTCCCAGGATTGCCGGCACAGATGTGTGAGGGCAGGCAGTCTGTAGGTCAAGATGTATGGGTGAGGGCACCTCTGCAACTCTAGGCATCACACTCCACTGCACAGGCCAGGGGTGGACAGCGGGGCAGAGACAGGGGCTTCCCAAGAAGCTTCCAGGAGCAGCCTGTGGGGTGAGGACAGCTGTTGGCACAAGGACACCAATGAGCCACAGGCAAATCTGCTGTAGCAGCATCACACTAGTGTGCTGCTGGGAAGAGCAGCCTCTCCCCAGCCTAACATGACTTCTACTTACAAACCTCCCAAGGCTCCCTGGGTCCACACAGGCAAGTCTAAGATCCATGGTGAGACAGATTTTCCGAACTATATTTTCACTACTCTCCCTCTCCCATGGACAGCTGGGAGGACTGGTCATTTCCTGAGTCCTCAAAGATACAGGATTTTCTTCTCTGCAGAATGCCTACACTTCCTACCTCTTGGCTTTACAAACTCCTACTAATGCTTTAAAACACAGCCCAAATGTCTCCTCCCCTGGGAAGCCTTCCTTGAGCATCTCTCCCCAGTACTCACCTCCAGACCACCCACTGAGTATATTATGTTTCCTGCATTCCCACAAAACACTGACGTTTATCTTGTTTTGCACTGTCTATTCTGTGTGTCAGCCTTCCTTTTAAACCGTGGGCTTCTGGAGTATAGGGACAGAAGGTTCAGTTTTACCCCTGCATCCCCAGGACCTCTCAAGCTCCCAGCCCTGGGGCAGTGGTGCACAGATTGTTAAGCGAATGCTCCACTTGGCACGTCATGGTATCCCCCGTCCTGGAAGGCATCTGGGATTATTAGAGCCCAGTCATAATACTCACTCCCACGCACCGGACAAGCACCATTAGGCTCATTCTGCAGATTAAGCTGCTGCAGCGGGAAAATCCAAGTGGCCAACCCGGGACTCATATGTGGCCTTGCACTCATATCGGAGAACACAGGTAGTTCTACGTATCTATGCAAGGGACATTAACAACAATATTTATAGTATTTTTCACTGTTAGTAACTATAATTACGATAGCAATTACTGTAAAAAAAGTAATAAGTAAAACTATTAATAATCACTGAAATAATGCCCATTTCTTAAGGCCCCACCATATCCCAGACCCATCGCTTTCTTGCGTTCTTATTTAATACTCTGAACAACCCTATAGATGGTTGCTTTTCACCCCTCCTTACAGATAAGGAATTGAAGCACAGAGAGGTTTAGGAACCTCTTCAAGGTCACATAGCCAGTCTGCACCAGAATGAAGAGACTCCACACTTTCTAACATCCTCAATTGTCTCCACGTAATTACTACTAACAGGGCCTCTCTCAGGCCTTCCAATAGGCCAGGCACTTTTCATAACAGCTTTATTGAAACATAATTCACATACCATATAATTCAGCCATTTAAAGCATAGAATTTCACAGTTTTCAATATATATGGGCACAGTTGTGCAACCGCCCCACAATCAATTTTAGAACATTTCATCGCTCCATAAAGAAACCCCAGACCATTCAGCCCTCAATCCCTAAACCCTGCCCCCATGGTAATCCCATTTCAAAGACAAAAGGACTAAGGCTCAGAGAGCTCCTGTGACTTGCCCAGTGTTAGGCAGGGGTAAGAAGCAGGGCTGAGACTCAGTGTCCTCTGCTCCCTGCCTACGCCGCCTGCCAGGAGTCTACTCTGTAACCCATTAAAAATGCACGATCTGTGGAAAACGGAACCAGATGGTGACAAATCTTACACATGTGATTGCTTTTGCACCAGGCCTGTGACTCACAGAGGCGCTGAAGGCGAAGAGGGGATGCAAAGCACAGCCAAGCCCCTATGACCCCAGCACAGGGCCAGCAAGGCCTAGGGAGGGGCAGAGGCGGCCATGGGGGAAGCAGCCTTCCAGGAGACAGGTAGCCTGGGTTCTAGATGGTACACGGGCTCCCCTCCAGCAACCAATGCCAGAGCTGGAAGGGTCTCTGCACTCATCCAGCCGCTGAGATACACCCAGGGGGCAAGGGAGGCCCAGACAAGAAGGGCAGCTTGCCCAGGGTCACACAGCCACATCTCCTGACTCCCAGCCCAGACTCTTCAGCTAACACGCGGCCCCATCCCCACCCTGGGCCCTTTCTCCTATCCTGTCCTTCCCACAAAGTCAGACCAAGACCCAACCTGCCCAGTGTGCCTTCTGGGACCCCCTCCCTAGCCCTATTCAGTATGGTGCTCCCTCACTTGCTTGCTCAAGGCCCAGTTCAAATGTTACCTTCTCTGACACCAAAAGATAATAATCTCTCCCATTTACTGAGTACCAACCTACTGTGTTCTGGAAAACCAACAAGTTAATGCTGAAACTCCTAGTGGGGTCCCTGTGTTTAGCACCCAAGTTCTTCAAGGACAGGGACCTGACTGTCTGCAAAGCAGGGTAATAACAGTATCTGTGTACACACCTCCTATGCCTGAAAGGCTTTGCAGACTACGAAGTCCTGTGCTAATAGAAGCTAAGTGCCAAGCTCCCCATTGCTGCTTCATCTACACAGTGGATGAAGTTGATGAAGGCACCGACAGTGTGTGTGCTCTGCCTGGCCGTGGGAAGGACATGTTCTTGTTGCTGTCATTATTTGCATCATTTTCATTTTCTTACATCTCCCTGTGGACCTTGTCTGTGGCCAGTGCTTGGTACACATTTTTTTGGAATGAATGACTTTGGCACTTGAGATGTTGAAGAAGACAGAGTTAAAAATCTAGAGACCCCAGAAAGATGCAGAGTTAAATCTTGTCATCAGAAATGCCACACTGTGGCCTTTGAGTCCAAGGATGGCTCTGTGGGTCATCACTGTGAACAGCCCCTGGCTCTCACATGACACAGGGCAGTTTTCTGGAGTGGGCTGGAACTGAGGAAATCCTTATTCTGAGGAGGCCTCTGTGCTGGGCTGTGGCCCCTGTCAGGGACCTGGATGGGGAGATCCCTGGGAACTATACTTAGGGACTGGCCTCTGAAGACAACTGAGGGCACAAGCAGTGGCCTGGTGGTAAGCAGGGGCCCAGCTGAAGGCTCAGCCCCATGAGGTCCATATTTTCCCCCAACCAAGGGCAGGGGGAACCGGGTGAGCCACTCCCAGAGCCTCAGTTCCGCAGCAGAACAGGCCTCTGGAAGCCCCTCCATGGACAGCCTCCGAGACTTGACCCGGCTTCTGCAAATGTCATACAGGATTGATTTCCACATGCCAGAGAGCATCAAGTACAAATAAGAAGAGTAAAGCCCAGTGGCGGAGACTGACTTGCCCAGATCACACAGCTGATGAAAACACTTGCTCAGTGGCCACCAAACATCAGCAACATTGGCTGGGCAACGGCTGACCCCCGCCCCACCAAGCAGCCTCCCACCCCAACAGCCAGACCACGGCTTGTCACTGTGGACACTGCTCCATGTGGCCACAAGACCTTGCCTCATGGGGTGCTAGGTCAGAGTTCTTTGCGGACTTTTTCCCTGCATCAACTAAGTTATCAACAGACTGCTAAGTTGGTTCAATGGTGAGGTTTTCAGGGTGCAGAGGGGATGAGTAGTTACTTATTGATGGCGATGCTCATCCACTGACACCTTTGTTACATTGTGGAATGAATGGCTTTGGCACTTAAGATACTGAACAAGACAGGGTCAGAATCCAGAGACCAGGTGAAAATGCAGAGTTAAATCTTATCAATGGAAATGCCGCACTGTGGCCTCTAAGTCCAAAGATGGCTCAGCAGTGTACACCCACAGAGACAGTCCAAGAAGTGGCGCACCCAGCCCTGTCCCTGAATGGTTTACAGCCTATATGGCTGATGACTTAGAAAGAGTTCCCCACATAATTCAGCCAACCCACTGGTTTGCACCAGCACTTTCTGTCTCTCCATCTGCACGGACACCGCATCCCTGTGTGGTTCCAAACGCCGTTTTGGATTTTCAACCAAAACTTGTGGTCACAACACAGCACTAGCCAGCAGACTAGCTGAGGGCTCCTGCCGCCCGGAACCGCTGAGCCAGGGCAGGCTGGCAGCCAAGGGTCACCCAGGCATTAGGAAAAGGATAGCCTTCTCCAGCTGTCCTTACAACCAGGGCTTCTTGAAGCCCGCCTCCAGAACCCTTGCATTCCTGGTGACTCCGGCACATGCTCAACTTTGCCTAGACCATGCCTCCTCACAGGGGTGATAGGGTGTCTCCACTGGGGCAAAAATGGGTTTTGGGGAGGGCAAAAAAAATAGTCTCTTTATGTATAAAGCACTAGATACACATATAGTTTATAAATAGACATTCAGTATTATCTCTGGTATTAAAATTTCAACCCATGGGCGGTGATTAGGGAAAAAAAGTCTATAAGTCTCTTTGTGGGGGTTATAATGAAAGACTGAGAAACACTGGTCTAGACAGAGGCAACCATGATATTCAGCAGGAAGGCACCTCTGAAGGATGGGAAGATGGCGAGAGGTGCTCCCAGCCCTGCCAGTGAGGAAAGAGGCCCTCTTCCCTCCCCGCACCTGACTCATCCCTCTCTTAAAACTGAAGGGCAGAGGGGCAGCAGGTCCTTTCCTGGGACCCATCACTCATACCTGACAAAGTAGAGACCACAGGAAGAGTACCCATCAGGGCATCAGGGCCCTGGGACGGCCCAAGAGGGCCACACACACCAAGGACAGAGCAGCGAGGGGACTGAGGTCCAGCTGAAGTGGGCACGAGAGAAGCCACCATGGCTTTCTGGTCTGCAATATGGAGCCATCTAGCGGTGGGGGTGGGTTCCCCACACTCAGGTGGAGGAAGTGGGTCCTAAGAAAGGGAACTAATAAGAGCAGAGCGCTGGGAAAGAGCAGGCGGCTTTAGGGCCGGAGCAGTGGGGCATGAGGAAGGACACAAGGGGACAGCAAGAATAGCACCAGTGGCTGATACTGACAGAGCCTTGGCCGGGGGCTGGGCAGTGCTGACCCCTGGCCATGCACCTGCTGAGGTAGGTCAGACTGTCCTCACCAGAACCAGCCCCTTGACGGCAGGGACCATGTCTGCCTCAGGCACTGCTGTTTCCCCCCAGAGCCTGAACGGTGCTGGGCATATGGGATACATTCAATGAATAGGGGCAAAATGAATAATTCCTTGCTTCATGCATAAAGGAAGAACCAGAGAGAGGGTAAGGAACCTATCCAAAGCCTCAGGCTTAGTAAGTGGCGCAGCCGGGACTCACCCCAGCAGAGCCCGCCTTCTCACCCCTGCATGGGTCTGGGCTCGCGGATCCCTAACAGGTGAGCTGCGGGCCCAGCATGTCTGCAGATGGTGAGGAGCCGAACAAGACCAGGCACCATCCTAACTCGGCCACTTCACACCTGGCAGAATGGGAGCCTGGTGTCCAGAAGGGGATGCAGGGTTGTTTCTGGAAGGCAGCACAGCCCCTGACTGCTTAACATACCCACAGGAGTCTCAAACACAGGGGAGCCAAGGAGAAAACTATGTTGGCCTGGCTCAGGTAGCCAGGGACTGGGGAAGGGGCCAAATGCAGCCTGAGAAGAAATTAACACGTGCTGGCGAGAATGTGGAGAAAAGGGAACCCCCCTACTTGTTGGTGGGAATGTAAATGGGTACAGCCCCTCTAGAAAGCAGTACAGAGGTTCCTCAAAAAACTAAAAATAAAAATACCACAGGACCCAGTAATTCCACTTCTAGGAATTTACCTGAAGAAAACAAAATCCTGATTCAAAAAAATATATGCACCCCTACGTTTATTGCCGAATTATTTACAATAGCCAAGTTATGGAAGCAACCTAAGTGTCCATCAATAGATGAATGGATAAAGATAAAGATGATGGTACCTATATACAATGGAATATTATTCAGCCTTTAAAAAAAACTCCTGCCATTTGCAATAACATGGATGGATCTAGAGGGTATTATGCTCAGTGAAATAAGCCAGGTGGAGAAAGACAAATATCATATGATTTCACTTATTTGTGGAATCTAAAAACAAAACAAAACAGAATCAGCAAAACACAGTAGACTCAGATACCAAGAATAGACTAGTGGTTATCAGGTGGATGGGGCTGGGGTGGAGATGTGGGGAGGGGGAAGGGGATAAAGGGGCACAAAAATTCTCAATCATAATATAAGCTGGTCGGAGGGATGGTATTACAGCATGGAGAATACAGTCAATGATTCTTAACATCTTCCTGTGTTGACAGATAGTAACTGCACTTGTGGGAGTGAGGATTTAATAAAATGGGTAACTGCTGAACCACTGTGTTGTGTACTTGAAACCAATGTAAGATTGTATATCAACGATACTTCAATTTAAAAAAATGCAGCTTGAGAAACCCAGGGGATACCGGGCACATTCCTTACCAATCCATCGCAGTTGCTGATGGCCACAGCTGCCCCGGGCATGCCTGTGACACTCCCGGTATAGACACACTCCCGCCACAAAGGCTGTCGGAACAGCTCCTGAAAATCCTCCTGCCACTCCACGGAGGCTCCAGGCACCACCAGCCTTTGGTTGGGTTGCAGGCGCAAGTGCAGCTCCTCCCCAAAAATGGTGACGTTGAAGTAGAGGGAGTAGCTCCCCACCCGGCCAGACTGCAGGGTTGCTCTTCTGCGATGCAAGGGGCTGCGGACCACCCGGTGGTGACTGGAGTGTGGTGGTGGTGCCGATGGTCTATCAACCACCGCACTCTCTGTAGAGGCTGCTGCTGGCCCAGACAGCACATGGGAGAGGAAGTGTCCTCGCAAATCTGTGCTGCAGGGGACTGTTATACCATAGTCACTGAGCTTTCCTGAGAAGCGCAGCTCTGTTGGCAGTAAACAAAAAGTTACTTCAATGTAGTCTGTGCATAGATAAGCGGAAGCCAGAAATCCCATGGGGGTAAGGGAGGATCTGCCACCTTGAGCGTCACCTTGGAGGGACCCCTTAGCTCAAATTCAGCCATCTCCCTTCCAGTGCTTCTTAAGCCCTCGATCTCTGCGCTTGGATGAATGGTGTTCAAGTATTCTGTGGACACAAATTGCTCCCTGTAGTCCCCAGGTCCTTGTTAAACTTAACAGAAGGAAACAAATGATGCCAAACAGTCCTGTCACTCTAGCAACAAACCTTCCAACCTGGGGCACCAGAGAGGAAATGACTGAAATTCCCTGAAAGCCCTTAGGGCAAAGAGAGGGAAGGCCAGACCTGCCCCAACTCCCCTAGTGTGCTCAAGTCACCAGCCCAGCGCTGGGCAGGGCCCTCTACTCCAAGCTCTTGGAACACAGCTGACAAAACAAACACACCTAGAAACCCAGGGGATACTGGGTGCATGTCAAGGAGAAAGGTGGTGCTGGAGAGGGAAAGGAGGGAATACAGTTTCTACATTTTTCCAAGTTTAGAAAGAAAACTTTTTTAAGCAGCACAGTGGCTGCAGAGATTTCTACATGGCCCAGCACCAAGCCCAGTAAATATAGATCTTCAAAAATAAAAGGAGACGTATGGGGTGACCTGCCCACTCAGACTGAATTAAATGTGAGGTCATGGCCCCATGCTCCAGGCTGCATGCCAGCAGCCCCGTCCTCACACAGCTCTCTCTGAGCCCAGCCAGGCTGGGCAGGAATGACAGCTCCCTAGCTTCCAGGCCTGGTGATTCACGGATATGAGTTTGGGAGGAATTTTCATTTCCACACAGCTTTACCTCTTGCCTCCCCAGTCCCCCTTCACAGCACTGATAAAACCTACAAAATGACAGGTCCTGAAAATCCCCCATGCCAGTGTGGGTTATATGGAGGAGGGGAGGTAAAATGGAGGCAGTTATGGGTGGGGGAGTGCTGACAATCCTCTGGTTTTTACCATTACAGCAGAAGCCCCCCAAGACTTCTGCTGGAGGGAATCCCACTTTGGTACATGTATAAAGCTCACAGAGAAGCAGGCACCTTGACTGGAAATGACTGGAGCACCCTCCCCACGCTCAGAGTCCCACGCTGCAGGGCAGGTGGAGTGCATCTGGTCTGTGTGTAAGTAGTGGTCTGCATACGGTGTGAGAATACTGGGACAGAGGGAAGAGGCCTGTTTCTGTGCAGGAGTGTGAGTGCCGGATGCCCTCCCGGGTGTGGAGCAACCACCTGCCAGCCTGATTCGGTGTGACAGACACATGCAGACACGGACACACACATGCGCACACACGCACGCAAGTTAGAGACAGAGAAGACCTTAAAGACAGACCTATACCGAGTAAAGGAGAGAAACAGAGACAAAGAGAGATACACAGATCCTTAGAAGAGACTCCATATTCCCAAATCCTCTCTTGGGGTCTCTCTCTACCTTTTAGCTTGAAAGGAAGAGAAGTCTCGGGTCAGCGCAGGTGGCACAAAAGGAAGAAAAGAGAACTCAGCCTCAGTGTGGACACCACCTCCCACGAGCTTCAACGCTGCCTGGCTCCTTGAGCACCCTGGGGCCACCCTGGCCCTCGTGCATCCCGGACCCCTGCCCCGCCGCGCGCCCGACCCGCACGCACCTGGGGTCCTGCTGCCCGCGGTGGCGCAGAGCGCACAGTGCAGAAACAGCAGACAGGGCAGCAGCGCGCGGAGCGGGGCCATGTGGCCGAATGGGACGTGGGCCGAGTCCCGGCTGCCGGAGAGGTTGGAGCGCACCCCCGGCTGCCCGCGCGCCGCGCGCCGCCTCCGACGCCGCCGCCTCCTCCCGCCTCGCAACCTCCCGCCCGCCCGCTCCCGGCCCCCCAGCGCCGCGCCGTGCCGCCCCCGGGACCGCTGGCTCCACGCGCCGGAGGCTGCGGGTGGGAGAGCCGAGCGACCGAAGCGCCAGCGCCTCGGTGCCGACTGCCTGCCGCTCCGTCCGCCCGCGCCGCGACACCCCGGGACGCGGTGGAGCCGGGTTAGGGGGCGGTGGGCGGTGGGGCGGGACGGGGGTGGGCACACTGGCGGGGCGGGGCGGGGGGCGTGCAGCACGCCTGGGGGCGGGGCGCGGGGCTGGGGAGTGCCGCTGCGGGCGGCTGGCGGGATCGGAAGTGCCACGCGGAGCCAAAGCTGGGGCCCCGGGCTCCCCGGGCGCGTTTCCCTCCCAGCAATCTGGGCTCCTCCGGAGTGACGGCCTGTAAACGCTTTCCTTGGCTTCTCGTTCTCTCACTTGACCATGGGGGCCACTCTCCAGAGCCGCTGGGCAGAAGGGATGTCCAACCGCCTCTGGGTGGGGTGAGTGTGAGCAGCGCTCCTCCCCTCCTGCTTTCTCTCCTAATGGGCTTGATGCCCTGCAACTAACCTTCGACCCTTTGGATCTACCATTTTGCAGACTACACCTCCCTGGGCCCCCAGGCACAGTGAGCACCTGTACCCTAGCCAAGAGCAGGGCTGAGTAAGGTGAGGAGAGCCCTGGCTTTATGTCAGTTAGTCATGATTGAAATGCCAGCTCTGAGCTTCCTTTGCCTCATCTATGAGATGGGTGTTAACTACAGCACATCGTAGGTGTTCAATAAATGATAACTGTCCTCCACTTCATGCCTGGCACCTTTAGCACCTGCCGCACCCCAGGGTGGGAGAAACCAAGAGTCTGAGAGATGAGAGTGGAAGCTGGGTTTACAATGTTACTGAGACTAGTTCAGTAGCCAGGGCAAACAGCCCAACTCCTGCTTTACTCTATAAATGCGTTCCTGCAATTTGCAAATGAACTGTATTTCAAGCAATCCAGAGGTGGGAATTGGATAAAGGAGGTTGTGTTTTTAAGAATTACGGAGTAAAAATCTTTGTATATAGTATACAAAGACCCCTAATCTTTTTAGTTTTATGTTCAGACATTTTGTTTTGGGGTTTTCTTAAAGGGAGGCCAAACTGTGGATGGAAACTCTCTAACCAGACTTCTCTTAGCAATCCCTGGATCCCCCGAGAAAGGCCTTGGGTTCCTGCACTCTGTGCCCCACAGGAGGACACCGTCTATACCCTTGCTGGGCTCTGCCTTGTGGGCAGAGAGCTGGATTCCTCATCCTCATGGCCTCAGGACCTGGTTAAGGGCCTCCTGAGAAGCAGTGCTTGTAGAATGAAGAAATGATGTTACAGTCTTGGAGGGCCAGTGCATTTATGAAGCAGGTTTGGAGAGCTGAAGTGATGTGTCCCAGGTCAGACAGCTCATTAGCAGCAGGGCTGGGATCAGAACCAGAGTCTAGTGCTGAGCTGGAGAAAGAGATAAGATGAGGGGTCAAGAGACTCGTCTAGGCTTAACCTTGCCAACTATAGTCCATGTGACCAAGGACGAATCATTTCCCATTTTGGGCTGCAGTACCTCATCTGTCAAAGGGTAAATTATGAGGATCACAGGAGTCAGACATAAACTTTAGAGTCCTGTGGAAATACAGAGTGTATTCTATTCCAGGTAACATTACAGCATCCAAATTAATTATTTGGAAACAGAACCATCAAACTGATCTATATTCCATTCAGGAAGAAGAGAGTTCCCTTTCTCCTTTTTCTGGTCCTTTAAGATTTGTGAAGTCAGGAGCCAGACTGTGGTTTTGTATGTGAGGGCTGATGGCATGAGAATATGATGGGGTTGGGGGCTTTGTGTGTTTGTGTGTTGGGAACTTGAGGAGCGCCCATAAGATGACCAGGCAGGAACTATCTCCACTTCGGCCTTCCATGAACCCACTAAATAAGCTCAGGATAAAATGGCCTCCCTTCTCAGGGTCTCGGTTTTCCCAGCTGCAGAGTGGGGGTCCCGTAGGGACAGAAGGGAAAAATCACAGCACGTGATTGCTAATTTTCTCCCTACTGCAGGGCCATCCCAGAGAAGCTTTCCTAGAGAACTCAGGGACCTGAGCCCTCTCCGCAGACTCCACCCCATTCTTCCAGCCTTAGACTTGGTAAATCAAGAGGGACAGATTACAGCTGGGACCCCAGCAGCTTGACTCATGATCAGTGGGCTGGGGACTTCCCTGGAGCCAGTCTTGGCAAACAGAGAGCAAAAAGCAACCTCACCCTGGTTCTCTACCCCCAACCCCTTCCCCAGGGCTACAATGGTTGCTTTTGTTGGCAAGTATTGTATGTCCAAGCTCTTTTCTACTGAAGAAAGCTTTGTTAGGAAGAGGGGACATGGGAGCATAGCTCAGAGTCTGGACCAGAAAGTAGGGGAAATGGCTGGGTGGCCAGCCCCGTTTCTGGAAATGAACGGGGCCAAATAAAGATATCTACAGGCATCAGCTGGAGACACTCCTAGGAGGGCAAATTCTGGGTTCCCAGCCTCTCATCTCGGGATTCTGCATAGGAGAGAGTAACTTGGGTGTGGCTCTTGCAGTGATGGCCCTCCAGTACTTATCCAACATTCTTTCCACCCAAGGCCCTGGCAGGGGAGGGGGAGAGGCAAACAGTTCGCACAGTACACAGGCAGCAACCAATTGCAAGACATGACAGGTGCGTGAGAAAGCCTGAACCCAGGGATAGAGAAGTGTGCCCTGGATGAAGGAGTAGGGTCACTAGAGAGGGCAATGGGGATCCTGGAAGGAGAGGGGCTCAGGGGAACGTTTCATGGAAGACACAGGTCTGAGCTGATCCTTCCACGGGAGAGGTGGACAGGGGGACTGGCTTGAGCACTGGCCTGGTGGTGGGCCCAGCCTGCCAGGCACGGGCACCCCCTGACCTCATGCAAGGTCAGGAGGAGTCAGAGAGCCCTGACTGAAATGCCAGCTCTGAGCCTCCATTTCCTCATCTATGAGATGGGTGTTAACTGTAGACATAGTAGGTGTTCAATAAGTGATAACTGTCCTCCACTTCCTGGAAGGAGTTTCTGCCTTACACCCATTCTTCTTTGAGCGTAGACAAAACCCCCGAGCTGGAACTAGTCTCTGAGACTGTCTCCAATCCAATGCCCCACCTCCATTTTACAAGTTAGGTAAACTGAGGTCTGGAGAGGGAAAGGCACTTGCCTCTGGTCACATGGCGAGTAGTGGGGCCAGAGCCCGTGGCTTCAGAACCAAGGCTTCAGAAGCCCAGCCTCTCCCAGCGCCAGCTCTCAGCCTTCTTGCTCCACCTTCCAAGATTAAGAGGTAAGACAATAAAATCTGTCCCCCTTACAGGGACTCCCAGACGCCCCCCTCACCCCAGAGGAAGTGAGAGGCAGCTGGAGACAGGTCTCTGTGGCAAGAAGCCAGGAGCCTCCTTGGGGCAGGGGCAGAGTGGGGAAGGGGCAACACAGTGGGAGGCACAGTGTTGTCACAACAGCTCAGGGGGCCCAGCAAGGGCTTGCCATTTGTTGAGTACCAGATGCTGTGCTAAGCACTTTACTTGTTACCCTGAAACACACACAGAGGACCCCTTTCTTAAGGTGGCCAGAGCCACCCTAGTCACCTCTCTCACCCACTACATCAGTCACCTCCAAGCCCTATGGAGTCTACTCCAAAGCTCCCCCAAATGCTGCTATTTCCATCTCAAATGCACCCCCCAACCACCCAGGTCACCAGCATCCCTTCACTGGGCAGTGCCATAGTTTGTCTAACATACTCGCCCCCACCCCCAGCTCCTGAAACCTCTTTTCCAACTGTATCCGAGGTACTTGAAACACATCATGTAGCTGCCTCTGTTATAAAACCTCCAAAGACTCCATTTCTCTGGGAATAAAGCCAGATTCCCCAGTTCAGCCCACGAGGCTCTATATGGGGCGGTCCTGCTGACCCTCCTGTCCCACATTCCTCCACTCACAGCCCTCCAGCCTAGCTCTTGTATGCCCATGCTCATACTGCCTCAGAGCCTTTGCACAAGCTGTTACCTCTGCCCTGAATGCTCTATCTTCCCTCTCACCCAGTCAGCTCCTGCTCACGCTTCAGAGACATCCTTCCAGTCATCACTCCTGAAGCCTGTCCACCCTCCCAACTAGGTCAAATCCCTAGGTGTTGCCCCCTCTCGGTCTCCTTCACAGCACTTCTCACTATTGAGTTTCACCTGACGCCGTGCAGTTCAAAAATTAACATCTGCTTCCCCTCCCGACTGTGAGTTCCACTGGGAGGAGGGAACTTGTGTAGATTTTTTTCCTCATTGTATCCCCAGTGCCCGTCCTGGGTTTGGCATCTAGTGGGCCCTCAATAAGTATTAGTTCAATTAATAATCAACTAAATGGAAGTTGGAGACAGAACGGTTCGTGGGAAGTTTGGGGAGTTAAGCATTTCCCAGGACAATCATTCCAGAGGAGAACTTGCAAGTTCTGATTCTGCCACCAACACAAAGGTCAACAGAGTCCACACAGTCAGGTAGGGATGGGAGAGATGGACTGCCTTTGTGCTCCACCAAGCCATGAAAGGGTATTAAAAATAACAAAAGTAATCATCATAGCTGCCACTTACTGGCCAGGCATTTTCATATTTACCTTGGTTCTCACAACCACTTTGCAAGTCAGTATCCTTGTTCCCACTTACAGCCTCTGCTAGGTCAGGCGATTTACCCCAGTCAGTACTTGAAGCTGGTTAATATTGGAGTCATATTCACACCCAAGTCGGATTCCAACCCACAAGCTTCTGAGTACTTCCTACATGAGATTGTCCCACCCTCATCTCCTCAGAGGTCTCCTAGTTCATTTTGTCTTAAGCTTTTATTTATTAAAAACTTTCTGTGCATGTAAAAACTATAACACATACAGAAAAGTCCATCCGCTCATTTTACAGAGGAGTAAACTGAGGTGCAGAGAGCAGAGTGACTTGCCTGAGGCCATGCAAGTGAGATCGGTCAGGGGCAGAATCGTACCCCAAGACTCCTGGTCCCTGGTCAGATGACCTTGGAGTATCACCACTCATGGTTCCTCCCACCCAGGACCATGGCGCCTTTGGCCATTCGTCATTGGTTCCCACCTCAGCCCAAAGGGAGAAGAAAAGTTCGGAACTCTTCCTCCAGATACCAGAGAGCCACCGTCCTGCTCAGAACTTCTAGGCTAGTAGTTTTCAGGGTCCCTCAGCCCAGCACAATCAGAATCACTTCATTTGCATTTGTTACAAATGTAAATTCTTGGGCCCCACCCCAGACCTACTCAATCAGAAACTCAGCTGGTAGGCCCAGAAATCTGTGTTTTAACAAGAAGTCCTCCAAAGGTTTCTGATGCAGACCCAAATTTAAGAATCACTGTTCTAAGCAAAGTCTTGGAAATCAGAGCCAGATTAGCACTGATGATAAACTAAGGATCTGCGACCTGCTCCTTATGGAAGGCTGCCACCCTCACCTCATATCCCCAATCTCCAGAACCTGGCTTCAAGTAGCATCTGAACTCTGAGTCTGGACAGAGCTCCAGGCATGTCCAGAGGAACCTGAGATCATACCTCGTGGCCCTTCTCTGCATCACCCTTCTCCTTTTCCCCACGGCATTCCCCCTCACATTTTTTGGCAAGTGTCTGATGGCCGTATCTAGGAGACCCGGACGGGTTAAGTTAACCACAGTGATTTGTCATGCATTATGGAACAGCTGATACCCCCGAGACCAGCTGAACCATGAGATCAGTTAGAAACAATGCTTGTTTGTGCCCTGTGTGTAGACATTGTGTGGTTTGGTTACTGTGTGTTGAGGGGTTCAGGGAGAGGAGGTCTCTTTGTTCTTGTAAGGAGGGATGCCAGGAAGGCCAGCTGTCTTTTAGGACCTCTGTTTCTGTCATTTCCTCTTCCAGAACTGTAGGTCTATGGTTGCAATATCAGCATCCTGTGCAGCCCCTGACATTGGCCCATTGGGGTTCAGTGGAGGTAGGGCCTTTCTCATTTCCTGGATCCCCCTTGGGTGTGATGGAAGAACTGATTTGGCAAGGATCCATTTCTCACAAGCCTTTCTTCTAAACCTGAGGTCCTCTTAGATGCTATGGGTGGCATCCTGCAACAAAGAGGGGCATTCTCTATTCTATTTCTTTCTCTAGAACAGTTGCATTACATGTAATAAAAAAAACTAAATATGGCTTAGTTTATTACCCCAATATGGAATACAGAAGCATACCTATTCCAGCCTCGTTAATTTGGCAGCCCAATAGAATCATCCAGCACCCCAGGTCCTTCCTCTTTCTACTCTGTCATGTTTGATGGTTAGTCTCATCCTCAGGCTTGTCTCCTCTTAGTCACAAAATGGCTGCACTAGCAACAGGCAGCATCTGTTTGCCAGATGCAATGATGGCCAGAGGCATTGGAAGAGGGAGTTCTTTATTGTCCCCCCCCTTTTTAATTTTTATTATGCAAATTTTTAAACATACACAGACGGAATAGAATGAAGACACCCTCCCCCCAAATACCCGAAATCCAGCTTTAATCATTAGCAGATGGCCAAACTTGTTTCATTTTTATCCCCGCCCCTCCACACACTGGGTTATTTTAAAGTGCTTTCAGACATCATCTCTCAGTATCAGTTACTAACAGATAAAGACTCCTCTTTCTTCTTTAAAAACAAAAACAAAACATCAACAACAAAATCATAATGTCTTTGTCACACCTAACAAAATTAACCATAATTCCTTAAAATCATCTTATACCCAATCATTGTTTAAATTTCTCCAACTATCACAAAAGTTTTTGTTTAGTTTGTTTTAAAGATTTGGTCTATTCAAACTGGGGTCCAAACAAAGTCCACACATTGCATTTGGCTGATGTGTTTTAGAATTCTCTTTTAATCTAAACCATGGGTGGGCAAGCTACACTACAGGCCAAATCCCACCCACTACCAGTTGTTGTAAATAACCCAGCCGCCTCCATTTGTTTACATGTTCTTTGGTTCATTTTGTGCTAGGAAGGTGGAATAGAGTAGTTTCTACAGAGCCAAGATGGCCTGCCAAGACTTAAATATTTACTTGGCCTTTATAGAAAAGGTCTGCCTACCCCTAATCTAAACAATTCCTCCCTTTTTTTTTCTCTCCATTTTTTTGGTTGAGGAAACCAGGGCATTTGCCCTATAGATTTCTGTATTTTCTTGTATCCCTTTAGGAGAACAAGGTAGAGCCTTCTAGAGGCCGCCTTGCAGCAATGTGCCTTCAAGTCTCAGTGTCCAGAATTACCCCAGCCAGTTCCTTAGCCAGTCCCTGACAAGGGCTGAGGTCCTCTTCCAGAAGCACGTGGCGGCTCATATGAACAAAATTGGGTTTCTATCCGAAGAGAGGGAGGGGAGTGAATGGTGGGAAACAAAGGATGATTCCACCCTTCCAGAATGGGCCAATTCAGTGAAATGCCAGAGCTGGGCATGTCTCCCACCGCTGGCTCTAACCAGTCAGGGTGTCCCCTTGTCCCCAGGACCGATCCTCTCTGCTCCACCTTCCACCTCAGGTCAACATCTAACAAACCCTTGGCATGTCCTCCTCTCCCAGCCCTGTGCTGGACACAGGGGGCCCAGGGACCATGGCAGGCTAGTCTGTGTGTTCTGAGCTCACCATCTAGTGAAGGTCACAGCCATCGGAAGGAGGTGACCTGCTGGGGTGGGGGTAGGCACAGGGGCTGTGCGGGCACAGAGGAGGGATGCCAAACCCATGTTTGAGCAGTCAGCAATGCTTCCTGGAGGAGGTGCCCAGGAGCTGGTGGAGAGAGGTGGGCAGGGATCCAAACCTGTAGGGCCTGAAAAGTGGAGTGAAGGGTCTGGCCCATCCAGAGGACTCTTGGCAGCCACTGGAAGGTTCTGTGAGGGGGCAGGAACGGCAGGAATGGCCTTAGGATTTAGAAAGCTAATGAGATGTAAAATCTGCTTTCAATCTCCTCACTCACGCTGTGGCTTGAGAGTCAACCATAGTTGTGTACTGGGGTATTTTAGAGCCCAAAAGAAGAAAGCATTAAAATACAGTGTAAAAAGGTCCTTATAATTGTATTCCTTGTCTTTTCAAATATATCAAATATATATATTAAGATATATATATTTATAGTGTACTTTATATTTATATAATCTATACCCAAATATATAATTTATATATTATATACTATAAAATATATATTATAAAATGTATAATTTATTATATATTTAATAACCACAATATATAATATAAATAAAAATTAAGTCAACATAAAATATAATACAAAGGTATACATCTTAATATATATATTTAAGAAAAACAGAGTATTATTCTATTTCTACATATTTTCCACATAATGGGGTAGCAGTCTGATGGAACTGGTGACTTTTTTCTCTCCATCCAAGGCCAACTTTGCTCCAACAGGTTACCCTTGGTTACAGCCCCTCACTGAGCCTCAGTTTTCTAAATTTGGAAAATGAGAATAGAAATATCTATCTCCCATTATGGAGGTACCAACACAATAACCAGTCATATATCTGGAAGCTCTTTAAGAGCCAGGAGCAGGAAAGGCATAATATTATTGGCATTTCTGCCTCCTTAGCCCCATAAAACTGAACGCCCTCAGTGATTGAGAAAGCCTTCCTCTCTGTGTCCACTCAAAGGGCGGACCGGTTGGAGGTAATCTACATTTGTGTATTTCCAGGATGACCTACCCGCTTTCAACCTGGGGCTGACACAGGTAGCCACGCTTTGCCTATGAAGTTCTTGCCTTCCATTTCCACAGAGCCTTTCCCAGTCCTAATTTCTAATCATGAGTGGAAAGTCATCATCTATGTGTCTTCCTTTAAAAGAGGGAGAGACCTTTACCCTCTATCCGGCCATGGAGAAGGCTGCAAACATTTATGGAGCACAAACTCCATGCCTGGCACAGCAGCCAGTGCTGCCCAGACCATAGTAAACATCTGCACCTCCAGCGCTGCTCTCCACTGACAGCCCTCGAACTAAACTCAGATGACCTGAACGTCTACCTGCTTGTGCTTCCAGCAATGGGGATGATGTCGTGTGACCTCCAGCATTTGCCCAGCAAGAGAAAAACTCTGGCTGGGAAGTTACTGGTTGAGTAGCTCTAAGCAGTGGGTGGATGAGGTCACCTCTGCAGTGTCTCAGAGCCGGACCATCCATGACTCAGCCCCCAGGACTTTGCACAGGCCGTTTCCTCAGCCTGTGGGACTTTTCCCACGTCGCCACCTGGCAATCTGTGACTTCCTTCAAATCCTATTTTAGTAGTCACCTCCCCCACGAGACACTCCCAGACACAGAACCACCCCACTCTCCCACCAGCAGATCATTCAGTCACTCCCTCTCTGTCACATCTGTACCTTGGACAAAGATCTGTGGGCCTCCCCGTGCTGAAATTATTCATTGACTTCGTAACTGTGAACTAAAGGTCTCATTCACCTTTATTTACTGTGTGTAGCATACAGCCTGGAACCTAGTAGATTCTTTATACGGGTTTGATGAACTAATGAATGAATACATTAATTAATCATTTATGTTTCTTAAGCCTGCAGCAGTGTTAGGAGATTGCGCTTATGGTCTGGAAAAAGACACCTACTTCTTGTTGGAGCATTTCTTATAAATTTCCTAAGGGCAGGGGCCATCCATTCTTTGCTCAGGTTCTGTCTCACCGGGCTTGGGCACACAGTAGGTGCTCAATAAAATGTGTCGCATTAAACAGCATGGGGTCCCTCCCCTCACCCCTCCACACTGGATAAGCAGCTCTCTCCAGGGGGCTGATTCCTCTAAGAGTCTGAAGCCTCACCATGAAGGGTGTGTGCATTAGGGATTTAATTAGGCCAGAAAACATCTACACTGGCAGCAGTGTGGGAGCTGAGGCCAGGTTCCGGTTGGCAGGGTGGTGCTTGCCAAGAAAACCCTGCCAGCTCCAACAGCATGCCCAAGAGGGCCATGGCCACCATGGTTTACAGACGCAGGCTTAAGTAAAAAGGTCCCCAGGGAAAGAACCCATCCTATCAACATAATAATAGTAATAATGATACGTTTGTAGAGCAAGATGGGTTTGCTGTGGGCTGCTGTTTAGGACTGGGCTTGGCGGGCTTGGCCTTCAGCCAGTGGACCTGGATATTACCAGTGTGACCCCCCAAGGATAGCTTCTCCTTCCCTTAGGACCCAATGTCAGGTTAAAATTGATTTTACTATCTTTATTCACGTAACCCCTCAGGGATAGGTATTGTCCCCATTGACAGATGAGACTTAAACTGAGGTCCAGAGAAGTTAGGTAACCAGCCCAAGATCACATGGCTCTAAAATGGCAGAGTTGGGACTTGGATTCAGCCCTTTAGACTCCAAAACCCATGCTCTCCACACTCCTGTGGAGTCTGCAAGTGCAGCATTTCTCACCAAATTGTGAGCCTCATAATGGTTCCTCAGAGTGCATGGCTCCCCACGGTGCCTAGACCTGGGCTGGACCCACAGCCAGCTCTCAGGAGAGGCTGTGGGCTGCTGATTAAGTCCTGGGACCTGTGCTTTCAGTACAGATGGCCACAGCAGCCCCAAATAGAAGGTGAGTAAGGATACCAGCCTCCAGGGGTACTTGGGCCTTGGGAACTGAGTGATGCTTGATACACATCATCTCACCCAACAGCTGATGGCAGCACCCCAGTGGTCACCATCAGTCACCCACCGGCCACAGGCACTTCTGTACTTTTTATAACTCCAAGCAGCTGAGGCCAGCAGGGCCCTATACCCGCCCCACATTTACACTCCATAGACCTCCAGGATATGCTTTTTGGCGAGGCCTCCAGATCAATTAGCCAAGTCAACGCTGGGAAGCTAGGAGGTTTGTGGGGTGGGAACTGGGTCAGAAATGCCTTCTAATCACCAAAGAGCTACTCGGGGCCAATGGAGCTAAGCCTGGGTGGAGGGGTATAGAGAGCTGCCGGGAGACAAGGTCACAGACAGAGCCAAATGGCATGGAGAACTGAAGTACAGTGCGAAGACCGAAACCCAGAACAAAAAAGGCCTCCAGACTGCGCATGACAAGCTACGAACCAGGGCTCCTGATGTGCTTTCCTGAGTCCACTCCAGCTGGCCAAGAGGAAGCTTCCTTCCACTCAGGAGCAACTGACCTCCACTTAATGTTCAGAATAGGTCCATATCCCCTCTCCAGTCCCATGGCCCAGATTGCAGCTGAGAGCTGAGCCACCTCTGGGGCAGCCACACCCAGTGCCCTGACTGCCTTAGTGAGCCGTGAGTGCCAGGCAGAGGCGGGCGGACAGGGGCTCCATCAGTCCCCAGGGAGTGGCTTTTGGAAGATGCACCACTGCCAAAGAGCAAAGGCCCGAGGGCCAGGCACAAGACACTGATCAGTTTTAAGGGGCGACATGGGTTCATCGGTCACCTGAAGAAACGTCAGCAGCCACAGTCCATCCTGTGCTCTGGGTTCCAAGCAGGCCTGTAACATCCTGGGCTCAGATGGGATCCACCCAGAGCTGTCTACCCGCCTTGGAGACTCCGTGGCTCTTTCTCCTCCTGGTCGCAGCAGTGTGACAACAGTCAAGAGTGATATTTGAGAAGCTTGCTTCCCTTCTACCTCCTGCCCCACAGCCTCATTAACAGGAAGGACATGAGGGACCCTTACTCCTCGGCCCTCTGCCCCTACTTGGATGAGAGAATTTGTCTGTGGGGTCTTCCTATGTCCCTCACTGCAGCCTCTATCCAGCTCTTGTCTTTTCCTCCTCCAGAAAGTCATGCCTCCGTCAGCACCCATCCTCACTGCCAAAACTGTAAAGAGCTCTGAGGGGTCTGAGATGTTCCCCTGCTTGTAGGATAATCCAGTTTCCTGGCAGAGGAGACTAAACTGCCGGGTCAGAGACCAAGGACTTTGTCGCTCAAGGCAAATCGGCAGCACGAGCTTCAGGTTCCCTTGCCCTCCAGGTCCCATGGGGCTAAGCTAAAGGCTGGCCGGGATGGGTGCTGACGGAGGCATGGCTTTCTGGAAGAGGAAAGGACAAGGCTGTGCCCACAGTGGGCTTGTGTCACAGCTAAGGACTTCCCAATATTATGCAGGGGTAGCTAGCTGGGAGAACAGCAAGCAAACCTGTCTTCTGCTCTGGAGAGAGACAGGATCTTGTTTGCTATGCTGAAATCCTCAGAAAGATAGTCCAGAACAAAAGCTGTTAAGGAGACATGCAGAGGCCTATAGGAATTGTCTCCCAACAGATCCTGTGGGGCCTGTGTAAGTCTGTGAGTTGCGTGGGGAGAGGCCCCCTGTCTCTGTATGCACAAGGGCAAGAGGTGAGCCACATCCTTTCCTTCCCTTGGCTGAGTCCTGCCTTGGACTAGAGCACCTGGGAGCAGGATCCAGGACAAGCCAGGTGAGGGAGCTGGGCTCCAGGATAGGGAAGGAGGCTGGGAAGAGATGGGCGCTTCCAGGACCACATCAAACTGAAAAGGAGGGCCTCCTGGGCACAGCCTCTGACTTAGACGATGTTATATGTGACTGCCCACAGAGGACCCCGACCCTTGGGAACTTCCTTTTCTGCTTTATCTGAGTTACTTCTCTGACCCTAGCAAGAGAGAAGGCCCCAGGCTGAGCCCAGATCTCATCCAGTTGGTAGTAACCTTAGGGCTTCACAAATTTAGCCCAGAGATTAAAGCCTTGGGCACTGGAGACAGACTGGCCCAGGCTCAACACTGCCAACCACCCAGGTGACCCGGTATAAGACCCTTTGCCTCTCAGGTGCCTCACTTCCCGTCTCTGTGAATCAAAAAAATAAAAGTACCTACGTATGAGGGACCTTGTAAAGAGGAACCTGATATTCCACGGGAAGCACTCTGCTATCACTGGGCAGCACCATGAATGCTGATCCCAACAATTTTCCTGGTGGGAAAACAGAAGGGAGAACATGGAGGTGAACTGGCCGAAGTCACACAACAAGAGAACACAAGCTCCGATGTTCCCACCTGGACTCCCCAACATCTTGTCCAGGGCAGGTGGGTCTACAGCATCTAGAGGGCCTCTGTCCTCTTTCTCACGGATGAGATTAAGCATCAGTTGTGGGCATGACCAGGGCGACCAACTCATACTGATTTGCTCAGGACTTTTCCAGTTGTAGCATTAAAAGTCCCTATCCTGGGCAAACGGGGAGAGTTGGTCATGCGCTGTGACTAAGAATGGGGCCTCCTTCCTTCCAGTGGGCCCTGACTACCCTCGGCTGAGCCACTCTCACCTCCCGCTCTGCACCTCACCCTGGCTCCACTGTGGCCAAGGAGACGTGCCCCATGCTGGAGGTAGAACTGCTAGAAGAGAGAAGGGCAGGGCTGAGTCGGCAGTGCAGAGGCTGCAGGAGGGAAGGTGAGGAGCTGTAGAGCCCTGTCTCTGACACTCCCTTCTCAGGTTCAGCTCCACATGAGCTAGTGCCCCCCATCTCTACAGCTCCATGGCCACCACGTGCTCCTTCCAGGCATCCACCAGCTGCTGCCCTCAAAGCCGCAAGTCAGGGGCAGCTCAGGGCTGGTAAGGGAGGGCATGGATGCTGATAGAGTATTTAATGAATTGTCCACACGGTATTTCTGCACTTCCCAAACTTTCCACATGAGTAAGTGCTGCTTACACAATCAGGGGAAAAGATTAAACAAAATCGAAGCTGTAGACTCACTAACACCTATCTTAAATGTTGCCTCTTCCATGAAGACTTTTCCAGCTGCTGGAGGGGCTGAGGGACTGCAGCCGGCCCTGCCCACAAACCCCTCCCCCGGAGCGGCCGAAGAGCCCCCACGATCCGTGCCAGTGTGTGTGCCATGGCTCAGCCACCACCAGCCAGGACTGCTGCCCCAGCTGGAGGTCATGAACTTCCTGGCGACAGGGCTTGGGGAGACAGGATCACTGCCACAGATGCCTGTCCGAAGGTCTTCCTTGGTGGCTAGGAGCTAGGACTGGCAGAGTGTGGAACAACAGCAACTCCAGGTAGATGACACAGCTGAACTTCAGGGACATGCTCTTAGCCATGGTGAGGGTAAGGGAAACATGAGGGTGCAGGTCTGCGACAAGGACTGGCTGGGATAAAAGTCTTTCCAAGGACAAGACAGAGGTGTACAAGTCTTTCTGCCATGTGAACAGCTCTGAAGTACCTCTTGTTACAGTCATAGGAATCCCTGTGTCCTCCAGATGCTCCTAACTGCTCCTACCCAGACAGGTCACACTCCTCCTAAAGAGCCAATTAGCATTCATCCCAGTCCTCACTGAAATGACCAAAGGAAACCAAGCCTTCATCCAGGTTTCCCCACGCAGGTATATTCTCTGCCCCCCGTGAGGAGGAGTGAAAAGCTCCACAGGTCCTTCCCAGGGGCCACTGGTCCTCCAGCCGACCCACTCGTGCTCCCCTCGTGGCCCTGATGGAAGGGTTGCTGGGCTCGGCCACTGGACTGTAACACTCAACCAAACTTCACTGGCTCCTGGGGATTACAGGAGGGTGTTACCACACAGCAAAGAATGCTTTCAACTGCACACTGGATGTGAAGCACATGGAGTCTCCTGGCTTACTGCGTCTTAGGAGGTTCCCAACTTGCCATCCCACCTATCCCCCCACTTGCTGCCAGGTTCCAAGTTACGCACCCTGAGTGGCACAGGAGATAATCACACTCTGCACCCCGCCCAGAGGGCAGGCCCAGAAGCTTCCTGTTGGACCCAGGGAAAGGGAAAGCACCTTTGTCCCTCACTGCCCACCTCAGACCCGCCTTCAGCAATGACATGCCTGTCCCCACTCAGGTCTGACGTATTCTTTTCTGCTTCTCCAAAGGCTCATTTTAAAGTGGTTTCTGTTTTTAACAAATGCTCCACCTTTAACCCAAAGATAAATTCTATCTTCTAACTCTACTCCAAGCCAATGAAAACAAACAAAAAACCTGCTGGTAAACTTAAAATGGCATTTCCCCCCACTTTTTTGACAATAAACTTTCAAACATATTAGGGTCTAATCTCAGGACAGCCTTTATATTTAGAAGCAGAGCCTCTAAGGAAGATAGAATCCCAGTGGGAGCTGGTCTGAGCTGAGATGCCCCATCCGGTGCCTCGCACAGCGCACACCCTCCAGCAGCTGCTTGCGCCTCACCAAAGGCGGGATGCTCACTACCTCCAAAGGATGCTCAGTTTCATAACAGAATGATTCTAACTTGTTAAGACAGTCATTTCTTAGCCTGAGCTCAAGCCCGCCTCTCCTACCTAAAGTCTAGCCTTTTCTCTGGACACCCAGAGCACCCTGCTCCTGGCACTGCTGTGCTGGACAGAGGTAGGGACCCCTGATGTTCTCTCACCAGCCTTTGTTCACAGTGTGTTTCCCAGTCCCTACAGCATTTGACAGGTGCCAGCTCCTTGACCCTCAAGGCAGCCCTAGCAGTACACAGGGCTAGTTTGGGCATGGATGGCAAAGTGGACACTCAGGAAACTCCCAACACTGCCAGCTGGTGCATAAATGGGTGCACCTGGCCTGAAGCCAAGAGTTCTTCCAGGTGGGGAAGCCACCCCCAGGAAGCTCTGGAGTCAGATAGTCTGTGTCAGTCCCAGCTCTGCATCCCGCTGGCTGCAGGACCTCTTGGCCTCAGGCAAGAGGGCCAGAGACCATTCAGGCACAAACAGCTCTTGTGTTTGGCACTTCACACCAACTGCTGTAGCTCTGGACTGGCTGCTGATTACACTGTGAGAAAAGCCACCTGGTGGTTATGGGTAAGCGTTCTGGTGAGCCCACCTGGTTCAAATCCCAGCTCTGCTACTTGCTACCGGACCTTAATTAAATGAGCGAGTGCACATTAAGTGCTTAATACAGTGTCTGTCTCCGGTATATGCTCAAAACAGTATGTTTTAATTCGATCTTTAATCTTTCAGTATCTACACTATGTGCCCTCCCCTCACTGCCAGCCCACTTGCCTCCATGACTCTGTACCTCTAGATGTCTGGCTCCCACTTGGCGCCCATATCAAGTAGGATGTTTATCCCTTAGGTGATAGGGAGGTATGGAAGGTGGTTGGACACGGGAGGAATCTATTCAACAGCAGAGGATCTGAGCACACCAGGGGCTGTGCAACAGGCCATGGGAGAGATGAAGTTCTTGCCTCCAGGACTTTGCTCCTCCTGTTCCTGTCCCTGAAAGACTGCACAGTACCTGCCACCTGCCAGCCCTTCAGGATGTCAACCAATCCCATTCTGGTGACATCAGTAAGTGAACTGAATCCAAAACCACCGTTCTGGATCACAGGGACTCCTCATTTCTAAGCCATACATCCCAAGCCTTTTTTCAGATTTTGTGCCAATGATGTAACTTTTATTCACATGTTTTACTCTGTGCCAAGCCTTATCCATACATTACATTTTACTCTCCACAGCAGTACTCTGAGTTATAGGCATAGTTGGATAGATACAATAATTGGTCCTATTTTACAGCTGAGGACACTGAGCCTAAAAGAGATTAGACACATATCCAAAGTTGATTGGTAGTTGTGATCGAGCAGGGATTTTGACCAAGCAGTTTGGCTTCCAAGACTGTAAGCTCAGTCATGGCACTAAAACTTCTCTGGATTGTAGTCTCCATTAAGGGTGGAATGCTGTGCCTTATTACTCTCTGTAGAATCATCATTATTTAGCAGCACCCAGCACACAGTAGGTGTGCAGTAAAGACTTCATTAATGAGTTACAACTGATGAATGTACACAGTACCTTGTGCTGGTCAAATGCACATGGCTATGGGGCTTTAGGAAGAAACTTTTACAGCTGAAAGGCAGATGGAAACGTTTCAGACACTGCTCAATTTCTTCCAAAGAATCATTAATCAGACTCTTACTCAGAACTTCTTTTTCTTCCATTCAGGTTTGAGCTCAGTGAGACATTTATGTTTTTACAAGGTCTTGACCACAAGTAACCAACCCCTTGCCAAACTCCCAGACATGGTCATGCATGGCCCTCAGAACATTCATGAAATACAGTTTTCTAAACTGTATAATCTCTGGCCACCACTCCCACAGAGAACTCTCAGACCTATTATTAACAGAAATATGAGAAAACTGGGAGCTTGCTGGTGAGTTTGAAATACAGCTTTTCCAGACATTGGAATTTCATTTGGATGTGGATTTATGAGGCAGCCAAAAATGAGCTGGGCTCCTGAGAAAGCAGTGGCCTTGAGCCAGAAATCCTGGATTTGGCCACTCATCTGCCAAACACTTGCTGTGCAATGTTGGGCAAATATTCTTGCTGGGTGTCGGTTCTTTCATTAAAAACCAATTAGAACAAGGATTAAAGATGGCGGCATGAGAGGTGGGACAGAGGCTTCCTCCTAAAACTGCATATAAAACAAAAATATAATTAATACAACTAATCCTGAAAGAGCAACAGGAAAGAGGACTGTGCCAGACTGCATACACCTGGAGAAAAGAGCAGACCTCACAGAACAGGGTAACATAACAAAGCTGTGGTATGGCAGGACCCAGGCCCTTCCCCCAACCCCAAGCTCACCAGCAGGAGGAAGAGAAACAGAGCAGGGAGGGAGTGGAGGCCTGGGACTGCTGAATACCTAACTCCAGAGATCTGATCTGGGAGCACAAACCTACATTTCATAGTGTTTTCATGGTACTCTCGTGATTAGGGGGTTGGAAAGCTAAAACAGGCAGACTATCTGGAGACTGAGATGCCAGCCGCTTGTGGAAAGCAGGAATCCATATCCGGCTGCTATGGGACAAAAAAAGGTGGGCAGTCTGAGAGACTTCATAACAGCAAGAGGGCTGTGAAAGGTACAAGGATTCCACAGAGCTTACTACTCAGGAGAAAGGACAGGTAGACAAAATTGTCCAGGTGCACTATGCCCAGCAGGTTGGGAACTATCACAGTCTTCAGGAGCTCCAGCTCCATGGCTGGCTACAGACCTCCAAGGACCCCCTCCATGATACACAGCCTACTGAACCTTTCTCCCAGCCAGCCACACCTGGCTCGCAAACCAGCAAACCCTACCCTGGCATTAGGCCAGCCAGAGGAAAGCCTCATTTACAGCAACTACAGACGCAAAGCACAGAGGCTTATACCTGTGTGCTCAGCCCACTGGTTCAGGCAGTGGAGACAGGCATAGCAACCTGGAACCAGGAAATAGCTCTTTCCTCCCCCCAGGCACCAATACCACTCCCCTGCAACCCCCAACATTGCTTCAGGGGCTGAGCAGCTCCAGAGAGTAGAGCTTCTGGGCACTAGAGGGTACCACATACAAATATGAAATGCCAAAGGAACCTGGTCCAAAGTAAAATTATGAACACAACCACCCCTGAGAAAAATTCAAATGAAATCAACCTCATGAATATGCATGAAAGGGATTTCAAAATAAAAATTATTAACATGCTCATGGAGGTACAGAAAAATATTCAAGAACTCAGGAATGAATTCCTGTTGGAGATCCAATAATTACGGAACACAGTATCAGAAATGAAACATACAATGGAAAGTCTTAAAAGCAGATTAGGTACAGTGAAGGAGACGATAAATGAAATAGAAATTAGAGAACAGAAATACAAAGAAGCTGAGGCACAAAGAGAAAAAATGATCTCTAAGAATGAAAGAATATGAGAGAACTGTGTGACCAATCCAAACGGAAAAATATTCTATTAGAGGGGTACGAGAAGAAGAGAGAGAAAAAGGGATAGAAAGCATCCTTGAGGAGATAATTGCTGAAAACTTCGCCAATCGGGGGAGGAGATAGTCTCTCAGGCCATGGAGGTGCACAGATCTCCCAACACAAGGGACCCAAGGAAGACAACACCAAGACATATAGTAATTAAAATGGCAAAAATCAAGGATAAGGACAGACTATGGAAGCAGCCAGAGAGAGAAATAAGATGAAACACAAAGGAAAGCCCATCAGGCTATCATCAGACTTCTCAGCAGAAACCTTACAGGCCAGAAGGGAGTGGCATGATGTATTTAATGCAAGGAAGCAGAAGGGCCTTGAACCAAGAATACTTTATCCGGCAAGGTTATCATTTAAATTTGAAGGAGGGATTAAACAATTTCCAGATAAGCAAAAGCTGAGAGAATTTACCTCCCACAAACCATCTCTACAGTGTATTTTGGAGGGACTGCTAAAGATGGAAGTGTTCCTAAGGTTTAATAGCTGTCACCAGAGGTAATAAAACCACAGTAAAGAAAGTAGAACACTTAATTACTAAGCAAATGCAAAATTAAATCAACTATCCCCAAAGTCAATCAAGGGATAGACAAAGAGTACAGAATATGATACCTAATATATAAAGAATGGAGGAGGAAGAAAAAGGAGGAGAAAAAAGAGCCTTTAGAATGTTTTTAATAGCATATTAAGTGAGTTAAGTTAGACTCTTAGATAGTAAGGAAGTTAACCTCGAACTTTTGGTAACCATGAATCTAAAGCCTGCAGTGACAATAAGTACATACCTATTGATAATCACCCTAAATGTAAATAGTCTGAATGCACCAATAAAAAGACATAGAGTCACTGAATGGATAAAAAAACAAGACCCATCTATATGCTGCCTACAAGAGACTCACTTTAAACCCAAAGACATACACAGACTAAAAGTGAAGGGATGGAAAAAGATATTGCATGCAACTAATAGGGAGAAAAAAGCAGGAATTGCAGTACATGTATCAGATAAAATAGACATCAAAACAAAGAAAGTCACAAGAGACAAAGAAGGGCATTACATAATGATAAAGGGGTCAGTCCAACAAGAAGATATAACCATTATAAACATCTATGCACCCAACACAGGAGCACCTACATATGTGAAAAAAATACTAAAGGAATTCAAAGGGGAAATAGAATGCAATGCATTCAATCTAGGAGACTTCAACACTCCACTCACTCCAAAGGACAGATCAACCAGACAGAAAATAAGTAAGGAAACAGAAACACTGAACAACACATTAGAACAGATGGAACTAACGGACATCTATAGAACTCTACACCCAAAAGCAGCAGAATACACATTCTTCTCAAGTGCACATGGAACATTTTCAAGAATAGATCATACACTAGGCCACAAAAAGAGCCTTGGTAAATTTTAAAGATTGAAATTGTACCAACCAGTTTCTCAGACCACAAAGGTATGAAACTACAAATAAATTAGGCAAAGATAATGAAAATCTCACAAACACATGGAGGCTTCACAACATGCTTATAAATAACCAATGGATCAATGACCAAATAAAAACAGAGATTAAGCAATATATGGAGACAAATGACAACAATAACTCAACACCGCAAAATCTATGGGATGCAGCAAAGGCCATGCTAACAGGGAAGTATATTGCAATACAGGCACACCTCAGGAAAGAAGAACAATCCAATATGAACGGTCTAAACTCACAATTAATGAAACTAGAAAAAGAAGAATAAATGAGGCCCAAAGTCAATAGAAGGAGGGACATAATAAAGATCAGAGCAGAAATAAATAAAATTGAGAAGAATAAAACAATAGAAAGAATCAATGAAAGCAGGAGCTGGTTCTTCAAAATAATGAACAAAATAGATAATCCCCTAGCCAGACTTACCAAGAAAAAAAGAGAGTCTACCCACATAAACAGAATCAGAAATGAGAAGGGAAAAATCACTACAGACACCACAGAAATGCAAAGAATTATTAGAGAATACTATGAAAAATTATATGCTAACAAACTGGATAACCTAGAAGAAATGGACATCTTTCTAGAAAAATACAACCTTCCAAGGCTGACCCAGAAAGAAACAGAAAATCGAAACAGACCAATTACCAGCAATGAAATTGAATTGGTAATCAAAAAACTCACCTAAGAACAAAACGCCTGGACCAGATGGCTTCACTGCTGAATTTTATCAAACATTTAGTGAAGACCTAATACTCATCCTCCTTAAAGTTTTCCAAAGAGTAGAAGAGGGTATACTTCCAAACCCACTCTATGAGGCCAGCCTCACTCTAATACCAAAACCAGGCAAAGACACCACACACAAAAAAAGAAAATTACAGACTAATATCCCTGATGAACATAAATGCAAAAATACTCAACAAAAATTAGCAAACCAAATTAAAAAATACATCAAAAGGATCACCAATCACGATCAAGTACAATTTATTCCAGGGATGCAAGGATGGTACAACATTCGAAAGTCCTTCAACATCATCCACCACATCAACAAAAAGAAGGACAAAAACCACATGATCATCTCCATAGATGCTGAAAAAGCATTCGACAAAATTCAACACCCATTCATGATAAAAACTCTCAACAAAATAGGTATAGAGGGCAAGTACCTCAACATAATAAAGGCCATATATGACAAACCCACAGCCAACATTATACTTAACAGTGAGAAGTTGAAAGCTTTTCCTTTAAGACCGGGAACAACACAAGGATGCCCACTCTCCCCACTTCTATTCAACATAGTACTGGAGGTCCTAGCCACAGCAGAGACAACACAAAGAAATAAAAGGCATCCAGATTGGCAAGGAAGAACTTAAAACTGTCCCTGTTTGCAGACAACATGATATTGTACGTAAAAAACCCTAAGGAATCCACTCCAAAACTACTAGATCTAATATCTGAATCAGCAAAGTTGCGGGATACAAAATTAATACGCAGAAATCTGTGGCATTCCTATATACTAACAATGACCTAGCAGAAAGAGAAATCAGGAAAACAATTCCATTCACAATTGCATCAAAAAGAATAAAATACCTAGGAATAAACCTAACCAAGGAAGTGAAAGACTTATACTCTGAAAACTACAAGACATTCATGAGATAAATTAAAGAAGATACGAATAAATGGGAAACCCATCTGGTGCTCATGGATAGGAAGAATTAATATTGTCAAAATGGCCATCCTGCCTAAAGCAATCTACAGATTCAATGCAATTCCTATCAAAATGTCAACAGCATTCTTCAATGAACTAGAGCAAATAGTTCTAAAATTCATATGGAACCACAGAAGACCATGAATAGCCAAAGCAATCCTGAGAAGGAAGAATAAAGCTGGGGGGATTATGCTCACCAACTTTAAGCTCTACTACAAAGCCACAGTAATCAAGACAATTTGGTACTGGCACAAGAAAGACCCATAGACCAAAGGAATAGACTAGAGAACCCTAATATAAACCCCACCATATATGGTCAATTAATATACGATAAAGGAGCCATGGATATACAATGGGGAAATGACAGCCTCTTCAACAATTGGTGTTGGCAAAACTGGACAGCTACATGCAAGAGAATGAAACTGGTTTATTGTTTAACCCCATACACAAAAGTAAACTCAAAATGGATCAAGACTTGAACGTAAATCATGATACCATAAAACTCTTAGAAGACAACATAGGCAAAAATCTCCTAAATATAAGCATGAGAAAGTTGTTCCTGAACACATCTCCTCGAGCCAGGGAAACAAAAGCAAAAATGAACACATGGAACTACATCAAACTAAAAAACTTCTGTACAGTAAAGGACACCATTAGCAGAACAAGGCATCCTACAGTATGGGAGAATATATTTGTAAACGACATATCCAACAAGGGGTTAACATTGAAAATATATGAAGAACTCACACGCCTCAACACCCAAAAAGCAAATAACCCAATTAAAAAATGGGCAGAGGATATGAAGAGACAATTCTCCAAAGAAGAAATTCAGATGGCCAACAGACACATGAAAAGATGCTCCACATCACTAATCATCACGGAAATGCAAATTAAAACCACAATGAGATATCACCTCACACCAGTAAGGATGGCCAGCATCCAAAAGACTAAGAACAACAAATGCTGGTGAGGATGCAGAGAAAGGACAACGCTCCTACACTCCTGGTGGGATGTAAGCTAGTTCAATCAGTATGGATGCAATATGGAGGCTACTTAAAAACTAAAAATAGAAATACCATTTGACCTGGGTATCCCACTCCTTGGAATTTACCCAAAGAATACAACTTCTCAGATTCAAAAAGACATATGCACCCCCATGTTTATCACAGCACTTTTTACAATAGCCAAGATATGGAAGCAACCTAAGTGTCCATCAGTAGATGAATGGATAAAGAAGAGGTGGTACATATACACAATGGAATACTATTCAGCCATAAAAAAGAAACAAATCCTACCATTTGCAACAATATGGATAGAGCTGGAGGATATTATGCTCAGTGAAATAAGCCAGGTGGAGAAAGACAAGTGCCAAATGATTTCCCTCATTTGTGGAGTATAACAGTGAAGCAAAACTGAAGGAATAGCAGCAGACTCAGAGACTCCAAGAAGGGACTAGTGGTTACCAAAGGGGGAGGGTGTGGGAATGCGGGTGGGGAGGGAGGGAGAAGGAGATTGAGGGGTATTATGTTTAGTACACATGGTGTGGGGGGTCACGGGGAAAACAGGGTAGCACAGAGAAGGCAAACAGTGAATCCGTGGCATCTTACTACACTGAAGGACAGTGACTGCATTGGGGTATGGGTGTGGACTTGATAATATGGGTAAAAGTAGTCACCACATTGTTTTTTCATGTGAAACCTTCGTAAGAGTGTATATCAATAATACCTTGATAAAAAAATTAAAAAATAAACAATTAGAGATAACAACAACCTGTTTATGTCACAGCATTGTTAGGCATAGATGAAATAATTTATGTGAAGTTCTTTGTAAACTATAAAGTCTATACAAAAGTGAGTGGGTGAGCCATGGGGGCCAGTTGGGAGGCCAGGCCAACGTTTTTCAGCAGTCAAGATGGGCCCATGAAGCAGACGAGGGAGCCAGGAAGGCAGCCTGGTGAAAATGAAGAGTGGAGCAGAGAAAAAAAATGAGATGAAAGACTGAGAAGTCTGAAAGAGAAATACAGAAAGGACAGGAGAGAGTGAGGAGCCTGATGTCTTTCAGTTCCTGTAAGGACCAACATTCTGGGAGATTCTCACAAAAAGCTATACTTATAGCAACCCTCATTATTTTCTGTAATTTTTTTAAAACCAAGGGATTCTATTACTGATTTGCATGATATGCCCATTAACAATCTAGATTCCTATTTAATTAATCAATAGAGATTAATGTGGTGGAATATTACAAATGCCTTCTCAGTGCTACTTAAGATGGGTCGATCTCATACAAGAATTTTGTCAGTATGGATTTGTAACCACCATAAACCTGTTCATAGCCATCACCCACCATAGACTTAGATCATTTTGTTAAAACAGGAAAAAGCTTCCCCTTCATCTAAGGGTGTGTGAATTAACTGGTGGTTGCTATACTATCAGAGTATTCGACTCTTTAGGAATAAAAAAGAAAGAACAGGGCAGAATAGTCTAGCACATAGTAGGCAATCAATCATTTAATTCAATATTTATTTAATGAATAATACTTGTGAGACCAAATATTATAGGATAATTATCCTTAAAACTTCCCCTATTGCAAAACACCTAGAAAGGCTGAATTAAATATAATAACATGTATTGGAGAACACTGATAAAATTGAAAATAAGCAGGAGGAATCTCAAGGAGCGCAACCCAAAGAAGTAAGATCCAGCAAAACTAGAACCAAAGTTATAATGACCACAGGAATAAAAGGCAATAATGTCCTGGGGCTGGGGGTGGGGTAGGGGAATTAAAGATGAGGTCATCCAACATAAAACTTAAGTAAATTCTCTAAGGGCTAGTAATGTCAATGAAAGCATAGACTAGAAAAAGAATCTATTTACTGGGAAAGGGAGTCAAGAAAGACACTTGTTTGTCTCAGTCCAAATCTGAGTGGAAGGACAGAGTCTCTCCTAAACCATCATAACCACAGACTTACCTTCCCTGCTTTTGAGGTTCAAATTTATACTACTTAATATGGGTCAGAATATCTCTAGCAAAAAAAAAACACCCATAAATAGGTAGGTAGATCAAACTGGGAGGTGCCTCACAAAAGCAAATTCAAACCTGCTTTTGAGGAATATTCTCAAGCCAAGCTTTACAGGATTCCCACAAATGAAGATCAGCCAAGTATGAGTTCACAGTCTAAACTTGTAAACACTCAAGGATGCGAGCCACCAAGAGGGATGGATCAGCTGCTACAACAAGATAAAGAATCAGATGCTCCAAAGGCTTCAGATGTTGGCATGACTCGATGTGAAATTTTAAATGAGTATGTTTGAATATTTTTCAAAATATTTAAAGGAATAAAAATCATACAAAATTTAGCACAGAATGAAACAGAGTTTATAAATAGTATATTATTCAAAGTAAAAATGAACTGAACAAAAATCTGGAAGATCATACATTCTGTAGGTAAAACAGGGAAAAGAGGCCCACTCATGCATTGCAGATAAGAATGAAAACTGATGCCAAACCTATGGAGGATACACACACACACACACACAACTTATATTTGTGCATATATATATATATACACTGTATATGTATGATGAACGTATATGTGGTGTGTGTGTGTGAGCATATGTAATTTACAACAAAATCGAACACACATAAGGTTCTAATCCAGCCAATGAGTTCTGTACAAGGTTATTCAACTGTAACATTGTTTATAAGAGCAGAAAACTATAGACAACTTAAATTTCCATCAATAGGCAGCTGAGCAAATAAATTATGTTTCATCCATATAATGAAACACTATGCAACCATTTAAAAAATAAAAGAATGAGAAACTCTCTATGTATTGATACGGAAAGAGCTCCAAACTATAGTATTTAGTAGCAAAATCAAATTAAAAGCAAGATGTATAAATAGGCTTTCTTTTGTATGAGAAAGGACAAAAATAAGAAAGCATCTATAGTAGTATTTGCTTATGTTTGTGTGAAAAAACTCTGAGAGGACACCAGAAAAAAACAGTGGCACATTTGGAGGTACATAAGAACAGGGCAGACGGAAAAGGGGCAGGAGCAAGATTATTCACTGTATCTCTCTTTTTTATTATTGTTTTTATTTTTGCATTTTGGTGAATCTATCATCTAATTTAAAACCTCAATGGATGGATTAAATAGCAGATGAGGCACAACTACAGCAAGAATTAGTGAATTGGAATAAAGAACTGGTAAAAAATAATTGAGAGCACAATACAGAAAAACAAAAAGTACAAAGCAAGAAAAAAGAGTATAACAGTCACGGAGGGTAGTGTGAAAAGGCCTGTTACAATTCCAACTGGCATTCCAAAAGGGCAAAACAAGCAGAATGAGGGAGACAGAATATAGGAAGGGAAAATGGCCACAGGTTTTCCAAAATGATGAACTATGTGAATCCTCAGCTTCAGGAAGAACAAATCCCAAAGAGAATAAATTAAAGGAAATTCATATCTAGATAAAAACTTTGTTGTAAAATTTCAAAAAACCAAAAATGAAAATATCTTAAAACTGTCTCTCCCCTACAAAAAAGACAAATTCTCTTTAAACGAATGACAATTAAACAAGAGCAACAAGGGAAACCAGAGGCAGTGAAATGATGGCAAAGCGCTGGGAGGTGTCAACCAGCAGGAACTTCAAAGTGTCAACCAGCTCAAGTTAAGAATCAAACACAAGGTGAAAACAAGACATTTCAGGAAACAGAAACTGAGAGCATGTGCTGCCAGAGACATGCACTGAGAGCACAACTAATGGGTGTATGCTAAGAAAAAGGAAAATTATCCCCAAAGGAAGCTCAGAGATGAAAGAGCAATGAGCAAAGGAACTGACAAACATGGGGGTAAATATAAACCAACATTGACTGTATCAAGTAATAGTACCAATGACTGATTTAGTAGAGAAAAACAAGATAGGCCTAAACTACTGGATAAAAATAACCCTCAGAATGAGAAAAGGCAATTTTAGTTAAGAGCGATAGCAAAAAAGAGAATAGCAAACAGCTTTGAACATTGCTAAGAATAAAGACTCAGAAAGATTCTAAGAGCTAAACCAGTAGAAAGTAAAGAATGTAATTTGTTTTAAACTTCAGTCTAAAAGAATTCAGGAAAGGAGCGGGAATATAGGAAATACAGGACAATGAAGAAATATAACCCATGAAGAAATAAACTCTAACAGAACAGTAGCCACAATAAATGTAAACAGACTTATGGCAGTTACATGGACAGTTACTTGGATTGGGTGACAAAACGAAATCCAGCTAATTGCGTTTAACAGAGACCCAGCTAAAACATAAAAACAAAGGAAATTTAAAAGCAAAATAGAAAATCTCCATGGTGAGTACTAAGCAAAAGAAAGTAGGTACACTTAAAAATGATTAAGATGCTTTAAAATTTTATGTGTATTTTGCCACAATTTTTAAAAATAATAATAAAAAAATTGGGGATTGCTGTATTAGTATTAGTCAAAATTGACATTTTGGCCAAAAGCATTATTTAAGATCAAAAGGACCACTACATAGAGTTCAACTCACCAGGAAGACAAAACAATACAAAACTTGTTTAATAAAACAGTGGCAAGACATATAAAACAAAAGTTGTCAGAACTCTAGCTGTAGGGAGAAATCTATAAATATTGAACAACCTAGCTTCACGGTAGATTTTAACATGACTCTCTCACTAATTAATATATCAAGAGACCATGATTTGAACAAAGAACCCTGCATCCAAAAATTACCAAACAGATATTCTTCTAAGTACACAGGAACATTTATAAAAACTGAACATTTATTAGACTACAGAGAAAATGTCAGCAGACATCAAAGAATGGACATGATATAGACAACATTCTGACTACAGTGCAACTCTCTTAGATATCAATGATGAAGCGATGGCATTTAAAACTCCATTTCCTTGAAAATGTAAAAAGTATAGCTTTAAATAACTCACAGTTTACAGAAAAATCATAAGGAAATTTAGAAATTAATAACTTTAGCAATAATGAAAATACTTCATACCAAAACTTTACAGATGAAGTTAAAAATATCCTTACAGAAATGTAGAGTATTAAATTACATTAAAAAAAAGGAGGCTAAAAATTAATGAGCAGAGGATTCAACTCAAAAAGTTAAAAAAGAGCAATAGATACAGGCCTACCTGGAAAGAAGAACAATCCCAAATGAACAGTCTAAACTCACATTAATGAAACTAGAAAAGGAAGAACAGAAGAGGCCCAAAGTCAATAGAACGAGGGACATAATAAAGATTAAAGCATAAATAAATAAAATTGGGAAGAATAAAACAATGGTAAGAATCAATGAAAGCAGGAGTTGGTTCTTTGAGAAAATAAACAAAACAGATAATCCCCTAGCCAGACTTATCAAGATAAAAAGAGAGTCTACACACATAAACAGAATCAGAAATGAGAAAGGAAAAATCACTACGGACACCACAGAAATACAAAGAATTATTAGAGAATACTATGAAAAATTATATGCTAACAAACTGAATAACCTAGAAGAAATGGACAACTTTCTAGAAAAATACAACCTTCTAAGGCTGACCCAGAAAGAAACAGAAAATCTGAATGGACCAATTACCAGCAAAGAAATTGAAGTGGCCATCAAAAAACTACCTAGGAACAAAACGCTTGTACCAGATGGTTTCACTGCTGAATTTTATCAAACATTTAGTGAAGACCTAATACCCATCCTCATTAAAGTTTTCCAAAAAGTAGAAGAGGAGGGAATACTCCCAAACTCATTCTACGAGGCTAACATCACTCTAATACCAAAACCAGGCAAAGACACCACAAAAAAAGAGAAAATTACAGACCAATATCCCTGATGAACATAGATGCAAAAATACTCAACAAAATATTAGCAAACCGAATTCAAAAATACATAAAAAAGATCATCCATCATGATCAAGTGGGATTCATCCAGGGATGCTAGGATGGTACAACATTCGAATATCCATCAACATAATTCACTACATCCATAAAAAGAAGGACAAATTCCTATCAAATTACCAACAGCATTCTTCAATGAACTAGAGCAAATAGTTCTAAAATTCATATGGAATGACAAAAGACCCCGAATAGCCAAAGCAATCCTGAGAAAGTAGAATAAAGCAGGGGGGATTATGCTCGCTGACTTCACATGATCATCTCCATAGATGCTAAAAAAGCATTCAACAAAATTCAACATCCATTCATGATAAAAACTCTCAACAAAATGGGTATAGACGGCAAGTACCTCAACATAATAAAGGCCATATATGACAAACCCACAGCCAACATTATACTTAACATCAAGAAGCTGAAAGCTTTTCCTTTAAGATTGGGAACAAGACAAAGACGTCCACTCTCCCCACTTTTATTCAACATAGTTGTGGAGGTCCTAGCCACAGCAATCAGACAACACAAAGAAATAAAAGGCATCCAGATTGGCAAGGAAGAACTCAAACTGTCCTTGTTTGCAGATGACATGATATTGTACATAAAAAACCCTAAAGAATCCACTCCAAAACTATGAGATCTAATATCTGAATTCAGCAAAGTTGCAGGATACAAAATTAATACACAGAAATCTGTTGCATTCCTATACACTAACAATGAACTAGCAGGAAGAGAAATCAGGAAAACAATTCCATTCACACTTGCATCAAAAAGAATAAAATACCTAGGAATAAACCTAACCAAGGAAGTGAAACACCTATACTCTGAAAACTACAAGACAATCATGAGAGAAATTAAAGAGGACACTAATAAATGGAAATTAATCCCATGCTCTTGGCTAGGAAGAATTAATATTGTCAAAATGGCCATCCTGCCTAAAGCAATCTACAGATTCAATGCAATCCCTATCAAATTACCAACAGCATTCTTCAATGAACTAGAGCAAATAGTTCTAAAATTCATATGGAATGACAAAAGACCCCGAATAGCCAAAGCAATCCTGAGAAGGTAGAATAAAGCAGGGGGGATTATGCTCGCTGACTTCAAGCTCTACTACAAAGCTACAGTAATCAAGACAATTTGGTACTGGCACAAGAATAGAACCATAGACCAGTGGAACAGAATAGAGAGCCCAGATATAAACCCAAGCATATATGGTCAATTAATATACGATAAAGGAGCCATGGATATACAGTGGGGAAATGACAGCCTCTTCAACAGCTGGTGTTGGCAAAACTGGACAGCTACATGTTAAGAGAATGAACCTGGATTACTGTCTAACCCCATACACAAAAGTAAACTCAAAATGGATCAAAGATCTGAATGTAAGTCATGAAACCATAAAACTCTTAGAAAAAAAATAGGCAAAAATCTCTTGGATATAAACATGAGCAACTTCTTCATGAACATGTCTTCTCGGGCAAGGGAAACAAAAGCAAAAATGAACAAATGGGACTATATCAAACTAAAAAGCTTCTGTACAGCAAGGGATACCATCAGTAGAACAAAAAGACTTCCTACAGTATGGGAGAATATATTCATAAATGACATATCTGACAAGGGGTTGACATCCAAATTATACAAAGAGCTCACGCACCTCAACAAACAAAAAGCAAATAAGCCAATTAAAAAATTCACAGAGGAAATGAATAGACACTTCTCCAAAGAAGAAATTCAGATGGCCAACAGGCACATGAAAAGATGCTCCACATCACTAGTCATCAGAGAAATGCAGATTAAAACCACAATGAGATATCACCTCACACCAGTTAGGATGGCCACCATCCAAAAGACAAACAACAACAAATGTTGGCGAGGATGTGGAGAAAGGGCAACCCTCCTACAATGCTGGTGGGAATGTAAATTAGTACAACCATTGTGGAAAGTAGTATGGAGGTTCCTCAAAAAACTCAAAATAGAAATATCATTTGACCCAGGAATTCTACTCCTAGGAATTTACCCTAAGAATGAAGCAGCCCAGTTTGAAAAAGATGTATGTACCCCTATGTTTATCACAGCACTATTAACAATAGCCAAGAAGTGGAAGCAACCTAAGTGTCCATCAGTAGATGAATAGATAAAGAAGATGTGGTATATATACACAATGGAATATTATTCGGCCATAAGAAGAAAACAAATCCTACCATTTGCAACAACATGGATGGAGCTAGAGGGTATTATGCTCAGTGAAATAAGCCAGGTAGAGAAAGACAAGTACCAAATGATTTCCCTCATTTGTGGAGTATAAGAACAAACGAAAAACTGAGGGAACACAACAGCAGCAGACTCACAGAACCCAAGAATGGACTAAAAGGAAAGGCACTGGGGAAGTTGGGTGGGAAGGGAAGGATAAGGGGGAAAAAGAGCTATTACAATTAGCACACATAATGTAGTGGGGGTGAGGGTGGGGTGGGGGGTTACGGGGAAGGCAGTATAACAGAGAAGACATGTAGTGATTCTATAACATCCTTCTACGCTGATGGACAGTGACTGCAATGGGGAATGTGGTGGCGACTTGATAATAGGCCGAGCCTAGTAACCATAATGTTGCTCATGTAATTGCATATTAATAATAGCAACAACAAAAAAAAGAAATAAAGGAGAAAACCTACCTGAAAAAAAAGAGCAATAGAAGAAGCCCAAAGAATACAAGAAAAAGGAAGGAAATGAAGAGAAGAATGAAATTAATAAGTTGGAAAATGATGTTACAACAGAAAGGGTCAGTAAAGCTAAGAGCAAGTTTTTTGAAAAAATAAATAAATAAGTAAAAATCTTTAGCAAGACTGATCTAGAAAAAAAGGAAAAACAATAATAAAAAATCTGTGATCATAAAGGGGGCATCAGAAAGGTTTTTTAAAAAAAATAGAAAGAGAGAAGGAATATTATAAATAACTTCTTGGCCACAAGTATGAAATTTTAGACAGACTGGAAGATTTAGAAAAATATATCTTGCCAAAACTGATACCAGAAAACTTGAATTGAGATATAACTATTGATGACATGGACTCAGTAGTTAAAAATCTTCCCAACTACAAAACCTGGGTGCCAATCTTCTACAAACTCTTATGCCAAATAGAGAAAGAGAAAAGACTCTTCAACTCACTTTGTGAGACAAAGGATTAAAAACCTGAACATAATTGTGGTGACACATTTGAAGGTGAAGAAGCAGAACCCCAAAGTTTCACAGACCTCTGAAGAAAACAGAACAAAGATCACAGAATAAAGAGAATGACACCTGCGACTGCACATTGGATCTTTAAAATATGCACAATAATGAAAGTCTAACACTTGCTTTGTTAAAGGACCTCTCTGATTAGTTTGTGTCTGTAATATACGTAGTAGGTAGAATTTATGCAAGTAAACGTAATCAAGATCAGTATCTTCCTCATGCATTCCATGTAGAGTATCCACGGAGCTTTTCTGTCAAGAGTAACTATTTTACAACCTTAAAAAAATATATACATCCAAACCATATCCACATGCAAAAAAGAATGAAGTCGGACCTATTCCCAAACAGAAATTAACTCCAAGTGGATCACAGACTTATATGTAAGAGCTAAAATTGTAAGACTCTTAGAAGAAAATATAGAAGTAAATCTTCATAATCTTGGGTTAAACAAAGACGTTTTGGATATGACATTAAAAATATAAGCAACAAAATAAAAAATAGATAAATCAGACTTCATCAATATTTAAAACTTTGTTGCTTCAAAGGACACCAACAAGAAATTGAAAAGACAATTCACAGAACAGGAGAAAATAACTGTAAGCCATGTATCTGAAAAGGGTTTAGAATCCAAAATTTATAAAGAAGGATTATAAATCAACAATAAAAAAACATGTAACCCAATTCAAAAATGGGCAAAGCACTTGAACAGACATTTCTCCAAAGAAGATATACAAATGACCAGTAAACAGGAAAATATGCCCCATATTATTACCATTGAGGAAATCCAAACCAAAACCACAATGAGATGCCACTTCACACACACAAGAATGGCTATAATCAACAAGTGAGACAATAACAAGGATGAAGTGGGAACCCTCATACATTGTTGGTGGGAATGTAAAATGGTGCAGCCATGTAGCAAAACAGTTCCTAAATGTTAAATGTAGGGTTGCCATATGACCAAGCAATTCCACTCCTAGGTATATACCGAAGAGAAACAAAAAATATGTCCACACAAAAACCTGAACATAAATATTCATAGCAGCATGATTAATAAAAGCCAGAAAGTGGAAACAACCTAAATGTCAACTGATGAAAAGATATACAAAAGGTGGTATGTCCACAACTAAATATTATGCAGCCATGAAAAGAATGAAATACTGTTACATGTTACAACTTGGATGAAACTTGAAAATATTTTGTTACATGAAATAAGCCAGACACAAAAGGTCACGTCTTCTTAGGAGTCCATTGATACAAAATGTTCAAAATAGGGAAATCCACAGAAACAGAAAATAGGTTAGTGTTGGGGGAAAATGAGCAGTGATTGCAAGTGGGTACACGGTTTCCCTTGGGGTTGATGAAATGTTCTAAAATTGATTGTGGTAGTGGGTGCACAACTCTGTGAATATACTAAAAGCCATTGAATTGTACGCTTTAAATGGGTGAATTGTAAGTATGTGAATTATATTTAAACAAAATTGTTAAGAATAAACCATATAGATGGTGTCTGGCAATTGACCAAATTGTGCTCTTGTTAAAACTTTTGTCTCTGAGGAAAAACTGTGCTTAAAGCATGTTTCGAGTGCTAAGTGCCACCTGAAGAGGACAGTTGTCATCAGTTATCTAGGCCCAGAATAGAAGTATGTCATCACTGCTCTTTAATGGACGCCCCCCCCCACCCCCGCAGCATCTCTTGGACAGGAGCCACACCACATGCCACTTGAAACCTGCTAAATGCACATTTCAACACTAAGAATCTAAAGATTCTTAAAAACCCCAAAGTTCTCCTTTAGATTTTACAGATGAGGAAACTAACCTACAAAGAGGTTAAAACTTTACTGCCAAGAGCCAGCCACACAGCAGTTTCCAGAAAGCTGGGATTAGAGCCTGTCCCCTCCACATCCCCTTTCTCTTCCTACAGATCTTTTTACAGGGTTTCTGTGCCCCTCAAACCGGTCTTCCAAGCACAGTCAGAACTGAGGTCCTCACAGCTCACCATCCAGGACTGGAGCTAGCCAGGGGTCAGCAGGCCACAACTCGGGGGCGAGAGAGGGGGCTGCGGAGGGGAGGAGATGGGGCTGGTTTCTGAGAAGGCAGCATGACCCCTATTCCTGTAAGAGCAGGAGATGCGAGTGGGGACATAACTCAAGGGATGAGCCACCCACGGTGTCACACGTGGTCTGGGGCCTGTGGCTATTTGTTCCTGTCATGTACACAGTTGGAAACTGAACTCATGAGAGCAGTCCCCCCACTTCACCCAACTGTTGCCACCTCAGACTACTGTGACTTTGACCCCCAGAAGTTTGCCCTGTGAGTCACTCAACCCTCGGAAACGCCACCCAACCCTGACCTCAGGTAAGACAAAGGATGAAGACAACCCGGGCCTCAGGTCGCACCCATTTATCTCCCCAGGAGGGTCCCAGAGCTGCCCACCCACCCATCCTGAGGCTGCAACCTCAGGCCAGGGCTCGGGAGGAGGCTGGGGACCAGCATGGCCACTGGCTCTCCTCACAAAGCGGGGAGCTGGAGACCCTCTCCTGGGGTTCAGATCTGGGGCTCAGAGCCTGGGCCGGCTGGGATATAGGCATGGGTCAGAAGGTCTGGACAATATTATTTTTCTCCATTGCTTGGGGAGGGACCATACATATTAACACTCACTGGGAGCCAGGCACTCTTCTAAGCACTTGACACAGAGTAACTCCTCGACCTTCACAACCTACGGGGTCTCCATTTTTACTATGCCCATTTCCAGCTGAAGAAACTGAGGTATAGAGATGCTAAGGAGCAGCAAGTGAACCAGACAGGTCCAAGCCCAGGCAGCCAAGCTCCGGAGCCCAGCAGGGAGCCCTACTCCGTCCTGCCTCTTAGGGCTCACACGTGATGCTGTGGATCGGCAGCAGGGAAATGCCCCCGCTAGCCAGTTCATCTACACCCCGGGCCCTTGTGCCTGTTTCACACAAGCCTCACCTGTTTGCGTGGGGCCACCCCCCCCCAAGCAGCTCTGACTGGCAGATGGGCCTCTGGCCCTCACAGCTTGCTTCCTGAGGGCTGTCAGCAGGGCCGGATGAGTTGGTGAGGACAGGGTGGGTGCTGGTGGGAGGGGAGAGAGTTGGGGGAGCTGTGACCACAGTTGGGGGGCGGGGCAGGAAGCTGAAGTGATGTGAACGGTGGCCTGGGTGATGAGCTGTCTGGTGAGCCTGCCTGGGGGGCTGATATCGCCATTTCAGGAGCCTCTTTTGGGGAGAGAGGGTGTCTGCACAGGAGCATCTCAACATAGGACACCAGGTAGGAAGTCAGGGGTCAGGAAGGCTGGGGGCCCCTGGGTGGGGACAGAGGGGCCTGGGAGGGGGATGCTTCATTTGGACAAGAGCCTGATGGAGCAGGAAGAGCTGCGACCCATAAGACAAGAGACTGGGTTCCAGACGGTGCCGTCTCAAATGCACCGGATGGCCTCATGTCCACCCTGGGCCCCACTCAGCTTCCCCGCATATAGAATGAAGCCAGAGCACAGAGTCTCTACAGCCCCTTCAAAGGCTAACAGTTAAAGCTTCTGAGGAAGCTGGACGCCCCCTAGGAGATAATATGACAAGGGCCAGGATGGAGGCTGAGTTCCTTAGATTAAGGTTATAAACTGCTGGCCTCCTAAATGGGATGCACGGAGGGCCTTTGAAAGACTCCCCTCTTCCTGTTGACTTCCCTGGGGCCTGGAATTGTGCCACTCAGGTCACTCCTTTGGGCAAGGAGTGGAAAGTTCCTGCTCCCCACAATCCCCCATGCCTCAGAGAAGCTGCTGTCTCTGGCAGGTGCTGGAGAGGAAAGGCCCCTGAGGAGTTCAGTTTGGACAGGCGTACAGAGAGGAGACTGTAGGTCATAAACAGACACCGGAAATTTTCCAGAGCCACCTCAGAATGAGGAAGAACTCTCAAGCTAACCATTGCTCAACAGTTGACCAATAGTAGGAATAGGCAGAATTCAGCAGAGCACGGCAGAGAGATCCGGAGAGCGGACTCGCAGGCCCCTCCTCACATAGGATCTAAGGACACAGGCCTATCAGCAGCCTTTAGTCTAGAATTCGGGCTGATATTCTTCCATAAGGCTCAGAGAAGGAAGATGGGGAGAAGGGCCATGAACAACCTTGTTTCTTTTCCAACTTTGTTGAGAACTTCGTGGGAGAGACAGACAGACAGAGACAGAGGGTGGGACTGGGGAAGCATGGCTTGTTCTGGGGCCCAAAATGACACCTCCAGAATCCAGGCTTCTCTAGGTCTGTTAGGTCCCCAGGTCCCTCCACAAGTCTGCTGCAGCTACTCTCAGTCCCCCTCTCTGTATGCAGAGCCTCCTCCCCACCAGCAGCTGCTATGGTCCTGGGGACCAAGCCATCGATCCGGATCCCCATTGGGCCTTAAATAATGAAATCCTAGTAAGGGGCTCCCCATGACTATGTGACCTTGGGCAAGTCGCTTCCCATCTGGGCCCTTCTGTACAATGTGGGAGGTGGACCAGGTTTGTAAAGGCCATTCCACCTCTGACATTGAGTGACTTAAGAATACCGCATTCCCTCCCCATTCCATATGCTCTGATAGTCCGCAGTGGGGGGCACGGGTCAGCCATCCGCCATGCCTCTGCCCACAGCTTCCCGGAGCCCCAAGGCCCCTGTCTCTGCAGCTCCATGGCCACCTGGGTGCTCCTGCCATGCCTCCTCCTCCTGCTACTGCCTCCGCCAGCCCCAGCCCCCTGCCACACAGCCGCCCGCTCCGAGTGCAGGCGCAACCGCAAGTTCGTGCCTGGATCGTGGTTAGCGGGGGAGGGTGTGGATGTGACAAGCCTCAGGCGCTCAGGCTCCTTCCCAGTGGACACACAGCACTTCCTGCGGCCTGATGGCACCTGCACCCTCTGCCGCAACGACCTGCAGCAAGGTGACCTCCAGCGCCTGCCCCTGGCGCTCACCGACTGGCGGGCCCAGGGTTCAGGCTGCCGGCGCCACGTGGCTAGGGCCAAGGTCAGCTCCACCGAGGCTGTGGCCAGGGAGGCGGCCGGCAGCATCCGCAACGACTGGAAGGTGGAGCTGGACGTGACTCCCAAGCCCAGCAACAATGCACGAGTGGCCGTGGCTGGCTCGCACTCCAAGGCAGCCAACTTCGCCGCCCAGAAGACCCACCAGGACCAGTACAGCTTCAGCACTGACTCCGTGGAGTGTCACTTCTACAGGTGAGCACTGGGGGTCAGGGCAGAGGGCCTTGGAAAAGGTGTGGGAAACCTGGAGCAGTCCAGGAGCTCTGGGATAACTGAGAAGAAACCATAGTCCTGGTTCTCACACCAGGTGGCACAGGGTCCTGTGGCCTCCCACCCCATGGCCCTGACTTAGAAGCACCCAGAGAGAGAACAGGTAGAGGGGAAGCATGCAAGGCTTGGAGCCAGGCCACCTGGGTTCAAGTTCTAGTTCTGCCACTTTATGACCTTGGCAATCTCAAGGGGGGCTCGTGAATGGGGAAAATGCTACTTAACTGCTGGCCTACATGGTGTTTTTCTCACCCTTCATAGCTTTCACCTGGTGCACACCCCTCCACTGCACCCTGATTTTACGAGGGCCCTCAGGAGCCTGCCCCCTCACTTCAACACATCCAGTGAGCCCGACTACCTCAGGCTCATCTCCAACTACGGCACCCACTTCATTCGGTCCATGGAGCTGGGTGGCCAGATCTCGGCCCTCACAGCCCTGCGCACCTGCGAGCTGGCCCTGCAAGGGCTCACGGCTGATGAGGTGGGCGACTGTCTGGCCGTCGAGGCCCAGGTCAGCATAGGCGGCCCCGCCAGTGCCTCATCAAAGTTCAAGGCCTGTGAGGAGAAGAAGAAGCAGCACCAGATGGTGACCTCCTTTCACCAGGCCTACCGGGAACGCTATTCCGAGGTGGTTGGTGGCCACCACACCTCCATGCATGACCTGCTGTTCGGGAACCAGGCTGGGCCTGAGCAGTTCTCGGCCTGGGTGGGCTCGCTGCAGGAAAACCCCGGCCTGGTGGACTACACCCTGGAGCCTCTACACGTGCTCCTGGAGAAACGGGACCCGCGGCGGGAGGCTCTGAGGCAGGCAGTGAGCAAGTATGTGACAGACAGGGCACGCTGGAGGGACTGCAGCCGGCCCTGCCCCTTGGGGCAGTATAAGAGCCCCCACGACCCATGTCAGTGTGTGTGCCATGGCTCGGCGGTCACCAACCAGGACTGCTGTCCCCGGCAGAGGGGCCTGGCCCGGCTGGAGGTCATGAACTTCCTGGCAACAGGTCTATGGGGAGACAGTACCACCGCCACAGATGCCTATCTGAAGGTCTTCTTTGGAGGCCGGGAGCTGAGGACAGACACAGTGTGGAACAATAACAACCCCAAGTGGATGACACGACTGGACTTCGGGGATGTTCTCCTGACCACGGAGGGGCCCCTGAGGGTGCAGGTTTGGGACCAGGACTATGGCTGGGACGATGACCTCCTCGGTACCTGTGACCAGACCCCACGTTCTGGCTCACATGAGGTGAGGTGCAGCCTGAAACACGGCCATCTGAGATTCTCCTACCACGCCAAGTGCTTGCCTCACCTGGCAGGGAGAAGCTGCCTGGAGTACGCCCCCCAGGGGCTTCTGGGGGTACTTCCGGGAAACCGGAGTGGGGCAGTCTGGTGAGAACGGCGGCCTTGAGAGCAGCAGTATGCCCCGACTGGAGCGGGTCTCATAGTGGGAGCTAGGCCCTATCCTTAGAGCCCCATTACACAGTTGGAAACTGAGGCTTTTTTTCCCAATGAGGTGATGGAATTTATAGGCCAGCCCGAATCTCCCTGTCCAAACTGCCTTAGCTCTGTATTCTCAAGCCCTGGAAATGAACTGGGGCTGGGCCATGTCCTATAGCCACTGATAGGCCACAGCTTAAGGCAGAAGCTGGGCAGAAGGTCAGGAGGCTGCTCTGACCAGGCTGCTTGGTATCTCTGGAGACCCTCCCCTGCAGCCCTTTCCAGCGTGCTCAATTCTTCATCGTAGCAGCCCTAACCTCTTCTGGCCCAGCTGCTGTTTGCTTTGTCTTCTTTTCCACCAAGCTTTGCTTCTCATATGAATCGAGGACTGCCTTGACCTGTCTTGTTGTGTAAAAAGCCAGGCAGAGGACCAATAAATGTGCTGTAAGGATGGTAGTTGTGGTGGTGGAGATGGGAGAAACCAAACACAGCCCTACAGATAAGTTTCTACGGTTCGCAACCATGGGACAGGTGGTTCACCCCAGGGGCAGGCAGGAAAGGTAAATAAACTGTCTGGCCACTTTTGTTGGAAATGTGTAAATCCAGAATATTTTACTTTCCTCATAACTCTTTGATTCAAGAAACAGCAGCATAAACTCGGTAATACGTGGAACAGACATTCAGCTCCCAACCAGGAGACAAGGAAGTGGTGGAGACCATGGTGAACTGAAGGACGCAGGTCTCACCCGGTGGGGGCTGCGGGCTTCTAGTTTCTTAAAGTCACCAGGAATCCTTATTTGACTTCTAGTTGCAATTCATTTCACTTTGTAAAAATAAACTGATGTGGGCAAACGTGGCACAGGCCAAAGAGAACGCACATGTGTGACCATAACTGATCCAGAACGATCAGTGTGAAACTCCAGTTCCAACAGAGCCCTTTTGGCAAGCTTTCCCCATCCCACAACTTTAAGGAAGAAGGCAGTTCTTCCAACACAGTGTGTCGGGGGCCTCCTGCTTTGGCCTGCAGTAAACCCCAGCGTCTGAGGTTCTGATATAAAAGGAAATGGTCTTTAGTTCATGTGCCTGGGACACAGACCTCATAACACAAGACGACTGGGTGAAGGGCAAGATTCGGAGGAGCCTCCTAGACCTGGTAGGATCCGGCTGTGAAGGGCAGTTGTCAGAGGAGCTCAGAGTTGCTGGCACGGCCCTCCTGACTCTCGTTGAACCTCCCTACAAATTAAGCCCTTTTTGAGGTTTGTATGGACCTATAGACCCAAAAGCCCAGGAGTGACATTACACTGACGCTGAGTCCCCAGGTGGCGAGCTCAAAAAGCCTGGTTGAAACTGCTGTTCTTAGACCTTTCTGTTCACAGCCACACACAAAAACAAAAGCACTAGAGGAATCTTGAAACCATGCTGGCTACTGTGCTATTTGAAGACATGGGTGTGGAACACACCCTTTGGGGAAAGCAGGGGCAGGGCAGGCCTAGCTTGGGGCACAGCTCTGAGGAAGCGGGAGTCTTGTTTAAGCACACATGTGATCAGTGACCTCCACAAGTGCCTCTGCTTCCTGGGCTTTGGTTTCCAAAAGGACAATCTGTTCAAGCCCCCGTTTGGAAGGTCAGTGCTAGAGAAGGGGTTCTGCAAGCTCAGTTGGCTTAATGGACTTATATATAGGGAAACTGAGGCCAGAAGTAGGGATTTAGCTGTGGTTATAGAGGTTAGTGGCAGAGCCAGCTCTCTTTGCATCCTGGGCACTTCACTCCTAGCAGAGCTCTGCAGAGACCACGAGGACCTGGCGAGAAGGGCCCTTCGGGAAAAGGTGTGTATGACCAGGAGGAGCAGCCTGAGGTTGAGGGGCAGCTGCGGAGCCATGAACCCTCAGCCCTAAAGCAAGTACCAACAGGATGTGTCCGTTTCCATCCTGCATGGACATTGGGATATCCTGTCATACTCAGGGCCCTTGTTTGCTCAGAAAATCCCCACTACGCCAGGTATCTTCCATTTGCTTCTGGGTCTGGTCCTCACCCTGCTCTGCCCTGCTCTGGCCCGAAGCTCACCTATCTGGGGCTCTGCCAGCTGGCAGAAAACTTGAGAGAGGAGGGGAGAGGGAGAGATAAGGGCATTCACTCCCCTCCATGTCTCTCAGTGAGGCAGCCGTGCAGGCTGTGTCCCTGTGTCACTGCTCCTCTGTGAGCAGAGGACCTGCTGGAGGACAGGCAGTACAGGGGTGGGAGAGGCCCTAAGGGAGGTGCAGGAGCCCCGTGCAGCTCTGAGAGGCTGTGAATCCTCTCTATGTGCTCTTTGTTCCCCCGCATCTGTCACTGAGGGCACGCTCACATCTGTCCCCCTCTGCCCATAACCGCGGCCTCTTTAGCCAGCACCACCAAACCCTAGTCTTCCTGTTACTTCCTCACTGATCTCTAAGCTGTCCGCCCCTCAGTCCCTCCACCCAACAGCCACCGTGGTGCCGGCACCCTGCCCACATCCCCTCAGCCCAACTCCGAGCGGCCCCTGTGTCTCTGCCCAAGGGCCCACACTGGAGCCCACTCTGCCCGCTCCACGGGAAGGCCAGAAGCGCTGGGGAACAGTGCCCATGCCCCACCCAGCCCAGGACAGCCTTCAACCAGGGGCTGATGGGAAGTGGTACATAAACACCTTGATGGGCATATTCTACAGTGGCTCTGAGTTCCCCAGCAGGGCTAATGCAGCACCCACAATGGTGACTTGCTTGACCACACATGCTCTCTTGGTTGTCTCCCTTTCCTGTCTAAATTCCCCATGCCCCTGCCGGTATTTTCTGGAATCACTTCCCACAGAAACTACCTCCCTGTGAATCCCTGAGTCTCAAAGTTTGCCCCTGGGAAAGTCAGCTACAGATGCACACCTGACCACATCATTGCCTTACTTAAAAGTCTTCATTGGTTCCTTGTGTCTCGTGGGCTAAAACTCAAAGCCCCTAATGTGACCCACATTCCGACTTTGCTCTCAAACCTGCTCCCCTCCCTAAGCCCTGCCTCACTGAGCTAACTGGTCCCTCTGTTGGCCACACTCTCTCTAGCTCTTCACACGGCGTCCTTTCTGCAACTCTTCTCCTCCACCCTAAGTCCTCCTCAGCCTTCAGCTTCAAGGGTGGCTTTCTCCAGGAAACCTTCCCGGGCTTCAGGGCAGGCCAGGATCTTCTGTGCCCCCTCCCGTGATCCTCAGTATTTCTCTACCCCAGTACTCAGAGGCCTGGACCATTTCTATCCTAGTCACAGCTGAATCAACAAGTCCAGCCCCTGGCATACATTTGATGATCAAAAGATCTTGGAGGGATGACTAGATGGGTAAGTAAATGAATCAGTGAATCAATGAAACCTACCAAAGAACCTTCCGGCCCCTGCTTGAACACTCCCAGAGGCAGACAGCTCATTACCTCCAGAGGTAGCTGTTGTACAGGTAGGAGGCTCTAACCATAAGCTGCCATGTTACACAGAAACCTGCCTCTTTGTAATGCCTGGGCCTGAGGGTGGATTAGGGATTCTGTGTATCTAAATTTTTGGTCCTGTCTCTGACTTGGTGGGCAAAAGGACCACTAGACCGATTGTAGTCCAGGCAACAGCTACCCTTCACTCCTCCCTCTGTGAAGGGGCACAGAAGGGCCACACACCGCCCAGTGGAGGGGGACATGGGACTGGGCCAGCTGCCTGCATCTCTGTTACTGACAACAGAAGCAAGAACCTCTCATGGCAGATGAAAGACAGCTCTTGACTGTTATCTACACAGACCTTGTTTCTCAGGAGACCAGGTCACAAGTGAGTTAATCCCAGCTGGGGCAGCTCTTTCTCTGAGCACAATGGGTACCCACTTGGCCTAGGCAAGCTGTGACCCCAGAAGGGCAGGCCCACCCCCTTAACCTTCTGCCAATCCTCTCCCACTGCCTTTGAGGTCCTTTCTAGCCAAGACTTCCTTGCCCAGGGAGCCTCATACACAGGCAGGGACAGACTGTGTCTCCCTGGCTTGTCACTTTGCAGGATCGGGGAGTGGGTCTGGTGCAGCTGAAACCAGGGTCACAGGTGAGAGTCTCACGGGGTGGTTGGGGTTAGTGTCACACAAAAAGATAGATCAGCCTCCATCACAGACAGGACAGGACCCTCGTGAGCAGCCAAGGACTAACACTGAACGCAGGCCACAGATGAGATGACCCCAGCCACACATTCACCCCAGACTAGCCCAGGATAGATCATCTGATCATCTGATCCTTGAATTTGATCCAGGACTGAGCCGCGGCATCAATCAATTCTTTCTAGCACCATGCGATCATACAAACCCCCTGCAGACCAGACCCCAGGGTCTGCAGGTGTAAAATGAGGAGCTGGAACAATGTCCTCTGCACCGCTTTCCCGCTGGGAGGCGCTAGACCACCTAGTCCATGACACTCAGGGGGCGTGGCTGAGTGCCGCCAAGAGCCCCATCACCCGAATCTGCTGGGGGGCGGGGCATTCCCTGTGAGCCCCGCCTTCCGATGCTGGGAGGCAGCCAGGCTCCATCTGCCTTTCTCTCCTCGAAGGCCCAGACCCGCGTCCCCCGCAGGCCGGAACCGGAACAGCTGCCGTTGCTTTGCGCCTTAATCGGAATGTGTTTACTGTGGGGCTCCGACTGCACAGCTGGGCTCACAATTAATCTCCACACAGCTGGTCCCCAGTTTCATCTTAAAAAGGCAGTGACATCACTTGCTGGCAGGACACTGGCTTTTCCCCTGGGAAACCTGAACGCCCGTGAGTCACCCGTCAGGCAATGAGGCTGATCCCCAGGAGAACATCTGGGCCTCCCTTTCCTTTTCTTGTCTCAGAAATCAGCACCTTTAGGAGTGGGGACCTTCACCCAATGTCCTGCCGCTGGCAGGAGGCAGTAACGAAGGAGGACATCGTTGCCACCCATGCCTAGCCCTCCCTCATGGTAATGGGACTGCATGTGATTTCATTTTCTAAAGCATTTTTCCAAGCTGGTAATCGAGAGACCTCCGTTCCATGCCATTTCACTTCCATTATTTTTCTCTCACTGACACCACAAATGAAACACTAATAAATAACATTTCTTGAATGCTTACTGTAGTGTGTTAAGGACTATACATGTATCAGCACATTTCCTCTTCTCAACAAACCTGAGGTGGCTGGACTTACCCCATTTTAGAGATGAGGTACCCCAGAAAGCTGAGGATCCTGCCCTCACATTTACTCAGCACCTTCTCCCCGAGCCCCCCATCTGACTCCTGAAGCGCCCACAGGGTAGTTTCCACTGTCTCCTTCAAGGTCTTCACAATGACTCAAAGCAGCTGAGGAGGACCCACTGCAGGGGGATGCTCTCAGGGGAAGCCGTCTCCCCATGCCACCCTGCCACTGGCTTTTTCCAAATTTGATAAACTATACAGAGCATAATATTTATCATTTTAACCATTATGAGAGAACAACTCAGTGCATTAAATCATTGACAACATTGTGTAAGTATCACCACTATTTATACCTGAAGTTTTTCATCACCTCCACCAAAACCTCTATCCATTCAACCGTAGCTTCCCCTCCCACCTCCCACCTCCCCCAAGCCCCTGGCAGCCTCTATTCTATTTTCTGTCTCTATGAATCTGCCTATTCTTGGTACCTCATATAAGTGGAATCACACAGTTCTTGTCATCTGTGTCTGCCTTTTTTTACTCAGCATAATGTTCTCAAGGTCCGTCCACATTGTAGCATGTGTCAGGACTTCATTCCTCCTATGGCTGAATAATATCCCACAGAATGTATGTATCACTTTGTTTATCCACTCATCTACTGATGGGCACATGGTTTGCTTCCACCTTTGGGCTGTTGTGAATAATGCTGCTGTGAACATGGGGGTGCAAGTATCTGTTGGAATCCCTGCGTTCACTTCTTTCAGGTGCATACCAAGGAGTAGAATTGCCGGGTCATCTGGTAATCCTGTGTCTAAGCTTTTGAGAAACCACCGAACTGTTCCCACAGTCTCCTGAGAAAGCTGAAGGGGTGGCCGCCTGTGCTGGCCTCAGGATGTCTTGCCTGGCACACTGTCTCATTCTGTCCCATCACCACTGTCTCCATAGTCCTTAGCATGGGCCTGGCACATAGCAGGTGCTCCATAAATAGCAGTGAGTGACTGAATGTTGACATGAACTTCCTCCCCATAGGACTATAGGCTGAGGGTGGGGGAGAAGGGGACAATGAGGCATGAGATGGGCACAGGCAGCCCCGGAGCCCTGCTCCTCCGAAAGAGGACTGGGAATCACTGAGGCTGGGCTGGAGGGGGAGCTCTCAGCTCTCTGCTCCTCACCTTCCGGGCTTCCCTTTACAGAGTAGCAGCCTCCTTGCTGTCCCCCAAGAAAGGCCAATTCCACCCCAACTTTTCCCCCTTGTATCTCAAAACCACTTGAGACCCACCGCATGGGGAGCAATGCCTTTGAAGGAAGGGACTTGTGACCAGAGCCAGCCCCAGGCACTAATGCATAATAAATGTCAGGGTGAAGATGGGACTTCAGGGGCTTTTGGGTTGTTTTACCTTTATCTACCACTTATCTATGTGCCTACCTATGTTGGCACAGGCCCTATGTAAATGTTCATTATTTCAATCACTTTTCCTAAGGGCCCTATTTCACAGATGAGGAAACTGAGGCTAAAAAAGGTCTGATAACTTGCCTAAAATCTCCAAGTTGTTTAATGCTAGGAAAGGTGAGATTTGAACCGGGCTTCTGCTGCCAATGGCCCGGGTGTGTGTCCTGCCCCTGCTCCTGCTCCCACTCTGTCTTCCCTTGGCATCGATGCTCCAGCTACTACAGACCTGTGGCGGTGCCAGGTGCCCTAAACCTCTCCTCTCCTCCTAGCCAGGGCCAAGGCCTCATTAGGGCCCTCCTTGCCCTGGCTCCCTCCTCCCCTGCTCTGGCTCAGCCTGCCCTGGCCAAGCCCCTCTCAGCATATGGGAATGATCAGGGTTAAACCCAGGGGCACCCTGGTTCCCCTCCCCGGGGAGCCCACTGAGCTACACCCCCTGCTGCCTTGCCCACCTCGGGGCCAGAGGAGGAGAGGGGAGGCTGGACTGGGAATTCCAGGGAGCCTGAAGGAAAAGCAGGCGTGAGCATTCTCTGAGCATACTGGGCATGCTGACTCTCTGTCTTACTCCCTCAGCTGGCAAGTCAGGACCCCACAGGCAGGATAGGAAGGGGACTTGCTCAAGGCCATGCAGGCAGGTCCAGGAAGCCCCAGTCCACCTCCTTGCTGCCCGAGGGCCCTCACCTCCTCCAGGAGGCCTAACTCTAAGGGAGCACCAGTTTCTGGAGGCAGCTCAGGGGAAAGACCCAGGGACGTGACTCCAGCCTGGCTAGAACTCCCCCTCCCACCCCTTAAAGGACAAGCTGGGCAGAGGAGAAATAGAAAAGCCTGTGTTTAAGCTGGAGCCAGCAGTCTAAACATAAACATCTGTTTATGATTTTAAAAACAAAACAAAAGTACAGTTTGCTGAACCAATTCACAGGACAAATGAGAAGACAGAGAATTCTATAACTTTGTTAAAAACCCAAAATTGCTTTCAAGTCCTTTGGAACCACTTATTAAACCATGCAAATGTGCTTATTAAGTAAACCATGCAAATTAATGTATAAACTATGAGTCTTATCTCGTACTTTAAGCAGGTGCTGCAGGGACTTCAACTGGGTCAAACGGTAGCTGATTCTTGCCTATCATCTGTAGCATACCTGAAAATAATACTACGGCTTTCCTTGAAAAGGGTCAGTGATTTAGACGTTCTGGTCACGTCACCTCTAATTAGGTCCCCCAACTATTTCCAGAAAGTATGTTTGTTTATCGTCTTTGTTGTATCAACAAAATCAGGCAGGAGGGCACTTATTGATACCATCTGGAGTGAACAGCATTTCCAAAGCTTTTTCAGACCAGATGTGTGTGGTAGGTAATATCCCTTACTAAATGACCCTGAACAAGTGGCTTCCCCTGAGTCTAGGGTTCCCGATCACACAGGCGTTCGTGTGCAGGAAAGGACCTGAGGTGGAAGTGTCTGCAAACACGTTGCATGCAGCAGCCCTGGAAAGAGGCCCTGCTTATGGGGTGAAATCAGTCCTCCCCCAGATCTGCAGACAGGAGGGATATCCTGCCTGAGCTCAAAGAGGCTGTCTAGGGCAGAAGAACATCATTAGCTCCATTTAGAGACGAAGAAACTGAGTCTGGGAGGGTGGGAGGGTTGAAGCAATTTTTCAGGCACATATTAGATTCACAATAGTACCTGTTTGCTCACGGAACACTCTGAGACTTTGCTGTGCATAGAGCTGCAGGGACATAAGGACCCTGCTCCACAACCCGTGGCTCTCACCTCACCAGCTTACAGACCTGCTCCTGCTGGAGCCAACTTTCCTCCTCAGGCAACCTCCCCTGGAAAACCTTCTGCCTGCCTTGACTGAGGAGAGAGGGTACCTAGCCAGGGAGATTGCCAGCCAGTGCACTTGACGGGGAAGTCAAGGCAGCAGGGACAAAGGCCCTTCTGGGATGTACAGCCTAGTGCAGAAGGGAGGGACGGAGGGACCCAGGCAACCAGAAGGGAGTGGGGTCCTCTGCCTGGCCACAGCCCCCCTCCACCCAGTGCTTGCATGGACCCACAGTCCCACCAAGTGCTCCCACAGCCCCCCATCACCAGGGCTTCCCTTCCAAGGGGGTAGGGGCAGCAAGTTGCTTTGGCCTCTCGGAGCCTACCCTCTTCAGATTCTCTCCTAAAACACTTCTGAGGAAATTCAGCCCAGGGGACAATGACGTACCCCCCCTGTGAAGCACATAAGTGCACCTGAGTTCATTCCCACCTGGCCAGCCCGGGACAACCACCACCAGCACCCACCCCGCTAGAAATCACCACCCAGCAACCCAACAGAATTTCTGCCTGGCCAGCTCTGGCAGCTTTAAAGTTTCTTTTTAATGGGGTTACTTGGCAAAAATTTGCAGCCTAATATCCTTTTGAAAATCCTATTTGTCTCTGCCATCAAAAAGTTGGGGAACTGCTGGAGAGAACACAAAAGGGAGGGCCTCCCCACTCACGTTTTTAGGGTCACAGCTGTTGTATTAGCTTTGAGAGACTGATACAAACTCTGGATCCTCTTCTGAGAAAAGAATAGAAACAATTTCAGGTGCACTTGAAGCCTCCGAAGCCTACACAACCCTCGGTGACGAAGAAGGAGGGCTCCACCTGCCGGTGCCGGGATAGGTACCCAGAGACCCAGAGCGGTTCTTAGGAAATGCAGTTTCTCTGGGTCTCCAGGCTCTGGGTTAATGTGTGGTTAATCTAGACGCTTGGGTGGATTTCGAGAAGAAGGGAAAAGAGCACTGAACAGGGAGTCAGCCCTCGGGCTCTGTCCTTAGCTCCCTGTATGACCTTGGCTGACTCACTGCCCTCCAGCCTCAGTTTCCTTAGCTAAGTGAAGAGGGTGGTTGGGGTGAAGTACGAGCTCCCTTCAAGTGTCATATTCCAGTAGTTAATGCATTTACGGTATTGAATGTCATATTCCAGTAGTGAATCCCAGTAATAAGAAATATTCTCCAAAGTTCATTCATTCATTCTTTCAAAAATATTTTTATAGCTACTAGTCTCTAGGTCCTGGGGTATTTGGAATTGCATAAATACAGTACCCACCCTCCTACTTATGGGGAAGGCAGCTGCATGGGCTTTCAGGGTAGCTTGATGATCTGAATCCCAGCTCCCTGAGGGAGACAATTGAAGCCTTGAACAAATTATGAAACCTCTCCTAGTCTACAAAATAGAGAAAGTAACCCGTGCCTTGCATGATTTCATATATTTTAATGAAATAATATGCAATGCTCAGTCAGATAGGATGCACAAAACCACCCACAAACATTCAGCAACTGAAAGTCCCTTCCTCCTTTCCCAGTCAGCACAAAAAGCTTTGTGAATTATTAACTCATCATTTATTGACCACATTCCATGTGCCAGGCCCTTACAGAACCTGGAGACAAAAGCCAAATCACATGCAGCCCTTCTCTTTAAAATTCCCAAGTGAGCAGAGGCTATAGACAAGTCAATGACAAGAGTGTGAAAAGTGCTTCTGGGAAGTGGGCATAGGGGCACATGGATGTTCTCCATACAATTATTTCAACTTTCCCATAAGTTTGAAATATTTCATAATGAAACATTGGGGGAATTGTGGGCATAGCATACCTGAGAAATCAGAACGCTTTCTGTAATTATCCAGAGGGTAATCAAGTCACAGTAGTGAGGAGACCTGAGTCCAGCTGAACTTGAAGCATGAGAAGGGACCAAAGAAAGGAGATGAGGTGCAGCAGGCAGAGGAGGGCAGGGGTAAGTTCTAGAGGTGGGGAAGAATACCAGGAGTCACTGGATCAAAGTGCCTGGGCTTCCTCCTTTGTAAAAGGAGGATAATACTATGCCTACCTCCTCGGGCTACTGTGGCACGACTGCAGATGATGACATACATGCAGTGCTTGGAAGGCTGTGCTGGCGATTCTCTGTCTCTCTCCGCTATCCCCATCTCTGGAGGCTGACCCCGTGGGCCATGTTGCTGGGACCCTCTGTAGTCAGAGGGGGTCTAGCCTATACAATGAAACAAGAAAAGAGATGCTAATTATAAATATCAGAAAGAAATTAATTTTCAGATAATACAATCATCTATCTCCCAAATCTGAGAGAATTAAAAAAAAACCAGAAATACAGAGTTCAGGAATGTGCTCAAATTCAATTTGAAACTGCAATAGAAAAAAATCCATAAGAGCAAAAAACTATTAAAAAACCACTCAACTCCATGAGAAACAGGCAATACTTACAAGAAGAGTATCAATAACTTTTACTGAAAGACACAAAAGAAACCTTAATAAATATTGGGGAAAAACACATTTTCCTCAGTAGGAAGACTCCATATTGTTCAGAGTCTATTCTGAGTTAGCGAATAAATGTAATCCCAACTAAAGTATCAGTGGGATTTTAAAATAAAAGTTGACATGTTGATTCTAAAATTGATTTGGAAGTCAAAGTAGGAGATGGAACGGGGTGGGAGGAGGAAAAACAATGAGAGAGACTGGAAAAGAAAAAAGATCAATGGGAGAGAGTGAAGAATTCAGACACAGACTGTGATGGCCATGCAGTGACAGAACACACGGCAGCCCACTTCAGCACAAAGGGAATTGCTTGCTAATTAAAAGTTCTTGGGGAGCAGGCATCCTGGCACCAAGTATGAGATGCAGAAACTCAGTCTCAGTTTCACTGGTTTCATTCTCTGCCTTATTTTCACCTCATGGCTGTGTGACAACTAGAGCCACATCCAGCCTCTTCCTCTAAGTTCAGCAAGCATAATTACGACTCTTTTGGTCACTCGGGCAAGCGCTCAGGATAATCCCTGCTTGAGCCTAATCGGCCAGCTGAGTCATGTGCTCGGCCCTGAGCCAATCACAGTGCTCCGGACACTGAGATGGACAGGCTGACTCAAGCCTTGGTCCCTGTTCCTCCTGAGGATGGAATCAGAGATGCTTACTGCGAGGGGCATGGAAGCTAGGGGCAAAGTCTACTCTGTGGGCCCACATACACATGGGGCCCTAAAGTATGATGAAGGTTGCAGTGCCAAGGAGTAGGGAGACTTGGCTACTTGCTAAATAACATGGGGCCAACGGGATACCCATCTGGAAAAAAATTAATTATATTCTCTATCTCATGTCATTCCTCACAAAAATTTATTCCACATGAATTAAGGAGCTAACCATAAAAGACAATACTGTACAAATAACCAAAGAAAACATGGGAAACAGATACATCACCATGGGTGGGGAAGGTCTGCTTACACAGGATAGAAAACACAAAATGCATCCATTTGATTACATCATAGCATACAACTTCTCTATGACAAAATACACTCTAAAAAAGTTACAAGACCAGATAAACTGTGTGAAAGAATTGGCTGTGTATCTACCTATCTATGAATGAAACAGATGGTATTAAAATTTTGTGCCTATTAATTTAAAACAGACAACCCAGTAGATACATAAGCTAGTAAATCCAAATGGCCAATAAACATATGAAAAGATGTTCCATCTCATTAGAACTAGGAAAGTCATATTGAGATAAAAATAAAAGACTACTTTTTTCCTTACCAGATTGGCAAAAATTAAAAAGACTGATGGTCCCAAGTGTTGGGTGGGAAGGAGGATATGGGTATTTTCACAAACTGTTGGTGTTTAATTCAGCCCAGAAGATGGCCTCATTTAGTTCAAAGAAGGAATGAAAATCAATTCTGTAGAGCAGAGACATAGAGTTGGTTAATGGATGAGGTGGGCGGGTGGGCTGGAAAAGGCAAGAATAAGCCAAGAGGAGGTGCAAAGTGAAACTTAGAAGCCCTGTGTCATAGATCATCTAGCGTGACTCATAGGAAACAGGCATTTCTTGTGGGTGCTGAGGGGAACCTCTTGAAAGTACACAGGGGTTTGAATAGCATCGAGTCCGAAAACCACGAGCCCTTGAGGGAGGGTTCTCAAAGAAATCATTCTTTCCCCTCAACCCTCACCCTGAGCCAACCACAGAGAGCCAGAGCACCCTTCCAGGACTGACATTTCTCTCCCCCTCACTGAAAACCTCAGAAGATTCCAATACCCAGAGCTGGTTCCAACATGCCCCTCTGAAACGTGCAAGGGCTTGGAATCAGACACTCCCTGGACTGCAGTATCCCCACCTCCAGAATGGAGATAAGATGACCTGCTGGTATTGCTAGAGTATTGAATGGGATGATGACTACAAACAAAGCCAAATATAGTGCCTGTAAATGTAAGCACTCTAAGAAAGTAAAATATATTTTTTTCAAATATTTTAAAGATACCTTAATAGTAAAACAAGCAAATAAGCAAAGGTTATTGGTCTGGGGATGGACTGGCTGCAGTGCAGACCAAGGGCACAGAAGAATGAAGAGGAGAGGCCCTAAGGGAGCCCGTGCGTCTGATGAGATTGTAAAGCTAAACACAATGCGACATTTGTGAGAAATCAAGTGTTACCATCTTTACAGATTAATAAGAAAAAGGCAAACATCCCAAAGAACAAGTCAGCAAAGGACACAAAGAAAGTTCATAAAAGAGAAAATATATATGGCCATAAACATGAAAAAAGTTCAATGTCACTATTAATTTAAAAAAGAAAGATAAAATTAAACAAGTATGAGATTCTATTTTTTTTAATATAATTTATTTTATTATCATTAATTTACAATTACATGTGCAATATTACGATTATTAAACTACCCCGTCATCAGGTCCCCCCCACCAACCCCATTACAGTCACTGTCCATCAGCGTAGTGAGATGCTATAGAATCACTACTTGTCTTCTCTGAGTTGTACTGCCCTCCCCGTGCCCCCCCAACATTACATCTGCTAATCGTAATGCCCCTTTTTCCCTCTTATCCCTCCTTCCCGCCCATTTTCCCCAGTCCCTTTCCCTTTGGTAACTATTAGTCCGTTCTTGGGTTCTGTGAGTCTGCTGCTGTTTTGTTCCTTCAGTTTTTTTCTTTGTTCTTATACTCCACATATGAGTGCTCATGTTTATGTCCAAGAGATTTTTGCCTATGTTTTTTTCTGAGATTCTATTTTGAGCCATAAAACTGGCAAGAACTTAAGAAAAATGTACCGGGCAGTGCTGGCAAGGGCTGGGAAACAGCCTGCTCATTAACCGCCATTTGAAACTAAAACGGGCATTTCTGGAGGACCAACAGAGTGCACGTCAAAAACCTTTAGAATGGGCATTTCCTGTACTTATTTAGAAAATAGTTCCTACTGCCATACACAGACTTGGGGGTACTAACCCCCAGTTCTCTTCCCTTCTCCACCCACCCCACCCACAGGGAAGATTGAGTGACAATTTCCCAGCCACAGTCGACAGGACCAGTGGCCCCTCAGCTGATATGGGAGGGCAGGGCAGTGCAGGAGAGACGGAACTTAGTCGGCCGCGGTCATTCTGCCCAAGCAGTGCCAGAGAAGGCTGACCTTCCCCACCGGGAGGGACGAAGCAGCTGCTCAGAGGGGCGGAAAGTGAGGCGTGTAGTTCAGGTCCTCAGAGAGGCAGACACCACGATGTAATTCAGTGTGCCAGAGATTCATCCGGGAAACTCCTGGGAAGGATAAAGGAGGAGGCAGAGGGCAGGAATGACCACCATGCAGTCCCAACACCCAGGAAAGGAGAGAAGGAAGGGCCCCACACCCACACTGCTGTGTCGTTCTGAGGAACGCCTGGCCAGACTGGGCAAGGCTGGGTGGAGGCACCCAGCAATGGGCAGAAGTCACCAGGGGAGCATGACCTGGGCGTGGGACGGGTCTGAAGGAGCGGCAACTGGAGGTGGTGTCAAGGGCTTTCCTGATGGGAAAGCAGGGCAGTGCAGCCCATGTCTGCTGCAGAGGGCCTCTGGGGCTCCCAGGACGGTGTTCCACTTCCCAATTCTGGTCCTCCCAAGGCCCTGTGCATTCCTACCAGGGGTCCCAGGAGATCTCTCTACTGACCATATTTTTACAGTGCCCTGTTTTGCTCAAGCTGGTTGGGACCATTTCCAGTAATATGCATTCTAAGCAGTTCTAACTCTGACCTGCACAAAGATTTGTTTGAAGATGTTCTTTGAAGTATTGCGTATAATTTTTAACATGAAAAAATAATCCAAATGTAAGGTTTTATGTCTTGATGGGGGTTTGGGTTACACGGCGTACGTATCTGCAAAAACTTACCGAATAGTACACTTAAGATTTGTGCATTTTTGGTGGGTAAATTTTACCTCAAAAGAAAAAAAAAGTAAATAGCAACAAAGTAATCTAGGGGCCCTAGAATAAAGAAATTGGTTTTGAAAATAAATTATTCAAACAATGAAATGTTATACAGCCATTAGGTTTCAAAAGCTAAAGGCATAGTGATTTGACAATACGTGTTAAGTCATATATAGAGAGAGAGAGAGAGAGAGAGATTTCTTATAATAAATTAGCTCATGTGATTATGGAGGCTGATGATGAGCCCAAAATCTGCAGCACTGATGTGCCAGTTCTAGTCCGAAGGCAACGAGGCAAGCAAATTCTCTTATTCAGGGAAGAGTTGGGCTATTGTTACATTCAGGCCCTCAACTGACTGGGTGAGGCCAACCCACACGAGGGAGCAATGCCCTTTCCTCAGCCTGCTGATATAAATGTTAATCTCATTCAAAAGCATCCTCACAGAAACACCCTGAATAATGATTGACCAAGTACTTAGGGACCCTCCAGCCCAGTCAACTTGACACAATTTTCATACCATCTGCACCCTGCCCCTAGGCTGTCCAACACCTACGTCAGTCATTATCAAAGTCTTCGTGGCTTTCCTAAGGGAACAGCTGCGTGAGACACTTAAGGAGGGTCTCTGTCCCCTCCTACTGGCTCCTCTAGGACAGGAGGAGACCCGGACAGAGTTCGTGCATCCCTGAGGGTACGTCCTGCTCTTGCTCACAGGCTCACTCAACCTTCCCTGACTTTTAAGGAGCCTCCTTTCTCCATGTCACAACTTCCGTGACACCTCAGCTGGACTCCAGGTCTCCTAATGGCGAACTCTATGGAACAAAGACAGTGCAGGTGCTGTGTGTGAGCTATAGCTGTGAGGGGTGTGTATCACACAGTACTAGGTGGCCAGAGAAGCCGGCAGAGGGCCTCCGTCAGGGACAGAGACCTAGTAGCTCCTTAGCTCCAAGTAAGCACAGACCCAAGGCCTCATCTCAACCAACCCTTCTCAGCCTGGGCACCTGATGCAGGGAGGGCATGGTGATGTCTCAAGTCCTGGAAACAGCAGGGACGCCACATGACAGGGACCTGCTAGATGGTGGGGGACTCATGAGCACCCACAAAGGGCTTGGAGAGGGACTTTGCAAAGCTGGTTAAAACCAACTGTGTACTTGGTATGTCAGGGGCTGTTCTAGAGTTAACACATATTCACCTTATTTAATTGGAGGCTTCCACTGCCCTGGGCCAGAGGAGCCACTGAATGTGAGCTGGTGGTGTCCGGGTACCTGCTGGTTGCCCTACCGCAGGCGGGATGAGGCCTGGGGAGCCTGGGGCACACATGTAAGGACACACCCTCTCCTGCATAGTCCATCCAGATCCCCACCCCAGGCGGGGAAGCACAGAACCGCCCCCACTCCCTGCAATGTACACTGGTGTGTACACCTCTGCACTGTAATTCCAAAGCCACACACAGCAGCCCTGGACTCTGCTGTGCAGAGAAATGAACCCAGGAGGAGGCTTTCCCTCCCAGGCTGGGGAGACCACCAACCCCAGCACAGTGGGGGCTCAGGGTTCCAGTTTGGCCTCAGAACTATAACCCAAAAGGTCTTGCTCCACTAATCCTGGGAGAGCTTGGGTGCCATCTCTGGCTCACTCTACCCCCCCACCTCTTTATACACCATCTCTCAATGCAAGTGTGTTCATGCATTCAGGGGTCTGCAGGGGCTGAGTGGAGCCTGCAGGGAAATGAAAGAAGATAGTAGAGGCTGAAGTCCACCCTCCTTCACAGTCTCTGAAATTCTACCTTGCTCCATTTCCCTAGATACAACAGCCTTCACACTTTAGCATGACTCAGTCTGATAAGTTCTGTCTTCAAGGAGGGGCTCAGCATGACAGCCCTAGGCATCCACAGTGAGATAGTCAGGCATGATTGGGAGTATGAAAGAAGGACAGAGAGGTCTGGAAAAACTCACCTTCTCTGAGACTCTGGAACAAAAGGGCAGGTGCTCCCAACCACTCTACCCACCTACCATTACCCTGAAGGAGCAGGGACCCCAGCTTCTGTTAGTTCTCTAACACCTGCCCCAAATTAAAAATATGAGCAAGCAGGCACACTTCACATTTAGGTGCTTTTAATGCTCAAAAGCTCTGTACAAAAAAAAAATAATAATAATCACAAATGAATCCTCACAACACCCCTGTGAGGTAGGTAGGCAAGTATTATTCCCCCATTTTACAGATGGGGAAACTGAGGCAGAGAGGCAATGTGACTGGCCAGTGGTCCCAGCACAGTTGAAAGTCAGGGCCAACTGTGAGAACTGAAGCATCTTCCCAGTTCAGCCCTCATCTCTGACCCCTCATCTAGACCTTGTCTGCAAAGAAACTGAAATTTTTAATACATGCAAAAGTAAAAACAGAACCAACAAATCAGAAAAGGTAGTGAACAGAAATACAGTAGTTCTGCAAACGAATTCAGCCAAGACGGCCAAATACTTTCCAACACTAGGTACAAGTGAACAACTTCAGCCTCCTCTCCCATTTTTCAAATATCACGACCAGTACCACATCCACTTCTCTTTCTGCAGAAGTTCATGCACCCAATCAAAGACAGGCCTCCCTGGCCCCAGTGAGCCAAGCCAGGTGGACAGCCGCACACCGCTCAGCCCCTGGATGTCGGCAGAAGAGCTACAAGACTCCACATGGCCTGCCCCTCCCAGCAGCCCTCCCACGGCAGACAGGGCGGATCCCAGCGGCCTCTAACTCAGCAGGTGCTTGGCCCTTCCTGCTCCCTCCGGAAGGCAGCTCACAATGGTCCTCAGCAAGGGTGGCCCGGAATCCAGGTGATCCCTCCTCCTTAGCCCACCCTCACACTCTCCACTGTTCACCCAGGGTCGCCCAGCAGTCCTCAGGGCTCCTGTCACAGCGGGTCGGGACATGGGGCCACCCTGGGCTGGCAGAGCAGGGAAGAGGTGCAGAGGCCCCCGCGGCTGGGGGATTTGGCTTCCTCGGCACCTCCTGCTCGGGCTCCCAGGGAAACGCAACAGGCCTCTTCCACAGGGCTGCATCCACCTTCTGGAAGCTCGTTCGTTCCCTGAAAGGGACTCCCTGATGTTTCCAGCTCCTTGGAAACCTCCACAGTCCTGTCAGCCCCAGGAGAGGAGAGAGGGGAAGGGGAGGGAAGAGGGCAGGCAGAGACCTCTGCCAGACACTCTAGGCCGTGTGGTCGTCCTTGAATTCTCCAGGTTGGAGATGGCTCATGAGAGGCAAGAAAACTGGGCAAAGCTGCATGTAAAGTAAGAGATCCCTCCAGAGCCCTGCCCACTCCGCAGAGAGCCAAGGGCCCGAGGACAGTGCTCCAGCGGCTGAGCGGCGAGAGGGAAAGAGAAGGAAACCCACACCGGCTGGCGGGGTCTGCTCTGCACACCACCCAGGGCTGTCAGAACTGCGCTGAGAGGGGTGAGGGGGCGACTGAAGTAGTGAGCAGCTTTGTTTGGCTGCCTGGGGAGTGAGCCCCTTGGAGCGCTGACACCGGACACCTGCAAGGTGCTCGCTCACACCTGGCCTTCCTGGAGGCCGTCCACGCACCTGTCATTCACAAGGTATGACCATGTGCCAACTGTCCTATAGAAAGCTATTTCAGAAAAGGAGCCCCAACCCGACCCCAGTCTCTCTGTTTCCTCAGGGCCTCCCCCAGTGAAGAGCACCTCGACCCCAGCCGGCACGGGGCCCTGCGGGAGGACAGGGGCAGAGGCCAGCTACAGGAAGTCCCCCGCAGTGGAGGGCTCAGGGCAGTGGCTCTGCTCCTGCCACCGGTGGCGCAGCCTTGAGAAGGGCGAGTCCTCCTCGCTCTCAAGCTCGGGGAAGCCCAGCCGGTTAAGGATCTCGTAGACTCCAGCCTTAGATGCCACCTAGGGAGGACAGCAGAGATGGGGGCAATGTTCGAGGTGAGGGGGGGTGTCGTTCAGGCCACCCTGCCCCCTTTGCCACGCCACCATCCCCTCCCTGGGCTCCAAGGCACACAGGGCCGCGTGGGGCTCAGCGCCGCCTCCTGCCGGCTCTCTGACCTGAGTGAGGGTGTGTGCTGACTATAACCCCTGCTTAGAGCTTCAGTTTTCTTACAGCAGGGATAACAGCCTCTGCCTGCCAGGACCACTGTGGAGGGCTACACAAGCACAGAGGCACTCAGCAGGGAGCAGGTGGTGGGGGAGCAGAGGAGACCAAGGACGCGCGTGCCTGTGCAGCCCCCACACTGCCCGGGGACACTCAGGGGCACCCCAGGTATTACAGCTGGGGCCCACACGAAGGGCTGCAGGAGGCAGTGTGGATGCAGGGCTCTGCAAGAGCCCTTCGGCTGTGAGAGCGGGTATGACCCGGGCAGGCTCACCATGGGCCTCAGCTCAGGTGGGTTAGCTGGGGCCTTCCTGGACACTCTGCCTGCAACCCTGTTGCCCAGAGGCCCACGCCTTAGCACTAGACTCAAACCTGCAATCACGGGCCCCGCCCTCCTGGTGGATGGGGAGGACGCACGCTACACTCAGAACAAAGGTCCCTGGGCACCTCTGCCTCCTACCCTCCGTTCATCCCCAGGAGAGATGGAATGAAGGTGCCTGAGGCTGGAACCCACACTCCTGAATGGGCCGGCACGACTCTCCGGCCTTGACATCCACAACACCCGCCAACCAGGTCCAGCTGAAGGGGAAACCAGGCTCCCCTCCAGTCCCTGGATCCCCCACCTCTATTCTCCAAGCAGAGCCCAAGCAGAAGCATCCTAGGACCTCCGCCACCTCCACCCCACCCAGGGGCTCAAAGGCAAAGCTGTGCCAGGCCTGCTCAAGAGAATGGCCCTGATATGGCCTCGGCGAGACCCAGCTCCCCAACAGGCCTCCTGGCTCCACATTCATCCACATGAGGAGCACCCTCAAGGCCTGGCTTCAGCACAACGGCCCAGCAGCTCCCATTCCTGCCCCTGGCCCCCTGCAGCTCTGACCCCACCCACATGCTGCCGAAGCCCCTGCACCTTTCCTTTCCCCACGCTGGTTGGGGTCACCAGCTGCCGCTCTCCCGCCCACCTGTCCCACGGGAGCTAATTCCAGCCTTGAGTCCAGATTAGAACTTCCAGGACAGGCTGGTGAGGTCAGGAGGGGTTCAGCAACCTGGTGGAGGGGTAATTACAGGCCACTCTGCCAAGGAGGGAAGGAGGCCTCTCTACTGACCTAGAGGGGCTGAGGCAGCAGCTCTAAGCCAGAGGAAGAGTGAGAAAGAGTCAGGAGGCCAAGGAGAGCTGGGCAGTGGAGATGGAATGAGAGAAGGGTGTCCTAGGCCAGACTTGGTGGGCTTTGGAGCCAGCCAACCAGCTCTACGCCAACTGTGAGCAAGTTTGCTTAGGTATTTAACCTCTCTGTGCTCAGTCCTCTCCTCTGTAGAATGACTGTAGTTGCCATTCAAGGCCAATCTGCTTTTGCATGGAGTCTGGCAGACGTGCTATTTGTATCCCATGGAATCCCCACCAAACCTTCTGAGGCAGTGCTGACAGCGCCAACATTATTTCCATTTTAATGTTGAAGGCAGCAGAGTAGGGGGTTAACTAATTGGTCCAAGGTTACAACTGGAAGGTAGCAGGAACCAGGCCACGACACCATCTTGCCCCCTGCAGGGTACAGGTGAGGGATGAACGTGATAATGGGCATGAAGCATCCAGGTAATGTTGGCCTGGGGGTGCCCTGGCCTAGCACACTGCCCCACACACTGTCTTCTCCATCCTCCTTTTCATTCATTCATCCATTCATAAAACTTTCACCGACAGCCTGCCACTGTGCTGGGACCCAAAGCTGAATGAGACAAAACCTCGGCCACATGAAAGCTCCCTGCAGAATGAGATGGGAACTCTTCCTGCCGCACAGGGAGCTGGCCACTGGAGTCCTCGCGGGGGACACAAAGGGCAGCCTCAGCCCCCACCTCTCACCTCCTGCATCCAGGTGCTGAAGGGCCTCTGCCAGGAGTCAGCCTTCTCCAGGTGGAGGTAAGCGTTGAAGAGCACCAGGTAGATGTAGCGCTCCAGGTACTGCAGGCTCCGCAACCGCAGCCTCCGGGCCTCCTGCTCCGATTTGGCTGCTCTGGCCTGGGTGGGACCCCGGGTGGGAGTCAGAGCAGGGCTTCATCCCCACCCAACACACACACACACACACCACACACAGACACTCTCGTACCCCCTGCTGTCCTCACCTCCAGGACAAGAGGAAGGGATTCGGATGGCAAGGCCAAGACTGTTGCCCCTGTCCGGGTTACAGGAGAGGCCAACAGGGGATGCTGGTGTCCGGAGTCAGAAACCCAATTCCCACCTGGGAGGTATGGGCAGGGAAACCCCCTTCTGGCCGCCCATCCACCTGCTCTCCCTGAACCCCCATTTCCTCATGAAATTAGAGCCCCTGTCCTGTCCTGAGGGGCAACCAGACAAGGACAGGCTGCCACAGGAATACTCCATGCAGACACCCCCCATCACAATTGAGGGGTGGAGAGGCCCTCCTGGGTGGCAGGGACCACAGGCCCCAGGGACCAGATGCCCAGCTCTAACCACTAGAGAGGATCCTTAGTGCCAACTCCTGTCGGCCTCAACAGGCCTAGAGGAAAGACTCTTGGCTCCCCGAAAGCCCTCAGGACTCCCCCAGGGAGGGGTAGTTGAGGGCCCTGATCAGTGGTAGGCAAAGCTGAGCCCGGTGCTCTGACTGTGGGTGTCGCAGGGAACCCTCTCCCCTCCCTCAACCTGGGCTTTGTGGTCAAGGAAGGGGAGAAACCTCGTTGTGGCCTCTGACCTCCACTGGGCCATAACTGACATCCCTGTCCTTTTCTCCAATGGTTCAGGATCAGAGGCCAAAGGGGATGCATGCAGCCTGTAGACCCCAGCCCTCACCCTCTCCAAGGCTGGGGACAGGTCCTAGAAAGGCCCTCCGGGTTGCGGATGGTAAGAGATGCAGCCGCTCAGGGAAGAAAGAGCACACAGGTGTGTGGTGGGGCGTCGCTCTTTCAACAAGTGAGCTTGAGACCTTCTGGAGAATGGCATTAGGCCGTGCACTGAGGGGCAAAGGGACAGACAGGTTCCCCAGGGAGCACGGGGTTCGGCCGGGCCGTGGGGGCCTGCCTGGGTTTGGATGGAGAGACAAGCACCGGACGGGGTGGCAGAGCAGGCAAGGATCGAGACAGCGGCCGGGGCGAGGGTGTGCCGGGGCAAGGAGAACTGGGTCGGCACTCAGTTGCGGAAGCCACTCCTGACATTAAGGAAGTCTCCCCTCCAGGCCAGCTTCCTAACCCTGGCATGCAGATCCCCGGGCCCCACCCCAGGCCGATCAAATGAGAGCCTCTGAGGGGTGGGCCCCGGCATCAGGATTGTGACACGCTCCCTGGGTGATTCTCTGTAGCCAGGTTGAGCCCCACGGCTGGGGAGCCACTGGAGGTCTGGGGGTAGGAGTAACCTATTAAAAGAAGATTCACGGGAGATTAATGCTCAGGATGAAGGGGACTTAAATGGAGCCCTCTCCAGGTTCTCAGTGGGCAGGCCGGGGGACAAGGCTCAGGACACAGAGCCAGCTCTCCCCCTGCAGGGTGACCACACCTGAGGGTGCCCCTCTAACCCCCCCCCCAGATGTGCGTTCCACCGGATGGGGCTGGGGAGAGGGCGCGCTGCACCCCACTCACAGCCCGCTCGGGCCCCAAACCCCCCAGAGCAGCTCTCTCTGAGCCAGGAAGAGGATGTGGCGCAGCAGCCGTTCCCCCAGGCGTCAGGAACATCCGTGGGAGGGCACAGCCAGCCCGGGGAGCCAGGAAGGGCGGTTTGCCCAGCAGCTGGGCCACAGCTGGGAGCATTCCTGAGCAGGCAAACAACGTCAGCCTATGAGTGTCCCTCGGGGCCATCGCAGGAAGGCTCCTGGCTGGGTGTCCCACCCCAGACACGCCATGACCCCCAGCGCCAAGAACGGGAGCTGGAGCGGGCCTGTTCCTTCCACTTCCACTCAGCCTTCTGTGCCTCTACCGCCTTTGCTCCGGGGGTCTCAGGAGTGGAGGGCCTTGCCCCACCACCCACCTACACGATCTAGAAGGAACTCTGGCACCTTGGGGGTGGGGCAGGGGTAGAAGGCAGACAGTGGACAGGGTCCAGGAGGGGCCCACAGCCAGTGCTCTGGATCCCTGGGAGACACAGCTGGGTTCTGGTCCCGGCTTTGCCATTTAAGCTCTCAGCCCCCACATTTCTGGAGGTAGGACTGCTCAGTCGAGTAGGCTATGAGGAAGCCCCCTGCAGGCCGCGGGCAGCAGCACGGCTCCATCCATTCTTGAGCATGGGCGCAGGGTTGCCCAGGGTCGGGGTGGGAGACGGCACGCAACCGGGAAGCACCCAGAGCAGCCTGATCATGGGGTCGAGGCAGGGCAGGCATCAGAGAGGTGGCCGTCTCTGAGGTGGGTTAGGAGGAAGGGGGTCAGGAAGGTGCCCTGAGGCGGGGAGGAGAAGGGGCGGAGGTGTGTCTGAGGTACGCAGAGGGGGTAGCCTGCGGCAGCAGGGGAGGGGGCACGGCAGGAGGCCAGGACCCAGAGCCGAGTGTGGAAACCAAGCCAAGCCCTGACCCCACAGACAGAGGGGCCAGTGACGGCTTCTGGTGGGTGTGAGGTTGGCTCTCAGTGGCCCATGGCTGCTGCAGGAAGATGACTGGGGCAGGACGCCTATTGTTATAAGGCTCAACCAACCAAGCGCTCAAGAAAAATGCAATTTTCTTTAGAAATTAGGGAGCGGACCAGAAACAAGCTTTTACCTAAATGCAAACTTTGGCAATAGAACTCTGCCTATCTCTAAAGTTGGATATTCATGCCACAAGGCACTGAGCCTTCACCACCCCATCCCTTATACTGCTTCCCATCGCCATCCAAAGGCCTGAAGCCTGTTTACCAACACTTTCTTAGAAAGAAGAAATCACCCATGATCTCCCCAGGCAAGAGCCATTTTAAACTACTTTCAATTGAAGAGCTCAGAAGAAATGTCCAGTGGGCATGAAAAGCCCTCTGCAATAGGGGTGGCCCATGGGCATGGCCACACCAGCCCTATCCTCTCATGCCCCAGCTCCTATGGGGACGAAGGCCTGCTGCCCCCAGAGACACCATATAAGATTAGGTCTGAGGAATATTTAGGGTGGAGAGATTGATTCTTCCCAAGCCCTACTGGCAAGGTAGGGGAGAATTATCTCTTAAATTTAGACCACTGGGTAAAGGTAATGCCTGACAGCCTGCTGGGAAGATTCCATGGGTACATCCTGCTGATGACAGTATATGATTTGAGACAATGACCCATCTTCCTATCAAGGCCCTGGTTTCCTTAAAATCACCCCATGCTGGCACTGTCTGGGGAGAAGGACAGGCCAGCCACCTCCTGTTGGTAAAAATAGTGGTGCTGTTTTTAAATGGCCTGGCAGGCCAGGCTGTCATTAGCTGCGGTGGGACTAGACAAGGCTTCTTCATCCATTGGGACTGAACCCTAAAATAGAAGGGGCCCAGGAAATGTGGCCGGGGAACTGGGCATTTCAGGCCTTTCAAGCCTCCGGTCTGTCTGCCATCACCTTGGGCCCAGTTACCAACAGTGGCTGTCTTGAAGCTCTGCTCTTTTCTGGGAGAGGTGGGAGAGGTCCACTGAGGCAGAGCTAATAAGCCACCCCAGATGGGTCCAGGGCCTACCGCATGCCACGTGCAGAGCGGCGCACATCACATCCAGATCTGACTAACAGATACTTCTACACTCTCCCAGCAGCCCCGTGAAGGAGGAGGGTCATTTCATTGTGTAGATAAGGCTCTGCAAGCTTAAGTAACTGCGCAAGGACACCGCTTTACTAGCTGGGAAACAAACTCCAAAATCTCAGCTCTCCTCCACCCCAAGCCCTTCCACCACAGTCAGATCTCACTCCCTGCTGCTTCACTCCTGTCTCTGTACTTTCACCGCCCCCTCTTCCTCCTGCCTGGAGTACCCTCCCCTCCACCTGGCCTGGCCCTGTTCTGCTCGTCCCTCCAGGCCCAGGACAAGCTCCCCCTGTCCCAAAGCCTGCTCTTAACACCCCAGCCCCACAGCCTGGCCTTCTCAGCCTCACCTGCTCTCCAAGGCATGATTGGTCCTGAAAATGATAAACCAGGGGGAGGCACCAGATTATAACCAGGTTTGTATCTCTGCGCCCTCCACGCCCACTCCCACCACCACCGGAGTTGTGGGACCAGGACTGGTATGCAGCAGGTGCCGGTTGGTGAATGAGCACCCACTCCCTAGGTCACACCTTCAACATCGTCCAGCATTTAGATTCTAAACTGGACTCTGGGGACTCCCCCATATGCACCTCCATCTGGGACTCCAGACAGGCATATAAGCACCGCTCAAGGGCTCCCAGGGATATCAGTCTGGCTTCTCACTTTCACACGTGTCCCAGGCGGACCTCCTGAGTGCCCCCAAGCCTGCCCCACCACAAGCCTACCATCTTAGTGGCAACTCCATCCTTCCCCATGCTCAGGCCCAAACCTGATGCTCCTCCTTGAATCTCTCCCTTGCCCAACCCACACCCAACCCAGCACTGACTCTATTTCAAAACATCTCCAGAAGCTGCTTCACTCTCACCACCCCGTCCGAGCCACCTCATCGCAGTGACACCCCCTGCCACCACCCTCACTCCCCTTCCTGCTGTGTTCTCAACACGGCACCGGAGGGCTCTGCTGGAGCATTAGGTGGGTTCCCTGCTCTGGCCTCTCATGCTCTGGCACTGAGTAGAAACCAGAGTCTATGTAATCCCAGGCAAGGCCTCATCTGCTCTACCCCACTCCCAAAGCCTCTGACCTCCTCTCTTTCCCTCCCTGCTCCTTCCCTCTGTCCCTCAAACACACCAGGCAGCCCCCACCTCAGGGCCATTGCACTTGCACTGGTATCCTCTGCCTGTGTGTCACTGTAGCTTGGTCCCCCACCCCTTTCAGGTCTGTGTTCAAATGCCCCCTTGTCACCAAGCCCCTTCCTGACCCAGATCCTGTGTAAAACTGCAAAGCCTTCCCTCCACAGATGAATCTCCACTCAACACGCCATGACTCTGACTTGTGTACTGTTCATAGTGTGTCTCCTTCCCTGGAGTGTGGATTCCACGCGTGTTCTGTCCACATGGCATCTCCTGCCCCTAGTCTGGTGCCTGGCACTTGGGAGGTGCACAGTGAATGTTCGTCGCCCCTTGTATTTACATTAAGCCCTGAATCACAGACTGCCTGCGGTTACCTAGATCAGCCCCTCTGCCTTCCAGAAAGGGAGACTGAGATTAAAGAGGTGAGCTGACCTGCCCACATCACATGGGAGCAGCGTGCCGCACAGGCTCCAGGAAAACAGGGCCCAAGAGAAACAAGAGGAGCAAGTGACACCAGGAACAGGGCCTGCGTGAGCCCAGGCCAGACAACGCCCACATTACTGGGGCTTCCTCGCTGCCCTCTCCCCATCCACTCAGTAGGTATGGCCTGGGGACCTCTGCCCTCCAGGTAAGGTGGGGTCCAGACTGGGCAGGCAGCTGACAGCCCTGGAAGATAATCAGTCTATATGGGGCAGGGCCTAGAGCTCAAACCCCACCGTTCTTCTCAAAGTGCAAGGCCCGCACTCTCCTTAGTACACACTGGCCCCAAGCCATCAGCGCCAGCTGCCTCGGGGGCCTTTCCATGAGTCCCTGCAAACTCCACCCTCAGGCCTGTGTGGCAGTGGGGCCTCACGCACACAGCAGCTCTCTGTTCCTAGTCCCCAGAAGGGAGAAAATGGCCCTTGGCCCATAGGCAGGTAACTGGTTTTCCAAAGATGTCACATTTTGTTCAGGGCTTTCAAAGCTTAAAGAGCTAACCTTGGCGCCTTGGGCTTCTCCGGGTGCCATTCATTGAGCAAATGTTGCTTTCCCCAAGCCAGGCTCTGGGATTCAGCACCAACCCCCTGCCACCCCACACCCCACACTCCACTCCCACCTCACACTGTTCACCACCAGCCTTCAAGGCACGCAGAGCACCCAGGTGACAGACGGAAAGCAGAGGCCCAGGAAGGCCAAAGGTATTGGCCCAAGGTCGCAAGGGGAGTTACTGGCTGAGGCAAGGCTAGAACCTGGGGTTTCCAACCCCCAACACAGGGCTCTTTCTGTTGCCGGAGAAGAGCGCCCTCTGCTGGAAACCAACAACAGGGACAAAGAACCACAACGTAAAAAGAAGGTAGGGATCAGGTTTCCTATTTAATCATAGGACTTATTCAACCTTCCACCCAACCATCCACTCACTAGAGAGACATTTGTGGAGCCCTACTTGCGCCAGGCAGGGTTTAGGAGCCAGAGTGCCAGAGATGAGCCCTTGTGCAGCAGAACGAGATGAACAGCAGAAACAGGCATCATCTCTGGTGACAGCTACAAGCCAGACAGTGACACCAGCAGGCAGAGAGCAGGGTCTCAGCAGCGAACAGTGCACTGAGGGTATGCTGGGGTTGAGATTTAAACCCCTCTCAAGCCACTGAAAATTCCAAGCCTGATGGCGCACGCTTAGAACCCAGCCTGGCACACTGCAGGTGCTCGCTGCATGTCTGCTGTTGAGTGGACCAGGCAAGTCCCCCTGGAGGGCAGAAATGGTTCCAGCTCAGCAAGACAGGGAGAAGGGAGGGAAAGCAAGAGAAGTCTCAGTTACCGAGAACATGTGCCCTACACACACACACACACACACACACACACACACACACACTCTCCAATCTGGCAGCCACTCACCTACCCACTGGCTCTATTTTGGGCTGGGTGTGAAAGAGCCTTGGGAAGCAAGCCTTTCCTTCATCATATTTTATGTGACAGCTCACAGCATTCCAGGTCTGCTATAATTACACAGCCCAGGCTCTGCAGACACATTACCTGCTGGAATGAGGTCTCCAGGGAATGACTCTGGCCAAGCCAGAGTCTTAGAGAGACCCCACCTGGGGACCAGAGACAAGAGGTATATCGCTATTTTTTTAAGATAACAACCTTAGTCTTTGGGGCACTGAGCTGGATCTCTGACTTCTCAGCTACTCTGCCCTAAGCCAGGCAATGCAGGCTGTAGGGCTGCTGGCCACCCTGCTGACCCTCCCTCGGTCCACAACACAATTGCCCTCTGGGTCACGGCCATCACGTGGAGGGAAAAGACACAGGCCGAGGAGCTGGAAGACAGGTTCTGGTACTGCCTCCAGATGGTCACAGTGTCACTAGGTCTCAGTGTCTTCCTCAGTAAAATGGGTCTAATAAAACCTGTCCTCACCTCCTCACCAGCTGCTCTGAGCACCTGAAGAGACAAAAGGTAAGTTCTTAGAAAAGGCAAAAAGCACTGTTCATGCCAAAGAGCTACAGACTTTATAAAATACATCTCAACTTGAGACCATAGGACATTTTATTTCTCTGGGTGGCTATCTTCACCTCAGCTTTTCTTCAAACTCTTTCTGAAGGGACAGACAGGAGACACATTAGACTGTTTTAAATACAAACAGTAAGAATTAACCTCAGCAGCTAAAGCTGAGGAAAAGTGCCCCTAGCATTAATGATTCTAGCAGGGCTTCCTCCAGGAGCCCTGACCTTGGTTTCTGTTATAAATATTTTCCCTTCCCAGGTCCAGCAGGAAACAACTAATTCACCAGATGGTGGCCCCAGTGTGGGCTGGGGGCCACTGGATTCTCCTCGGCCTGGGCCGTCTTCTCACCTTGATCCCAGTGTCAAGGAGTGGCTCAGTTCAAAGGGTTTCCTCTTTCTTTTTCCTTTTTGAGGCAGTTTCTTAAATGCCCTGAGCATTCTGGCCCCCTCACACATAAGGTGATCAGGCCCTGACCTGATCTCACCAATGCTATCCTAGAGAACAGAGGAGACATCGTGGGGCTGCAATCCAGAAGCCCGGCAGTCAGAGGCAGGCAGGGAGGGGCGCCAGGACTGTCGCCCCAGGGGAGCTCTGTCCCCACGGGACGTGTGGGCAGGTATGGTCCCAGTCCCTCTCTGTACCCAGGACCCATGTCTGGGATGTGCGCTGGTCCTCAGGTTTTCCCCTACTCAGCTGGAAATACAAGGGCAAGGATCATGGCTTCTGCTTCTTATTTCTCCCCAAATAGGGCTTGAGGAGGGCAGGGGAAGTGAAACTGCCTCCTCCTCCTTGGGAGAGTGTGGTATGGTGGAGACTGTCTGATCTGGGAGTCAGGCTCTGGGGTCTCACTCTCCTCCTGCCATCAAGCTGCGTGTAGCTGGGCAACTCCAGTGCCTTTCTTCTTTCAATGCAAACCTGAAATATTTACAGAGGTAATGGTACAGCCGCCCTTCATCGGGCACAGGCAGGAGTGAGCGTTCAGGCAGGTTGTCAGTGTGAGCATGCACAGCCCGGTGTGGGTCCCTCTCAGGCTGGTTCTGAGTTGGCTGAGCAGCTGTTAGGACACATGGTGGCTGGGTGCCCTGGCCTCTAGCAACTCCCAGCCTCCCCCTCATGAGCCCCTCATCTGCCTTCTCCCAGCCCACCTCCACCCTGCTTACCCAGACCCCCAGCAGACTCCAGCCCCATCCAATTCTGGGCTCAAATCCACTATCCAGTCCCTCTACCTTAGAGAACTGCCACCCAAGCCTCCTCTGAAGATGGGGAAATCAAGAGAAAAAGCAAGCCCTGGCCCTGCCGTCCTGCCTACTGCACCTCAGGGAAGTCTCTTTCTGAAGGTACGGCAGTGAATTAACGCAGAGGGCCTGAGAGAACCAGCATAACGCCATTGTGCAAACCCCAATGAAATAAGGAATCCATGGGGTGAGCACCAGTGATGCCAGGTTGCAAGAGAGGCTACAGAACCTTCTGAGGCCCCGTGGCAGCAATGCAGTACCACCCATGACCGGGCCGGCGAACCAGAGGCCCAGCCTGATCAGCCCCCGGCTCTCCTCGTTCACGGCAGCGAGGGACTGTGACACAGGCTCAACTCAACTAGGGTGCGGCTAACAAGAACCAAGCCGCGGGACGTCCAGTAGGACAACCTGGTCACCTCAGTCAGTACCCCTGAGGTGACAAAGGGAAGCTGTTCTAGAGTCAGTGAGGCGAAGGACCCACCACCCAAATGTGATCTGCGGATCTCAGGCGGATCCTGAACCACCAGCACAAAGACCTTATGAGACCAGAGGAAAATCTGAACACTGACTGGGTACCGGACGGCAAGACATTACTGGTGTTTCGGGTGTCATGAAAATAGTGTATGATGATCTTTTACAAAGGATCCCCCCCTTAAGGTATGTGCTGAAATATTTACAGAGGAAATAATATGAGGTCTGAGCTTGTTTCAAAATAGTCCAGTTGTGGGGGAGGAGGGTGGAAGGGCTTTAGATGAAGTGAAATTAGCCCTGGTTGGTAATTCCTGCAGCAGGGAGGTGGGCACACAGGGCTCATGAAATTATTCTCCCTACTTTGAAATTTTGTTTGAAATTTTCCAAAATAATTAAAAAAAAATAACTGTCTACCCTTGAACTCATTCAGTCATCCTACTTCTAAAAATCGACCTATAGAAATTATCCACCCAGATGAAAGGACACCAGGCACTGTGCTATTCGCCATATGATCACCTGTCCACAGAACAGGAAGCCAGCTGATGGGTCACCTCCATAGGAACAGCAGGTGACACTGGGGCACCTTCATTCTTCATATTATGTGAGCACTAAATATAATGATATAAAGGCTCTTCAGCAAACAGGGTAACGTGTCCAGGGGCTGACACTATTTATTAATTTGCCTCTCCTTGTTCAACTAGAACATAAGCTGAGTGAAGTTTAATCTACTGGTCTAGCCCCCAACATGAGTTAGCACAAAATAGGTGGTTCAGCAAGCATATGCCAGCTGAGCGAATGTTTAAGAGTACAACTGTCACCTGTGTAAAGCAGGCCAGCCTGTGTGCACACTGCAAGTGCGCCCGTGACACAAAGCACATGTGAAGGCCAGGAAGAAAAAGGCAAAAATGAAACCATTTCTGGGAGTCCCTGGGAGATGTCTTCTCTCCCTGGACTAAAGTTTTGGTAATGGTCTAATATTGTCCTTATAACAACAAGCAAGCTATAAACAGTCCTCATCTTGTTGTGTGACTTCACCATGCAGATGGGGATTTACGCACAGTCTGGGCCCTCCCTTCTGATCCCTAACAGAGAAGTGACCTCCAAACGCCCAGATCCTCCTGTTCTTCTGTGCCAAGGACCCTGAAATGGTTTTACTGCTGGAAGAAGCATACGCGCAAAGTTCCAGGAACTGTTTTCTTAATTGCTTATTATTAAGATGTAAGTTGACTGCTGGACCTGGCCGGGGCCAGCGAAGGAAAATTCACTGTTTGGGGACTCTGGTGGGTACAGGGTAGGAAGTTGAGGAGTCACATACCATTGAGCATTCAGAATCCCAAGGCTGTGGATTCCCGGGAGGAAAACTTTAGAGGGCAGAATGTGGACAGGCCTGGAATGGTCCCCGGCAAGTGGAGCGAATGTAGGTGATGAATCCTCGCCTGAGCCTGGGCTCAGGTCCATTCCTGGTCAGCGGTTCTGGGGGCCCTCCGACCAGGCTACCTGGCGTCACCTGCACACACAGCACCTTGGCTTGCTCTGGGCAGGCAGCTGCAGGCTCTGCTGGAGATCACCTGGGGACTTCCAGTTTGAAACCAGAAGGCAAGGGTTTAAACAAACAGCCAGATACCGAGGTGAAACACAGCTGCCAATTTCTGGAAGAGTCAGTCCATCAGAGGGAAAGAGTAGAGGAAGGAGCTGGCTTTCTGGAGCCTCAACAAGCTCCCCTCAGCGCAATACAGCAACAGGGACTGAGTTCCTGAGGTCCAGAGCAACGTGGCCACAGATGGGGCTCAGGGCTGGGAGTGAGGGTCTTTGCCTCTCATCCCTGCTCTGCCACCAACTCACAAGGGACCCTCCCACTCTCCTGTAAACAGCGGAGGCAGCTGCTAAGTCCCATTAGCCCTAAAATCAAAAGGTCTCTACAGTGGCTTTGAAGCAACAGGACCATCACAAGACACTCTGGCTGAGCATTTCCTGTGCATCAGCCACGCCCTGGGATTCTAATCCTTTGCACACACAGCCCTGCCAGGAAGTGGCACTGGTCCAGCCTGGCAGGTGGGGCCACAGGCGGTCAGAGAGGATGGCCCTCTCAGATGGCCCTGTCGGAATCCAGCTCCCTCGACCTCCCACATCCGCATTCCTTCCACCAGTCTGCCCACCATGATGGAACCTGCTTCCTTAAGAAAGTCCACTCCAAAGTCCACACACACACACACTGAGCTGGCCAGAGGCCTCTTCTAATCTGGTGGCAACTGGGAAATCTCAGGTCACCCTGACCTCAGGCAGGACATGGCTCTGGGTCAGGCCAAGCCAGATCAAGCACAGAAAGCCCTTGGGGGAGGCATTCTGCTTTTCTATCTAAAGCACATAGTGGCCTGGTCACCAAAAGTTGTGATTCTTAAATCCAGGTCCATACCAGTTACAGAGGTCCACAAGAATTTAGAAAAATAAATCTTTTCAAGGACTATTCTCTATTCTGAGTTAACATCCATTCTCTTTTCTGGTACTAAAATATCCTTTCTTTTATGAAATGCCAACCATGGTTAGCTGGTAATTGGGTTTTTAAATTTTTGCTTCTTTCTTTAAAATGGACACATTTAACAAGGTTACACAATGGAAACCATAGAAAGTTCCTCCATTTTTTAAAATTGGTCTGTGAAATCCCAGCCACTGGGATTGAGGTCACGTTTAGTTCTTTGTTCTCTAACAGCACTTCCAGGAGTCTATGATTACATGACCTCAAAGATTAGAGGTCCTTATAAGAAAAGATACCACCACACAGACACTGCCCCCCCCCCTCTCTGCCTACGCACACAAGCCGAGGAAAGGCCATGAGAGGACAGAGCCAGAACGCGGCCGTGCACAAGCCAGGAAGAGAGCCCTCACCAGAAACTCATCAGCCAGAGTGCCAACCTTGGACTTCCCAGCCTTGGGAACTGTGAGAAAATCTATTTCTGTTGTCTGAGCAGTCTGTGGTATTTTGTTATGCCAACCAAAGCTAATACACTTGTGCTGCCCTCTCTCCCTCTCTAGGTTTCAGTCTCCCCATCTGTAAAAGTGCAAGAGTAACATTTTATGAGGACAGTTATGACCCTAATGCCAAACCAAAGACATCATAAGAAAATTAAAAATCAGTATCTCTTACACATCCATTATAAAAATTCTTAACAAGCCAAATATATTAAAAAGATAATAAACCATGACCAAGTGGGATTCATCCCAGGAATGCACAGTCAGTTTAACATCCTAGTCAATTAAAGTAACATACCACAGCAATAAAACACAGGACAAAACCCATATCACCATCTCAACAGATGTGGAAAAAGCATTTGCCAACATTCAACACCTCCTCCTGAAAAAAGCACTCAATAAACTAGGAATTTAAGGGAGCTTCCACAAGCTGACAAAGGGTATCTATGAAAAAGCCACAGCTAATGTCACACCTAATGGCAAACACCAGAAAGCTTTGCCCCTAAGAACAGAAACAAGACAAGCATGTCTGCTCTTACCACTTTTATTCACCATCGTCCTAGTAGATCTGCCCAGGGCAATTAAGGATGAAAACTAAACAAATATTGTCCATATTCAAAAGGAAGAAGTAGAACTATCTCTGCTTCCAGATGACATGATCTTGTATATGGAAAATTCTAAGGAAAAAGTAAAAACTTGGAGACTTCCAGGAGGATGGCGGCGTGAGCAGGGTGGCGGAAATCTCCTCCCCAAACCATATGTATTTATGAAAATACAATAAGTACAACTATTCCTAAAAAAGAGACCAGAAGATACAGGACAGCACATGGCCTGCAGCTACACCTGAGAGGACTCAGCACCCCACGAGGCGGGTAAGATAGGGAGCCACGACCCTGCGGGACCTGAGCACTCCCCCACCCCAGAGCACCAGCAGAAGGAGAGGATTCAGAGCCGGGAGGGAGTGGAAGTATAGGCCTGCGAAATAACCAGCCCCAGTGATCTGCGCCAGGACTGGTGACACACATCGCACAGTGTAGCAGAGATTGGACAGACAAAGGGTGCAGGATCTGAGTGGGGAATGCACCCGGGTCCTTGCAGCCTGCTCCCGGGAAGAAAAAAAAAGAAAGAAAAAGATAAGCGCACGCTTTTTTCATCAGTCTTAAAGAGACAGGAGCCTAGCGGAGGAGCCGGATCGTCCTGGCACACTCAGCCCAGCAGGCTGGGAGTCCTGGGGAGTTTCGGACCCCTTGGCTGGCGACTGGGAAAGGGTGGCCGCACTTCGACTTCCCACACAGATCAACAGCCTCCCATTCGTTCCCACCCCGGCCAGAGCTATAAAGGGCCCTGCCAAGCAGCCATGGCTGCGGAATAGTGGAGCAACAGCGCCACCTACAGCATCCCCACAGAATCTACTCCCGGTGAGCATTTTTTTGTTGTTGTTGTTTGTTTTCTTTTGTTTTGTTTTGTTTTTTGTTTTTTCTTCTCTTTCTTCTTTCTTTCTCTTTTTTTCCTTTTCTTTTTAAAGTCCTAAAGGGCCCAGCTGATATACATGGCACCTACCAGCGACCACTTCTATAGCCATGAAAAGACAGAGGAATATGGTCCAGAGTGAGATCAACCAGACAACCCCAGAGAGGGAGACTGAAGGGATGGAAATGCACAATCTTCCTGAAAAAGAATTCAGAACAAAAGTCATAACCATACTGATGGATCTACAGAAAAATGTGCAAGAGCCGAGGGAGGAAGTGAGGGAAGTCAGGAAAGACAATGCAGAAATCAGACAAGCGATCGACGGGCATAACAGCAGACTGGATGAGATGCAAGAGACTGTTAATAGAATAGAAATCAGAGAACAGGAATACAGAGAAGCTGAGGCAGAGAGAGATAAAAGGATTTCTAGGAATGAAAGAATATTAAGAGAACTGTGTGACCAATCCAAACGGAACAACATTCGCATTATAGGAGTACCAAAGGAAGAAGAGAGAGAAAAAGGGATAGAAAGTGTCTTTGAAGAAATAATTGCTGAAAACTTCCCCATGCTGGGGAAGGAAATAGTCTTGCAGTCCACAGAAGCCCACAGATCTCCCAACACAAGGGACCCAATGAAGACAACACCAAGACACATAATAATTAAAATGGCAAAGATCAAAGATAAAGACAGGGTATTAAAGGCAGCTAGAGAGAGAAAAAAGATCACCTACAAAGGAAAACCCATCAGACTATCATTAGACTTTTCAACGGAAACCTTACAGGCCAGAAGAGAATGGCATGATATATTTAACGTAATGAAACAGAAGAGCCTCAAACCAAGAATATTGTATCCAGCACGATTATCATTTAAATATGATGGAGGGATTAAACAATTTCCAGATAAGCGAAAGTTGAGAGAGTTTACCTCTCATAAACCACCACTGCAGGATATCTTAAACGGACTGCTCTAGACGGAAGCACCCCTAAGGCAAAAAAGATGTCACCAGAGAAAATAAAATCATAGCAAAGAAAGCAGACCATCCAAATACTAACTAAAGGCAAAGAATAAAACACCTACTATATAAAGAATGGAGGAGGAAGAATAAGAAGGGAGAGAAATAAAGAAACATCAGACGCTGTTTACAAGAACTTAACAAGAAAGATAAGTTAGATTGTTAGATAGTAAAGAAGCAACCCTTGAACCTTTGGTAACCACGAATCTAAAGCCAGCAATGGCAATAAGTACATATCTACTGATAATCACCCTAAATATAAATGGACGGAATGCACAAATCAAAAGACACAGAGTAACAGAACGGATAAAAAAGCAAGACCCAACTATATGCTGCTTACAAGAGACTCACCTCAAACCCAAAGATATACACAGACTAAAAGTGAAGGGATGGAAAAAGATATTTCATGCAAACAACAAAGAGAAAAAAGCAGGCGTTGCAGTACTTGTATCAGACAAAATAGACTTCAAAACGAAGAAAGTAGCAAGAGATAAAGAAGGACATTACATAATGATAAAGGGGTCAGTCCAACAAGAAGATATAACCATTATAAATATATATGCACCCAACACAGGAGCGCCAGCATATGTGAGACAAATACTAACAGAATTAAAGGAGGAAATAGACAGCAATGCATTCATTTTAGGAGACTTCAACACACCACTCACTCCAGAGGACAGATCAACCAGACAGAAAATAAGTAAAGACACAGAGGCACTGAACAACACACTAGAACAGATGGACCTAACAGACATCTACAGAACTCTACACCCAAAAGCAACAGGATACAGATTCTTCTCAAGTGCACATGGAACATTTTCCAGAATAGACCACATACTAGGCCACAAAAAGAACCTCAGTAATTTCAAAAATATTGAAATCCTACCAACCAACTTCTCAGATCACCAAGGTATAAAACTAGAAATAAATTTTAGAAAGAAATCAAAAAGGCTCACAAATACATGGAGACTTAACAACACTCTCCTAATTAATCAATGGGTTAACGACCAAATCAAAACAGAAATGAAAGAATATATGGAGACTAATGACAACAACAACACAAAGCCACAACTTCTGTGGGACGCAGCAAAGGCAGTTCTAAGAGGAAAGTATATTGCAATCCAGGCCTATTTAAAGAAGGAAGAACATTCCCAAATGAATAGTTTAAAGACAAAATTATTGAAATTGGAAAAAGAAGAACAAATGAGGCACAAAGTCACCAGAAGGAGGGACATAATAAAGATCAGAGAAGAAATAAATAAAATTGAGAAGAATAAAACAATAGAAAAAATCAATAAAACCAAGAGCTGGTTCTTTGAAAAAAATAAAACAGATAAACCCCTGGCCAGACTCATTAAGAGAAAAAGAGCATCTATACACATAAACAGAATCAGAAATGAGAAAGGAAAATTAACGATGGACCCCACAGAAATACAAAGAATTATAAGAGAATATTATGAGAATCTATATGCTAACAAGCTGGAAAACCTAGAAGAAATGGACTTTTTAGAAAAATACAACCTTCCAAGACTGACCAAGCAAGAAACAGAAAAACTAAACAGAACAATCACCAGCAAAGAAATTGAATCAGTAATCAAAAAACTACCCAAGAACAAAACCCCCGGGCCTGATGGATTCACCTCTGAATTCTACCAGACATATAGAGAAGAAATAACACCGATTCTCCTTAAAGTTTTCCAAAAAATAGAAGAGGAGGGAATACTTCCAAACTCATTCTATGAAGCCAGCATCACTCTAATACCAAAACCTGGGCAAAGACCTCACCAAAAAAGAAAATTACAGACCAATATCCCTGATGAACGTAGATGCAAAAATACTCAACAAAATATTAGCAAACCGAATTCAAAAATACATCAAGAGGATCATACACCATGATCAAGTGGGATTCATCCCAGGGATGCAAGGATGGTACAACATTCGAAAATCCATCAACATCATCCACCACATCAACAAAAAGAAGAACAAAAACCACATGATCATCTCCATAGATGCTGAAAAAGCATTTGACAAAATTCAGCATCCATTCCTGATTAAAACTCTCAACAAAATGGGTATAGACGGCAAGTACCTCAACATCATAAAGGCTATATATGACAAACCCACAGCTAACATCATACTTAACGGCGAGACGCTGAAAGCTTTTCATCTAAGATCGGGAACAAGACAGAGATGCCCACTCTCTCCACTGTTATTCAACATAGTACTGGAGGTCCTAGCCACAGCAATCAGACAAAACAAAGACATACAAGGCATCCAGATTGGTAAAGAAGAAGTCAAATTGTCACTATTTGCAGATGACATGATACTGTACATAAAAAACCCTAAAGACTCCATTCCAAAACTACTAGAACTAATATCTGAATTCAGCAAAGTTGCAGGATACAAAATTAACACACAGAAATCTGTTGCTTTTCTATACACTAATGATGAACTAACAGAAAGAGAAATCAGAAAAACAATTCCATTCACAATTGCATCAAAAAGAATAAAATACCTAGGAATAAACCTAACGAAGGAAGTGAAAGACCTGTACTCTGAAAACTACAAGACACTCCTAAGAGAAATTAAAGAGGACACTAACAAATGGAAATGCATCCCATGCTCTTGGCTAGGAAGAATAAATATTGTCAAAATGACTATACTACCTAAAGCAATCTACAGATTCAATGCAATCCCTATCAAACTACCAACAGCTTTCTTCAATGAACTGGAACAAATAATTCTAAAATTCATATGGAACCACAAAAGACCCCGAATAGCCAAAGCAATCCTGAGAAGGAGGAATAAAACAGGGGAATTACGCTCCCTGACTTCAAGCTCTACTACAAAGCCACAGTGATCAAGACAATTTGGTATTGGCACAAAAACAGACCCACAGACCAGTGGAACAGAATAGAAAATCCAAACATTAACCCAAACATATACAGTCAATTAATATTTGATAAAAGGAGCCTTGGATATACAATGGGGAGATGACAGCCTCTTCAGCAGCTGGTGTTGGAAAAACTGGACAGCTACATGTAAGAGAATGAAACTGGACTACTGTCTAGCCCCATACACAAAGGTAAACTCAAGGTGGATCAAAGACCTGAATGTAAGGCATGAAAGCATAAAACTCTTAGAAAAAAACATAGGCAAAATCTCTTGGACATAAACATGAGCAACTTCTTCATGAACATATCTCCCTGGGCAAGGAAACAAAAGCAAAAATGAACAAGTGGGACTATATCAAGCTGGAAAGCTTCTGTACAGCAAAGGACACCATCAGTAGAACAAAGAGATATCCTACAGTATGGGAGAATAGTCATAAATGACGTATCCCATAAGGGGTTGATATCCAAAATATATAAAGAACTCACGCACCTTAACAAACAAAAAGCAAATAATCCAATTAAGAAATGGGCGGAGGACATGAACAGACACTTCTCTAAAGAAGAAATTCAGATGGCCAACAGGCCCATGAAAAGATGCTCCATATCGCTAATCATCAGAGAAATGCAGATTAAAACCACAATGAGATATCACCTCACACCAGTGAAGATGGCCAACTTCCAAAACACAAACAACAAATGTTGGCGAGGATGTGGAGAAAAGGGAACCCTCCTACACTGCTGGTGGGAATGCAAATTAGTTCAACCATTGTGGAAAGCAGTATGGAGGTTCCTCAAAAAACTCAAAATAGAAATACCATTTGACCCAGGAATCCCACTCCTAGGAATTTCCCCTAAGACTGCAGCAGTCCAGTTTGAAAAAGACATATGCACCCCTATGTTTATCACAGCACTATTTACAATAGCCAAGAAACAGAAGCAACCTAAGTGTCCATCAGTAGAGGAATGGATAAAGAAGATGTGGTACATATACACAATGGAATATCATTCAGCCATAAGAAGAAAACAAATCCTACCATTTGCAACAACATGGATGGAGCTAGAGGGTATTATGTTCAGTGAAATAAGCCAAGCCGAAAAAGACAAGTATGAAATGATTTCATTCGTATGTGGAGTAAAAGAACAAAGGAAAAAACTGAAGGAACAAAACAGCAGCAGATTCACAGAACCCAAGAATGGACTAACAGTTACCAAAGGGAAAGGGACTGGGGAAGATGGGTGGGAAGGGAGGGATAAGGGGCAAAATGGGCATTACGATTAGCAGATGTAATGTTGGGGGGGGCATGGGGAGGGCTGTGCAACTCTGAGAAGACAGGTAGTGATTCTATAGCATCTCACTATGCTGATGGACAGTGACTGTAATGGGGTGGGGGGGGGACCTGATGAAGGGGTAGTTTAATAACCATAATATTGCACATTTAATTGTAGATTAATGATACCAAAATAAATTATTAAAAAAAAGTAAAAACTTACTAAAAAAAAGCAAGGTTGCCAGATAGAAGATCAATGTACAAATATCAATTGTATTTCTACACAGTAGCAATGAACAAACTGAAAGTGAAATAAAGAAACCAATTCCACTTATAATAGCATAAAAATAAAAATACTTAGGAATAAACTTAACAGAAGAAGTATATAACATATACTCTGGAAAATACAGATCATGTAAGAAATTAAAGAAGATCTATGTAAATGGAAAGATATCTCCTGTTCATGGATCAAAAGAGTAGCTATTGTTAAGAAGGCAATACTCCCTAAATTGATCTACACAATCAATGCAATCCCTATCTGAAAAGCTGTTTCTTTTCAGAAATTACCAAGCTAATCCTAATGTTCACATGGAAATGCAAGGGACCCAGGGTAGCCAAAAAAAAATTTCAAAAAAAGAAATTCTAGTTGGAGAACTGATACTTTCTAATTTCAAAACTCACCACAATGCTATAGTAACTAAGACAGGATAGGCTTGGCACAGAATAGACAGAACAGAAAATGTAATAGAATCAAAGTTCAGAAATAAACCCCCATATTTACAGTCAATTGACTTTTTTAAGGGTGTTAAGACAATTCAATGGGGGAAAGAATTGTCTTTAAAACAAATGGTGGTGGAACAACTGGTTATGTACATGCAAATCAATGAGTTGGATGCCTACCCTACCTCACAGCATATATAAAAATTAACTCAAGATGGATCAGAGACTAACGGTAAGAGTTATAACTATAAAACTCCTAGAAGAAGACAAAGGTAAATCCTCATGACCTTGAACAGACATTATACCAAAAGTACAAGCAACAACCCAGAAAATGGGTAGGCTGGACATCATCAAAATTTAGAATTTCCATGCATCACAGAACACCATCAAGAAAATAAAAATATCCTAAAGAATTTTAATCCCTGTCACTGGAGAAAAAATTTGTAAATCACGTATCTGATAAAAGACTTACATCTAGAATATGTAAGAATATTTAGAATATGTAAACAACTATAATTCAACAATAAAAATACAAAAAAATAGGCAAAGGATCTTCAGAGAATTCTCCAAGGAAGATAGACAAATGGCCACTAAGCTCATGAAAAGATGTTCAACATCATTAGTCAAAGGGAAATGCAAATGAAACCATGACGAAATACCACTTCACACTCAGTAGAAGGACTAGAATCGAAAAGGACAATCACCAGCATGGGCAGAAGGTGGGGAAAGTGGAACCTGCATATGCTGCTGGCAGGAACGTGAAATGGTGCAGCCACTTTGGAAAACAGTTTGGCAGATCCTCAGAAAATTAAACAGTTACCACATGACTCAGCAATCCCACTCCTAGGTATATACCCAAGAGAACTAAGAACATGTCCACACAGAAACCTGCACATGAATGCCCATGACAGCATTATACTCACAATAGTCAAAAGCTGGAAACAACCCAAATGTCCATCAACTGACAAATGAATAAACAAAATGTGCTATCTCCATACAGTAGAGTATCACTCAGTTATGATAAGAAATGAAATACTGATACATGCTACAATATGGATGAACCTTGAAAATACTAAGCTAAGTGAAAGATGCTGATCTCAAAGGACATATTGCATGATTCCACTTATATGAAATGTCCAGAATCGGCAAATCTATAGAGGCATAAAGTAGATTAGTGGCTGTCTAAGGCTAGAGGGATGGGGAATGACTGCTAATAGGTGTGGGGCTTCTTTGGTAGGGAGGGATAAAAATGTTCTAAACTTGACTGTGGTGATGGTTATACAACTCTGTGCATGTACTAAAAACCATAAAATTGGACCTTAAAAAATGATTTGTATGTATATGAATTATATCCCCAAAAAACTGTTATAGGAAAGACAGCAAGAGGGTAGGACACTACAGCCACAAGACGCCCAGTGCGGACTCAGACCAGCATCAGCATCATCTAGGAGCTTGCCTGACAGCCAGACCTACAGAATCAGAAACTCAGGTGGGGCCCAGGACCGTGCATTTTTACAAGCCCTCCAGGTGAGCCTGAAGCCCACCAAAGTTAGAGACCCCTGCTTAGAATAGTGGTTTTCGACCTTGACTGTGTATTATCATCACCTAGGGAACTTTTGTAAAAGACCCAAGCCCCAGGCCCCAGCGCCCCCCACCCCTCACCCCTGCCAGATCAACTAAGTCAGACTCTGGAGGTGGAGCTCAGGCATGGGCACGTTTTAAAGCTCCCAGGAGAATCTACTGTTGCAACCAGGATCAGAAGGACTGGATTCAAGGGTGTCTCCTGCCTCTTTCCTCTTTGCCCCTTTTAGTTTGGCCCAGCTCAGCTTTCTAGGGCCACCTGGTGGCCATACCTGGGAATGACTATATCTTGCTTGGGCAAGAGCCCCACCACCACCACCAGGGCGCCCCCTGCGTGGGGTTCAGGGCTCTCCTCCTTCCACTGCAGAGGTCAACACCATCCTGGCCTATGGAATGGGGGTGGGTGAGCTGGTTACCAGAAGGAAAGAGCGGGTCACATGACAGGGCCAGAAGCGCTGAGCATGACAGAGCCTGGAGACCAACTGACTAGAGGGTGCACTTTTTCTAGATAAGCTGAAATCTCAGAGTTTTACATGAAATCTGCACTTTTACGGAGAACTTTGATTTTTGTAATTTAATGAGTCATTCAAAAATAATTTCTGACTCATCAGTCAACCTAGGGGCCAGTCCCAGCCCTGGGGCAGCACAGATAGGTCCTCAGTTGGCAACCAGGCAGCCTCAGATATTGAAATGGCTTCCTTGCCAGTTGTTAAAAGTCACTCTCCAAGACCTTGGAATGGCCCCATCCACGCACCTGACTCCTGACCAGGACCCTCAGGGCCTCAACGGCCCAGAAACTAGGTTAACACCTGGCACCGCAGGGGTCGAGGACCGGGTGTTTCATTCTGATTGGCCACATCCTGGACTGGCCCCAGAGCTGCGCCAGCTGTGAATCGCCCTGAACGTCAGCCTGCGTTCGCCCCACTAAGCACTCCAGAATCAAGCCAGGAGTTGGGGCTGGCACGATTACTTTCATTTCCAGGAGGTGAAGCAGTAACGGAGACCTGGTGAGGGTCCCACAGGACCCCCGGCCACCTGACACCCCTGGACCGTGCATGCAGCGGGGCACCTCAGCAGGGGCAGCGCTCACCTGGCGGCAGGTGCAGATGATGATCTCCCGAAGGTGGTAATGCATGGGTGTCATGGTCTCGCTGACCGTGTCCAGGGCGGCATCTACCTCCTTCTTCACACGGAACCCCTCAGGCAGCAGCTGCACCACCTTCATCACCACCTGGCGTCAGGGGACGGGATGAGAGAGGGAAAACCGGGGCGGGCAGGGGCCTCTACCACCAGCAAAAGGCTCACCCCACCCCAGGGGACACACTGGCCTTGAGGCCCATTTCCACAAATGTGGAGAAAACTGGATACCCACATGCAAAATTAACTCAGAATGGATCAAAGACCCAAACATAAGAGGAAGAACTATAAAACTGAGAGGAAACCACAGAGGAAAAGCTTCATGACACTACACTGAGCAATGAATGACTGCCTGGATATACCAAAAGCAGAGAGCATCAAAAACCTTTACATGGAAGGACACGATCAGCAATGTAAAAAGACAACCCACAGAATGGGAGAAAACACTGGATATGGGACTGATATCCAGACATATAAAGAATTCCTAAAACTCAACAACAAAACAATGAATAACGGGCAGAGAACTTCAACAGACATCTCTCCAAAGATATACAAATGGCCAATAAGCACATGAAAAGATGTTCAAGTCACTTATCACTGGAGAAATGCAAAGCAACCACAATGAGGGGCCACATGGGGAACATTCAGTGCTGACAGGTGTGGAGAACTGAAACCCTTGTGTTTTGCTAGTGGACATGGTAAAATGGTGCAGCTCCTACAGAAAATGACGGGCAATTCCACACAAATTAAACAGAATTGCCACAGGATCCAGCAATTCCACTTTGGAAAGTGCAAGCAGGTATTTGAACAGATATTTGTATATTCATGTTCATCCATGTTCATAGCAGCAATATTCTCAAGGGCCAAAAGGTGACAATAAGTCGCTGGAAGGATAAAAAAAATGTGGCATTTAACTACAATGGCATATCATTCACCCTTAAAAAGGAAGGGATTTCTGATCCATGCTCAGCCTAGATGAGCCTTGAAGACATGCTAAGTAAAAGCAGCCAGACACAGAAGGACAAATGCTGCATGATTCCACTTACAAGAGGTATGTGGGATAATCAAAGGCGTGAGACAGAAAGCAGGACAGTGGCTACCAGGGCTGGGGGGAGGGATGAATGGGGAGCTAGTGTGCGATGGACATGGTCAGTCTGGGATGCTCTGGAGGAGCGTGGCAGTGATGGCTGAACAACATGAGTGTATTTAATGCCACAGAACTGTATACTTACAGATAGCTAAAATGATAAATTTCATGATATGTATTTTTGTGATATGTATATTTTACAACAATAAAAAACATTTTTAGAAAGGAATCAGCCAGGAGAAGAAAAGGAGGTCCAGGGAGAGAGAACAGCATGTGCAAAGACCCAGAAGCTGAAAGGGCCTGGTGAACTGAATTTAGGGGACTGCATGGAGACCAAGGTGGCAGGACAGGAGAGCAGGTGGGCGCATGCAGCGAGGCTGGCCAGGTACAGACGCCGACCACAGCAGCCAGGTGCCAAATCTGAGTTCCACATCCCCATCTGTCAGATGGGGACACTGCCACCTACTTGCAAGGTGTCTGGGAAGGTGACATGTACACAAGAAGCCAGGTACACAATAAGTGGGTGGCTAACCCAGAAATGTTAGGAGCTGTGCATCCTGTGCCCTGGACTGAAATGAGAGGGTGGAGTGGGGCAAGCAGGGGCCCCACACCACGGTCACCAGACAGAGCTCAGCTGTAGGTGCCTGTGAGGCAGTCAAGTCACCCCAACAAGATGGTGGCCAGAGGCCTCCCCCAGGGCACACAGCAGCCCAGCAGCAGGGCCAGGGGTGGAGGGTGGCCAGACTCCTTTTTTGACGGCCACCCGCCAGGGCCCCAGCACCAAGCTGCCCCGCACCTTGGCCTGTTTGTCTGCAGAATGGGAGCGGAGAAGCACTGACAGGGCGAGGGGAAAGGTGATGGCATTGACAGCTCTGAAGAGGCCCAGACCTGCCAGCAAGACTCACCCTCTCGTCTCCCCCCAGTGTCCCCTGGGGACCCCACAGGGTGTGCTCACCTCAAACTCGCCCTTGGTGAACTTGGCATCTGGCACGCTCACCAGCTCCTCCTCGCCCGCCTCGGGGAAGCCCTGAGGGAGGACAGCTGCTGTGACAGGGAGCAGCTCTGCCCAGGCTGCACCCCAGCCCCATACAGCAGCCCCGTACAGGGGGTCTGCCAGCCCCAGTGCCCTCTGCCCAGGACTAGCGGGAGGGGGCTCCAGGGCCACACCCCCCTGCCACAGCCAGTGTCCCCGGGCACCCAGTGCCCACCCTTCATAGGCAGAGCCCTGTCCTCACGCGACGGACAGGCCACACATACCCGGACGTGCCAGAGGGCGAGCACAGCCACCACCATGGCGGTCGTGGTCCGGCCCTGGCCGCTGGGGCAGCTGAACACGAAGCCAGTGCCTGGGTCCTTAGCAAGCGCAGCCCGCAGGGCCTCGAGCAGCCGGTCGAAATCCTGGGGGTAGGGAGCCCCAAGGTGTGAGTCAGCGGGTGCTCCTGGCAGCACAGCCTCCCGCTGTGGCCCACCCCTCCAAACGGAACCCCGGCAAGCGTCCTGGGAGTGCTCGGCCAGTGCCAGGCTCTAGGTCGGCCTCACACCCTGTGCTCACGCTCAGCTCACTGTAGATCACAAGACCACATGAGTGTAAAGCGCCGGAGCCCCACGGATAGTTACGACCTCTGACCCCAGGACCAGACATGTGAGCAGACACATGCACACACCTGGGCTCATGTGGCCCACCCTCCACGTGGCAGGACAGGCACATGTGTGGGCCCCAGGCTACACACCAACCCCCTGGCTGCCCTCCGGAGATAGGCCCAACCCAGGTCCCAGCCCGCAGTCCCAGGGCTCTGGCCGCAGCTGATCCCCACAGCTCGTGTCCCCCAGAGGGTGACAAACTACAGGAACCAAGACCCCCGGAGGCAGGAAATACAAGCCCAACACCACCTGTCACATGGGCACATCACATATCCCACACACACCCTGCACAGACCCATGCCCCTCATAGAGACACAGACAAGTCACCCAAACAACCGACAGATCACACAGACACACAGTGACACACATACAGTATGTGCCAGGCACACACAGCCACACAAATGTATCCACGTACCTTAGAGACACAAAAACCACACAGACACAAAGACATAAACCTACAGATACCACACACACAAACACCCTCGGTCACACACAAGCATTCCACAACACCCTCTACAAAAACTTCACGCACATTCCATACCACACAACTCCCTAAGAGACACACTCTCCACACATGTCCCCCGGTAAAGACAAGATGCACATCACAGACTCTATAAAAACACACTTAGCATGCACATACACACTCCACAATGACATTCACTCCAAACACATCCCCCTAAGACACACATTCACCCCAAACACCATGGATAGGCTCACCCCACACATACCTACATACACTAGTACACACACCCAGACACAAATGTGAAGCTTGGAAGAGATGTGAATAAGCCAAGTGGCCCAAATCTGAAACCTTGCAGAAGCTCCCAGTCCCTCGGAAGCCAGGCCCACAGCCAAGGCCCGAGCCAGGGGGAGGCGGGGGAGGGCCTCCTCTCCACCCCCAGAGGCCTCCGCTTGCACAGCCCCCCACCTGCTCACGGGGGGCGCAGAAGTCTGGCACAGGGATGCGGTGGTAGATGAGGCCAGGGCAGGCCCTGCGGTGCTGGCTGAAGACTTCCTGCGTGGTGAGGCACGTCTGGAACCCATAGGTCCACGGGCCCTCTGCGCCTGGGGGAGGCATGCTCAGGTGGGCCTTCAGCTGGGTCTCCAGGTTCTAGGGACGGGCGGGACAGAGGACGTGGGCCACTGAGGTGGCCTCCAGGCCAGCCCTGAAAGACAGGGCCTGCTGTCTTTGGGCCTATCCCTGCCCCTTCCCTAAGCCTCAGGGGTCACAAGCAGACCCGGAGCCAGGGGGGTGGCCAGAGGGGCATCCTGATTCAGTCACTCCCTGAGTCTGCCTCTTGGGACCTCAGTTTCTCCATCTGTCCAGTAGAAGCACTGGGCCTTCTGGACCCTCCCAGGCCAATTCCCCAGAAGACCCCCACGGTAGGGTATGTAGAAGGCAGGAGGGCCTCACCTCCAGCTGCTCGGCGGCCATGGGGGGTCCAGGCTGCCGCAGGCTGTGGGTGTGCCCGTCACACTCCAGCACCGCTTCCTCCCTCAGGTTGACCCACACGACCTGAGGCAGCTTCCTCTTGGCGTCCATCAGGTAGGCCAGGATACCCCCCAAGGCCTGGAGGACAAGGGGGCTGTCAGTGAAGGGGCTCAACCCCCACACTGCCCCCACCTCACAAGAAGACCAAGGCCCCTGGGGCGGTCACCTTAGCACTGGGCTGGGCCGTGCCATAGATGGGCATGCGGGGCACCCGCCGGAAGTTGGCCACGTCCATCTCTCTAACGGTGCTGAGTGCGTCTGGGGAGACGAGATCGTCCGCCCCCTGTGGGGAGAGCAGCAAGCCTGGGACCCACAGGAGCCCAGTGCATTCAGAACCCGGCCCAAGGGGGATACAGCAGGGGCGGGACCAGCACTTTATAGTTCACAAAGCACTCCTGCACCCCTGGAGCTGCATCTTTGCCCTGGCAAGGAGGAGAGTGATGGAGCCCACTCTCCAGGTGAGGAAGCTGAGGTTCAAGGATGAGAGGCTGTGGCAAGGATACCAGAACCAGGTCTCCCGACTCCTTGCCCAGAGCATTCAGGTATGAAAATGAGGAGAGGGGTCTAGAACAGTAGCTAAAGCTGCAGATGCTTCCTGGGGCCTGCGAACAACCCCACTGCACTCACAAGAGGATTCTACCACCCCACAGGCCAGCAGCCCTTTGCCTCCCGAGGAATATGCTTAACCCTGAACTCAGGAATCAAGGGCCTATTAGCCCCAGGGCCACACCACATCCATTCCCACTTCCCAGACAGCCAACCACACTTACCAGGGAGCCCTCGGCTATGAGGTTCCTGGAGGCCAGAGGCCCCGCTGAGCTCAGTGTCACAGGCAGGCGGTACAGCTCAGGATGGACACACAGCCAGCGACTGAAACTGAGGGCAAAGGCCAGCGGGTACTGCAGCCCGTGGCAGAGAGAGACAGGAGTTCAGGGGCACAAAGCCATCCTGAACTCTCCCTGCCTGCCCTGTGATGGCAGAGCCCCAAGAGACATCCCTCATGGCCCAGAGCAGGGATGAGGGCCTGGGGAGAAAGGACCAGAACATCTGCAGTGAGATCCTTCCAGGCCCTGGTGCCCTGGCTAAGGTGCAGAGAGGGTCCCAGGGGAGAGAGAGAGAAAGGTGGGGCCTCCCTCTGTCTGGCCTGCTCAGGGAACACCCCTCTATCTGGGTGTCCTTGCCTCCTCCACACCGACCTTCCTCTGGAACCAACACACACGTCCCCACTCCCCTCCCCCACTCCACGGGCTCCCCATCAACCCCACATCAGTCACCGTAGGGGAGAGGACTGGAGGGACCCCAGGAGAAGCGGGCGTGGGTCCGCTCATCCCCGAGCCCACCTGCTCATGGAGATAGTAGTTAAACAGGATCAGGTAGAAGTATCGCTCCAGGCTCTGCAGCGCCCTCTGCCGGACACTGTGCTGGCTGCCACTTCCCTGAGAGGAGGGGACCAGGAAGCAGGGCAAGGCAGTAAAGATGCGGCTCCTCAGTCCCCATCCCCAGATGTGCAGGAGTCAAGCCTCGGAGACGCCCAGAAGACAATGTACCTCTCCCTTCATAATACAGTTCTGCCAGCCCCATTTGCTGTGGTTAATCCACGGTGCAGGGAGAGGTGTTGGTCACTATGCCAGGCACTACTGTTCTCAGTGCAGGGACTGCCTCTCCCACAGACTGTGCCAGAGATAGGCTGGGGCTCCCCTCTTTGCCCACCACCACCCACCGTGCAGGCCATGCACAACTGTGTTGAAGCAGCAGATGTATAAACACTTTTCCTTGAACCAGAGGCCCTCGCTTAAGAACTGTGACCTGCCCCCCAAGAAAACCCTCATAGTGGTCCAAGAAGGCTGTTACTACCCCCACTTTACAGAGGTACAGAGAAATGAAGTGATTTGCTCAAAATCAGGAGGCTGATGACACAGAGCTGGGTCCCCAAACAAGTGTCCTAATCCCAGCCCACCATCCTCGGGGTAGAGGATTGTCAGTGAGAATCCCAAGGGTCCCTCTCTCTACCTTTGGACCTCTGGGCTCTCCTCCTGGGTCGGTACCACTTTCTGGAGAGCAAGTGAGAGTCAAAGAGGCCAGAAAGAAAGGTATGCCCTATAATGAAGTTTAATCCCACCTGTGGGAATCTAGGCCGGAGGACAGCAAGCTTTTACTTCTATAAAAGGCCAGATGGTAAATATTCCAGGTTTGTGGGCTGCAGTCTCTGTTGCACCTGCTCGACTCTGCCATTGCAGCATAAGAGAGCCACAGATGGTGTACAAGTGAATGCACAAGACTGTGTTCCATAAAACTTATTTATAAAAACAGGTGGCAGGCTGGATTCGGCCCACGGGCCATAGTTTGCCAACCCCCTAATCTAGACTAACGGAAAAACCCTAAGGACACAAAAGCCTCATTTTCATGAAGCAGCTCAGTGACGAAGCATTTACACTGATGAGGAACTGGCAGGTGGCATTCCAGAAACACCTGCTCTGTGTCAGGCTCCCTTCCGAGTGCTTTATGGATCTCATCTTACCTAATCCTCACAACAACCCTACGGGTGCTTGCTATTAATGGCCCCATTTTACAAGTGGGGACACTGAGGCATGGAGGAGTTAAGCACCCATATACCTGTGGGTGGCAGAGCCAGGACTGGAACCCAGGCTGTCCGGCCAGAGCCCACACTCTTAACCTATGAGGCCAGCAATGCCTGAACCATGCGACTGGCTTCAGTTACACAGCCAGTAAAAATCTCACTGACAACAAGCAGGTATGGCACGAGGAAGTTGAGGCTGAAAAAATAAACAGGATGCAAACTGGGTGCTGGGACAACCTACCCAGGAATATCACAAACATGAAAAAATGAAGGAAGCCAGCCCAAAATGCTCAGAGCAGGTATGCTGGGATTATGGGTGATTTTTTTCCCTTCTCTAATTTCTCTATTTTCCATAATATAATATTGCTTTTAAAAGATACTTTTTTTAAGTGCTAAAGAAAAAGGCTCTGTAGGCTTTAGATTCCTTCCATGCACTGTGTGCAAACACTGTCAAGCTGACCTCCTCTCCCAGGAGAGTAGGGACAGGGCTGCTCAGACAACCCAGAGCCCATCACCCTTCCAGAAGCAGCTGACTGGACCAAACCCCAGCCTTCCCAAAGAAACACCAAGGAACTTACTTGCAGGCGAAGCCATGAGCAGTCTGGGATGTATCTGGATCCAGAGACCCCCAGCACCCACACTAGCAGCCCCATCCCCCATCCTGTTTATTCAGCAACAAGGGGACCTGACCAGGGAAAGTAAACTTCCCCTCTTCGTTATCTGTCCTTCCTGGAGGCCCAGCTCCGCTATCTCCCCTTGCTCTGCAAACTTCTTTTCTCATGGGAGAAAGAGCAACGAGGTGAAGCCAATCTGAAGGACGCCAGTCAACAGGCCTAACAAATAAGGCTGCAGGCCCCAGGAGAAAGCAGAAGCTCATGGAACCTCACCTGAGCTGGGCTCGCCAGCCAGACGCCTTCCAGCTTCTTCTGGTTTTCCAAAACTACTTCCTTCAGGTCGTGCAACTCTGCACAGGCAGCGATGGCTCTGTCCACCTGGTGCCAGGGACCAGGGAAGGGGGACAGCAGCAGGCAGGGAGCAGGGCCGGGGAAAAATGATGGGAGACAGAAAAGAGAGGGAACGAGAATGATTGGCCGACAAAGTTGGGGGTGCAAGGAAGGAAGAGACCCCACCAGTGGAGGAGTAAATGCCTCCTCTACTGCCTCTGCCCCCAGCCCCTGGCTCACCTCCTCTACCATATTCCTCCCCTGAGGCACCGTGAGCAGAAAGCACTGGATCACCTGTAGCTGCTCCATGGGCAGTGGCCTGGACTGCGGTGGGACAGCCCTGACAAGGAAGAGGTCAGGAGCATAATCACATTGCCACAGGCCTCCGGGACGGCCCACTGTCAGCACGCTCCCAATTCATACAGCTGCTGAGAGGCCCTGGACTACACATTCCAGGTCTTCCTTCCAAATCAGGTTGGAAGAGGCAAGGGGCGTGTTCCCCACTGGGGAAAACGAGGCCCAGAAACGTCAAATGACCTTTCTGGTCACCCAGCAAGTCTGTGACAAACGAGGAGATGAACCCCAGATGCCCAATTTCCAGCCCTAGCTCTGGGCTCCTGCTGTGTCCCCAGCATTGCAGGCAGCCTGCCCCCTCCTCTCCTCACTGCGACAACCCCTTAGGTCACTGGGTCCCAGGCACTCACTCTTGCTTTGAGGCAGTCCCACTATGGTGAAACAGGATGAGAGTACCCAGGACCATGCCCAGGTTGGTCCTGCCCACACCCGTCTGGCAGCTGAAGAGGAGAGCAGGCGGAGGTCCGTGAGCATCGCGGAGCAGCAGCAAGCTGGGGGTCTCCTGGAATAACCATGGGCATCAGCAATAGCGTGACCCGGAACTCCTCAGCTGAGGTCAAGGTTCGGGGAAGAAAGCCATGCCATCAGCCACCCCCTCCCCACTGTCGGCAGTAAAGCAGGGCAGGAGGCGAGGGGCAGACAGGAGGCTCAGCCTCTTTCCCCAAATCCTATGGCGCAATCTGCTCCATGAACCAGCCCCACCTCCTTTGCTGGCCCTGGAAGTGAGAACTACTCAGAGGATGAGGCCTGCATTTAATACCCTGTGAGATGCAAGGGGAGTAAGGAGACGCCCTGAGTCTCAGATAACAGCTGAAGAGTCTAGAGGTAAGAATTTCTTAGCTCCCATAAATAAATGAGAAACTTGAGGCCTAGAGACGTTAGATGATTTGTCTAAGATCACACAGCAAGTTGGCATCTGAGCCCCAGCCACAGTCCAGTCCTCCAGTTAGTGCTGGCCTCTGTCATTAGAAAGAACACATTTGCACACTGGCAGACAGACACACAGACACTCACAGATACAGAGACACACACCCCTGACACACTCAACCTCATATACACAAAGAAGGGAGGCCTCCCTCTGAGAAGTCAGAAGACACCCACCCTGAGCACCCATGGAGACAAGGCCTAGACACAGGTTCGCTCTCCAGGCATCTGCCCCCACTTCGTGCTCCTACCACCCCTTCTGTCCCGACTTACCCGGAGAACACTGACAAAAGCATCAAGCTGGGCTTCCAGGGGAGCCCCTTGCTCAGGCAGGGGCAGGCGGTGGTACCTGCCAGGTGAGGGGGAGCAGCCCATCAGGGAGGCCACGCCCCCTGGGCACTCCCCACCCCTGCATTCCCAGGGGAGAGACAGGCCTGGGCAACCAGCCCAACCTGCAGATGGGGAACTGAGGCCACGGCTGGAGAGCAGGGGCAACGAGCACCCACACCCCGCACACTAGGGTCCCATGCAGCCCCAAGTCACCTGGTAACCCCAGGCAGGACTGGCCCTCGGTACCTGTAGGTGGGCTGTAAGAAAAGGGGCCTCTTATACACCTCTTCAGTCACATGCACATCGTCCTCGCCCCGGATGGCCACAGCATGGGGCTCCCCCAGCAGGTCTGCAGTGTTGTGGTACACGTGGTATGTGTTCTCACTCAGCTGGGCAAAGTCATGGATCTAGAAGGAAATGGGGGGTCAGGGGACCCTTGAATGAATGACCTTCAGGTCCATCTCAGCCTTCCTAATGCAGCTCTGGAGTGACTAGGCCACACTGAGGCCATGGACAGGCTGCTTTTCCTTCAGAGGGAGCTACCTGGCCAGAGGTACTTCTGTTCCTGGGGAGCCCTGACAGGACTGGGGTGGTCGCTGTTCTGAGGGCAGCTTCCTATGCATGGGCTAACATGGCCCCATGGGACCGGGTAGCAAGTGCCCGGCCCAGTGGACAGCAGGAATTAACTACGCCTCCAGACTGAAGGACGGGGCAAACCTCAGTCAGCTGGGAGCTAGAGGATAGGAGGCCTGAAAGGGAGATGGGAGATGACCAGTGGCCAGCACAGCCTCGGTTCCCGCCTGCAGGGGTGTCTGGGGCACTGTGACCCTCACACTCCATTCACACATCTCCACGGTAGGCCAACAGCCTCAGAGACCTTGACAAGGCTCCACGTTGCGAAGGAAGAGAACAGAGGAACCTCAGGAACAGAGGCCTATGGAGAAAAGCGGCTCACTCCAGGCTCGTGGAGGGCTCAAATTCAGTCCTGGGACTCCTGATCTAGTGCTCTTTTCACTCCACCAGAACCCTTTCTAATAAGGATGCTAGTGTCGAGGAGAAAAGCCAGGCAGGAAAAGAGTAGAGGCAAACAGAGCTGGGAACAGGAAGTTCTTCCTCTGGCTTCCCAAGCTGGCCTTGCAGCCAGTCACTCACTCACCCAAGGAGGGCAGAAAAGTGGGCAAGTGGGGTCTGGTGAGTGCAAAGCTGCGCTGTGTGACACCTGCCCGGCCCTGCTGCCTCTTACCCACTCCAGAGGCCCTCACCTCTTTTCGAATGGCCAGCTCCAAGTCCTCTGCCTGGACCCTGGGCCCCAGGCCCTGAAGGTTCTCACAAAGATTCTTCTTGTCTCGCGGTGTGTAGGACACAAAATCCTCATCAGCACGCAGAAACAGCACAGGCTCCTCCCGCACACAGAAGATGACACACTCCTGCCGGGAGCCCGAGGAGGAAGGAGGCCATCACTGCCCTACCTCTGGACCTTTGAGCAGACCCTTTCCCCCTCCTTGAGGGCCTCCTATCACCTCGACCTGTCTTGAGACCTAAATTCTACCCAAGAAGCACAGCTCAGTCAAATGCCATCAGCTCCTGACTGTCCCGCCTCTCTGGGCCAACAGTCTTTCAACTGAGTCTCATGATGCTAATTCCTCCTCTGTGTTAACATTATCGATGAATAATCTCCTCCCTTCACAGACTACAGGTTCCTCACAGATTGAATCATGTCCTGGTCATTTTCACATCCCCACAATTCTTAGCACAGAGCTCTGGAGAAATCAAGTGCGTGATAAATATCAGCTAAAGAAATGAATGCCCACCACCACCATGCAGTCATTCATTCACTGAACACTGCACAGAGGGAGGTATGTGGGCAGACCCCACCCTGAAGGAACTGCAGTCAAAGTTAAGCTGGGAAGATGGGATCTGCACCCAGTTAACACGCCACCCCACTCTGGTTCACTCCAGGAACTCTGCATCTTAAATCCAGGTCAAATCAGACACGGGTGGCCTGCAGTGAGCCTGCAATCACAGCAGACCCTCAGCACCCATCCTGGAGACACGTAAAACCCTGCCACAACATCAGGCAGGAAAGCAGTCATTAAAAACAGGCACTTGGAGTCCCGGTGTCTGGGTTTGGGTCTTGGGACACCACTTATGAACTGTGTCACTTACCCTCTCTGGCCTCAGCTTTCTCCTCTGTAAAATGGAAGAATAACTGTCCCACCCTCATAGGGTTGATGTGAGGATGTAAGTATTAGCTATGATTACCATCCCATGTTATGACCTGGCCCCTCCTGTCACCTGTCACCGTCTTCACTTCCTCCTGGGTTCTCAGAGTGCGGTGTATAAGGAACTTCTGACCTTGAGGCTCCCATGTCCACACAGGACAATGCAGTAAACATTTGCCCAGAATTTCCCAGCCATTTTGACCACAATGACCATTGTGGCATTCAAGGCCAGGCAGGGCCTGGTCCATGTCACCAGCTGCCCTCCCCCTTGTGAGGCCAGGCCTCTCCAGAGTGTCTTTCGTTGCCCCTCCCAGGAGCCCCTTTCCCCAGATTTGGAGTGCTAGCCTCTGCCTGGGAAGCAGCCATGCTTACCTTGTGTCCATCCTTCTGGAGTTTCTGGAGGACTTGCCGGAATCCCAGGAGGCTGGGCTGTCCCATGCCAAACACAGTGAGCCCGCCCTGTACCTGCCGGAAGTTGGGGGCCCCACAGCTCTGCACAGTACCCAGCACGTCCATCTTCTCAGTAACGTCCCGCACCAGGAAGTAGCGTCCCTGGCAGGGGGAGAGCCACAGGGGGTCACTCAGATGACTCAGGGACATCTATCAGCAAGGCTGCCAGGCCCTGGCAGACAGGGAGCAGAGAGATGGGGTGGGGGACATAGTCCTCAAGTTATCTGCAGGCTTACAAGAAAAACTGAAAAACAAGTGACCATCTGTGACCATAGTGTATCATATGTGAGAAAAGGAAAGATAACTCCGTCTGAGGGAGAATCCGAGAAGGCTTCATGTAGGACGTAGCATCTAAGCCGGACCTTGAAGAAAATGGCAGGGAGAGGCCCTCCAGGGGCAGGAAACTGAGGCTAGCTCTAGGGTGCAGCCCACACCTCTCTAGGAGGAAGGCAGCCGTTTCTTGCCCCGGGGTTAGCACATGGAGAAGGGGCCCCAGGAATCAACTAGAGGAAAACTGTACCAGCCCCTTCCTCGGGCCCCGAAGCTCCGAGGCTGGGTCAGTCTCTCCACTTCCCTGTGGGTGAATGGAAGCAGTGACTACAGAGAAAAAGGGAAAACATGACTGGGGATCAGGTGAGAGCAGGAGAAACTGGAAGAGATCACTTCTGGACAAAAAGGAACCTCAGGTCATCTTGTCCACCCCGTGCCTCCTCTAGGACCCACACCTTTATTGCCTAACAGGTAGGAAGTGGGACCAGTTAGTCTAGATGCCAGAAATTTCCAGCTACTCTCTCAATAATACCGTTTAATCGGCACGAATACACATTCAGTCATCCATTCCCTGACTGCTTACTGAGTACCCACACTGTACCCAAGCTCCGGTCTAGGACCTGGGGCTGCAGCAGTGACCAAGGTAGATGAGTCACTTCCTAGGGGACATTTAAGGGGAGAAAGAGCTAAACCAGAAGTTCTGAAACTTTGAAAGTGGAAGGAATGGAGATTCCTAGCCTGGGGGAAGCAGTCTAGGCCCAGGGAACTTCAGGCCTTCATCTCTGTTCTCCCGGGTGCTCTGAAGGAGAGGGTGTGGGCAGGCTGGGGCCTGGCAAGGCACAGACAGGGAGAGAAGAGCAGGGGGCTGCACGAGGCAAGAGGAACAGGCCCCAGGAAACCACAGGGCCAGAGGGAGTGGGATCAGGACCCTGGAGACTGGGGCAAGTCAGGGAAGCAGAGAAGGGAGACTGCGGGGAAAGCAGTAGGATTAGGAAGGGAGCCTGTAAGGAAGGAGAACAGGAGGCATGGGGCGAGGCCGGAAGGCAATGGGCAGGGCAGGGCCTGATACCTCACCTGCACCAGGTAGTGCTCAGGGGTGGCATCTGACAGCCGGCCTAGCGTGTAATGGGCCTTGAGCAGCTCATCGTGGATCTGGAACTCCTCCTTACAGTTGTACCTGCCAGGGGCAGAATGGAGACCATGTCAGACAACCTCCAAGGCCAGGGTCCACACGACCCTCACCAGACCTCACAGGAGGGCCACCTCACCCCCACCCATGTGGCTACCCATTTGTGGCAGAGATTGACCTTTGTCCCCCAGTATCTGCCCTCTCCTTCTTCCTTAGCAATAGAACCCCAGAATTGTGACTGGGCCATCCAGCTGAAGACCACATTTCCCAGCTTCCCTTGCAGCTAGTACAATCATGTGATTAAGTTCTGCCCAGTGGGATATGAGAAGTAGTCATGTGTGCAATTTCTAGGTCATTCCCTTAAAGGGATGGTAGATGCCCTCTTATTTCTCTCCTCCCAGCTAGCATATAGAAGTGATGCCAAGAAGCAGATATTGATAAGGACAGGGCAGTAAGAGAGGAGGTGCCTGGCTGGCCATGGAGTGGCCATAAAAGCCTTGAGCACCTCCTGGGCTTTTGTGGAGAGAGAAGCTTCTATCTACAGGAGGTTTAAGACCTCCTGTTTGGAGATTACTGTGGTTCCAGATGGTCTTTCCATCAGAGTGTCTCTGAGAACAACCCCATGCTGACAATCCGACAGCACAGGGAGCTGGTTCACGACACCGGCTTTGGGGCCGCGCAGGCTGGGCATGAATCCAACTCCACCCCTTGGGAACTCAGAGCCACTCCCTTCTCTGGGGCCCCACCTCCTAATTCCCACCTCCCTCACCCACTGTGAGAACTCTGGGCGCTAATAGCCCAGTGCCTTGGGCACAGTAAGTGGTCGTCAATATCGTCATTATTACTAGTAACGGTTTGCCTCCACACAGGGCCATTTCCAACAAAACCCACAGGTATAGATGCAGACTTCTGCAGATGCTAAACCAGGGCAGGTCTGTGCACTCAAGGCACAAAAAGCTTCCGTGCTGATTGCAACAAACAAGACACAGCCTCCCAGAGCTCATGATCTGGTGCCTGATCCCCTTTACTAAAGAACTGCCTCTAGGAAAGGCAAGTGGTGGAGTGAGTAAGGCAGGGCAGCCCTGACCAAGGAGCCAGCAGACTCTACCCAGAAGCCTCACTCCAGCTCTGCCTCTGCCTCACACATGACCCCACGGTGGGCAAATTCCTCTTCCCCCAAAGCTCGGTTTGTGTATCTAGATCAGTTTTCACACCCGAACTAAAAGGTATTAGATCAGGAGTCAGCAAACCTTTTCTAACAAGGACCAGATAATAAATATTTTAGGCTTTGTGGGTCATAGAGCCTCTGCTGCAACTACTCAAGTCTGCTGTTGGTGTTAAGTATCCATGGACAATATGGAAATAAATGGAAGTGGCAGTGTTCCAATAAACCCTGTTTACAAAAAAGGTGGGCCCCAGGACATCGTTTGCTGACCCCTGTGTTGGACGATCCCTAAGGTCCCTCCAACGTCAAACACGCAACAACCCACGGAGCCCTGTGCCCAAGGCTGGCTCCAGGAAGCACACACGGTATCTTCGTATGGGATTTTTATAGGCCGGTGACGATTCTGAGCCACATAACTGGGTTAAATATTTTCAATATCATCCTAGCATATCCTGATAAAGAAAAGGAGGCCCAGAGGGAAGAGGATTTGCCCGAGGTCACAGAGCAAGGCCCAGGACATGTGTCTCCATGTCTCCAACACTGCCCTCGGGCCCAAACCTAGTTTTGCCATCTCTGCTAGAGACTACATATCCAGTCTCTTTTATATAACTTCTCTTTTCCTCCCCTTATCATGAGCACAGCAATGTATTATGATGTTCCTGTCAGGTCCCAAAGCCAGCAGGCTGGATTTATTCCCACCGCTCAGGTTTCCTGACATAGAAGGCTCCATCTGCTAGAGCTCCGCCAAACTTCTGTGTGTGGAACATATTTAATTCTTAGCTCATGGTGTCCTATTTTCTGCATCCTGGCAGGCCCAGAGGCTGGGGAGCGAGGCGGGCAGACTCGATGTAAGACAAGGCTTCCCGGCTCACCAGGAGACGAAACCCGTCTGTCCTCCGGCTCTCCGGCTCCCTAGGACCCGCTCCTTCACTGGCCCCACAGGGCACACAGGGTTTCTGAGCCCTTTCCTGACCCTCTTCCTCTGCACACATTCAGTGTGTCCAGGTTTCTCAAAATAGGAGTGCTAGAACAAACTGTGGGCCTCCTCCGGGAATATCCCTGAGGAACTAATAGGGGAGCTGACCAATTGCTTTCCAGTGTTTTCAGCCCATGGCCTTTTAAACGACCTGATGTTTAACCTCAGTTTTGAACCATAATTACTGGTTGTGGGAAAAAAAAAATCTAAATTTCATGCATCTAAATATATAAGCTTCCTTTGAAAATGTTCAGAAAAAAATATTTTCAAAAGGGTGTCCCTCCATCCACTCCTCCCTCACCATGCTCCCTGGCCATGTGGATATGGTAAGTAACATAGGGCTGAGACCCACGACAGAGACCTGGTCTGCCACCAGCTTGCTGGTAACTCAAAAAAAACTGCTTAACCTCTCTGGGCCTCAGTGTCTTCATCTATGGAAGTGGTTATACATATTAAGTACAGTACGTCACCACCCCTCCCGGAAGCTCACCCAACCACGTCTTCCAGAGACATGGGCATGCTCCCCTGCTACTCACGTGATCACAACGGGGGCCACTTTGTTGGGGATGATGGACTTGGCCTTACTGTTGTGCAAGCCTGGGGTCTGGAAGGAGTTGACGCTGAGTGAGTGCCGCCCGTCCATCGTGCCACTGCCCGGGAGGCCCTCAAAGGAGGCACCCGCTGAGACTGTCTGCTGGGCTGTGCTGGCTGTTGTACCCATAGTCTGCTGGCAGCCTCAGGACCCAAGACCTAGGGAGTGAGAGGACGTGCAATGGAGGGGGTGGGAAAAGCCACACAGGAGAGGACCAAGCCTACTCCTCACCCTACGATCAGATACAAAGTCTGAGGCCTAGAGAGGGCCAGCTCACCCTGCAGCTGGAGACAGAGGGCAGGTCTGCTGCCCACCATGTTCTGTCTACTACATGCAGGTGCATGTATCCTTTGCTGATGCTTTCGGGGAGTTATGGACACAGAGGGACATAAAGACACTGCCTCTGACCTCTTACAGTATACACTCTTCGGGCAAAAATAAGACAGCGAGGAAGGGCTATACCAACTCGGGACCTAGGACTCTAAATGTCCAGGTCAGGCCACATGGACACCAGTCCTTCCAGACTCAGAGAAGTGGGAAACCATCACACAAGAGAGAACTGGGGGCAGATGGAGTGAAATCAGACTTGGATTTGAAGGATCTGGATGGGAACATGATACAGGCAGATATTCTAATCCTGAATGTCACAAAATGAGGCCATGGAAGTCCAGACTAGGTGAGCTCTCAGCAGACCAAGCATTCCACAAAAGCAGCAGGACCCTGCACTTCACATCAACATCACCAAGAGCCACAGCGTCTGCCCCATGAGGCATGCTGGGCATCCTGGTGGATGCGGCAATTAATCTTGTCAGGCTCTCTCCAAAGGAAATACTTAAGGATGTCTGCAAAAAGTGGGCTACAAGGGTGTTTTGTTGATTAAGGTGTTGCTTATAAAACACTGGAAACAACCTCTAGCCAACAACAGGGGTTTTGTTGAATAAATTACAGTACACCTCAAGGTGGAATGTTAAGGAGCCATTAGAAATATCATACTGACTGACTTGGAAAGCTATCTGGGTAACAGGAATGGAAGGATTACAAGGCAACAGGCCACGATCCCATGTGAATTCATGAAAGCGTATGAGAAAAGTCTGAGGATATGCATGAAGGTGCTAACATGAGTTATCACCAAGTGATGAGATTACAGATGATTTTTATTTTCTCCTTTTTGCCTACCTGCATTTCCTGATTTTTCTCCAATAAACACTAGTAATAAAGCTAAAGCCTATTTAAAACAAATAAGAGAATGGATGGGAAAGTGGGATGGGGGACCTGTTAAGAGCTGCTGGAAGGTCTGGGGAGGACTGGCTAGGGGTCCAAGAGAAGGAAAGGGGCGAGGATTCCACAAAGACCCAGATGAAGGGCAACAGACACAGGAGACAGGCTCACAGAACTCTCTGAGAGTTCAGCAGCTGCCCCAAATGGTACTGACGATCTAGGATCAGGATGGGGAGGAAGCAACCTGCCCTGTGTGCCCCCAAATCCACCTGCACCCTGAGATAGTCTGCTCAGTGGCAGCACAGGGACAATAAAGGCCTCGGAACACAGCTCCCTTCCCTGCTTTCAGCCAAGCAAGAGCTGCTCCATGGTGGAGCTGCTCCAATCACCCCCACTCCTCTCCATCCTGCCCAGCCCTCTCCTAACCAGCAGCAGCATCTCAGCAAGTAGATGGTGAAGTCAGGGACCAGCAGAAGCCAAAATCAGCAGGTCCGTCGGAAAGCTGAGGTCCCCCCAAACCCTGAGGAAGAGTCGCAGGTCTCCAGGCAGGGGCTCCCCAGGCCTCCCCCACGGCTGTGTGCGCAGGCTACCCCTCCCCAGACCACCTAGACTGAATGACTAGACTCATCTGCCCCTCCCAGAACCTTCCCAACACCATCGGTCCTGCCTCTCTCTGGTCTGGAAAGGGCTCCCTCTCTCCCTCCCACCCAGCCTTGTCATCTCTGAAAACTCCCAGCACCCACATGGCAGCTTTGCTAACACACACACCTCATGACTCTTCATACCTTGTCCAATCTCAATCTCTCTCTTTTCTTTTTGGTCAAAGATAAAAAGAATGAGCCTCTGTCCCTAAGCAGGAACACAGGCAGTTCGAAGAAGGTGGGCGGCTCCAGAGTGGACTCCACTGGTCCACAGCAGAGCCAGAAACTTTTCTCCACTTTGCTTGCTATGGCCAGCCCACACCACAGCCCACCAAAGCTCCCCGGCTCTTCTCAGCCCGCTGGGCCGAGGAGAGTGGGAACAGCCTCTCCAAGAAAAGGGACATGAGTAGCTGCCCCAAAGGAGGGTGTGATGGACAGGACATGGGAAGGGCCTACAGGAAGCAACATCTGGCCACAGCTGCTAGGCCAGGGCCAGGCCTGCTCCCACTGGGCTAGGCTGCACCTGACCCCTCCATCTCTCCTCCCAGGCCTCCCCCACAGCTCCAGCTCCAGCCACCTCGTCTCCCAGGGGCTCCACAGGCAATGACAGGCCCCAGCTGGTGCCCTGTAAGGGCAGCCAGGAGACAATACAGATGGGCACAGCTGCAGCAGGGGGGGGGAAAGACAGTATCCTTTAAAAGATGACTTGCCTCCAAAACGTCTAGAGGCAGGCGAAACCCAGGAACCCCAGGCTTTTCTCTGTAACTTTCCCCTCAAACCTCTCCCTACCCAACCCACAGTGAGCCTTGTTAGCAGAGGGTCCTTCATCCTGCTGCCATGTGCTGTTGGGACCCTGGCAACTTCCTTGCCCCACTGGACCACTACCAGAGTCAGGGGTCAACAGGGTGGGCTCTAGGATCAGGTCACCGTTCAAAGTTGGTGGGGGTCCCTGATGTTCAAACCTCTGCTAGGGGGACAAATAGGGAAGGTGGACTGGGATGAGACCAGACTATAAGTGCGTCCATGAGCCTGGATGGTCTGTAAACAATTATGCCTCCAATTTCTTACCTTCTAATGAAAGGCTAGGCATTTCCTTTCATTACAAGTGAAGTTTGCCCCCATTATATTGCAGAAACAAGGACATGGTCACCAGAGTCGAGACACTCCACACAGTTCTGCAGGTAACTGGACACGTGTTTGAACTCATCACTCCTTTCAAACCACATTAATTATCAGACCCAGGTCCTCTGTGCAGATGCTGGGATGACGTGATTGGACAACTTGGGGCAATCCTGCGCCTAGTGGTCTTGGGATCCCATAACAGGATCCCAGGTTCTCACAACTGAATTTAACTCAACAGGCATGAAGAATTCTGATGATCCTAGATAGAAGCTTATCCTCACCTTATGAAGCAAGCTATAAAGAAGCTGTCACTCCGTCTGCAAAGGGGTTGTCGACACTTGGGACCATGAAAACAATCCCCATTGCCTAAGTGTCCATCCTCAAGGTCATGCACCCATCAAAGACACGCCCCAGCTTACTGTCCCCAGCAAAGCTGGGCAATGACAGTCTTGTCACTGATGTCTTTAAAAAATAAAGTTTAATTTAATTTACCTATTAGATTATCTTGTTATTGCAATAATAACTAAGGACATGCATTACAACATCATCAATTTGCTTTTCAGTATTTTGATAGCTCTCTCAATAACACTTACTTAATATGTAATCCCGTATATTTTGTGCATTTAATAACATTCTGAGAAGGGGTCTGAGAGCTTCTGCCAGATTGCCAGAGGGGCTCTTGGCAAAAAAAAAAAAAAAAAAAGCGGGCTTGGGGGACCTCTATTTTAAGGGCAGAATAATCCCCATCAAACACAGGCCCTTCTCTGCCTTCTCCTTTGCTTCTGTTTGTTAACATTTCAAAGCACCTACTAAGTGCCAGGCACCCAACAACCCTGTAAGATCCAGGCTTTTTTGTGACCATCTGCAGAGAGGACCGCCGATCCTGGCAAGTGGCAGCAGTCGACAAATGCCCCTCATTGGGTGTCCCTGCCTCTTCACTGACCCTGACCACGACAGCACCCGCACACTCTCCCCTCCCCGTTAGATCTGTGCGACCCCTACCCACTCCACCCCAGCCCACTCCAGGCATGGTCTCCTAGAGAGCTGTTGCTTTTGGGGATGGAACTGCTCTATATACTGAATGCGATGGTTTCACGACTACATTCATTTGCCAACACGGACCCAACTAACTGTACGCTTAAAATGGGTGAATTTCATTGTATGATATAAATTGTTAAAAATAAGAGATGCTCCCAGGCCTCTATCCCACAGGCCCTCTGTGCTCCTCACCCCTCCAGTCACACTTGGCTCCCAGCTCCACAACTCACCCACTATGCGACCTCAGCCAAGCTACCTTTCCAGGCCTCAGTTCGCCACTGCTGAGAAATGGGGACAATAGCAGTACCCTCCTCGTGGTGTTATTGTGAATGTCAAGTACCATAATATACGTAAGGTCCGTCATACGGGGCCTGGTCAGTGAGAGCTCCTAAGGGTCAGCAGCACGGACATTGCTGGGTGGGGGGCACTGATCAATCAGACCCCGGAGCTGGGCTCTGTGATGCGGTAACCACCACCTGCATGTGGCGACTGGTCCGCACGGGGATGAGCTGCAACTATAAAATGCACACGAGATTTCAAGGGCTCAGTACAAAAAAAAGTCAAATATCTCACTAACAATGTATTATGTTGATTATACATCAAAATGACAATATTTGATATATTAGGCTAACTAGTGTTATTAAAATTAAGTATATCTATTTCTTTTCACCTTTTTAATGGGGCTATTTATTTTTTCTGTAGAATTAATCCATAAATTTTAATAAAGTTGCCATTTTAGTATCATTTCAAATATGTGAATGGTGTTTCCTTGTTTTCTTCCTCCTTTTTCTTCCTCTTCCATTCTTTATATATTAGGTATCATATTCTAGACTCTTTGTCTATCCCTTGATTGACTTTGGGGATAGTTAATTTAATTTTGCATTTGCTCAGTAATTAGCTGTTCTAGTTTCTTTACTGTGTTTTTTTTTATTAAGGTATTATTGATATACACTCTTATGAAGGTTTCACATGAAAAAAATAATGTGGTTACTATATTTACCCATATTATCAAGTCACCACCCATACCCCAATGCAGTCACTGTCCATCAGTGTAGTAAGATGCCACAGATTCATTGTTTGCCTTCTCTGTGCTACACTGTTTTCCCCGTGACCCCCCACACCATGTGTACTAAACATAATACCCCTCAATCCCCTTCTCCCTCCCTCCCCACCCATCCTCCCACACGCCTCTCCTTTGGTAACCACTAGTTCCTTCTTGGAGTCTGTGAGTCTGCTGCTATTTTGTTCCTTCAGTTTTGCTGCGTTGTTATACTCCACAAATGAGGGAAATCATTTGGTACTTGTCTTTCTCTGCCTGGCTTATTTCACTGAGCATAATATCCTCCAGCTCCATCCATGTTGTTGCAAATGGCAGGATTTGTTTCCTTCTTATGGCTGAATAGTATTCCATTGTATATATGTACCACATCTTCTTTATCCTTAATGGGGCTATTTAAAATGACCCACACTCCCACATTATATTTCTACTGGCCGGGGCTGCCAAGTCTCAAGTCCTCCATGGTCAACTCAGGGCCCCAGAGTGGAGCCAGCACTGCTGCAGGTGAGAACTTAAGTCTGGTGCAGGCATGAGGATGCCCGGGACCCAGAGCCAGCATTCCCACTGATCAGACGGGAGAGTGGGGGCTCACAGAAACTGTAAATGACCCTCCGGTGTTCTGGCACCTGGAAGTGTACACCGTAGCTGTGATTCTCCGTGAGGCATGGGCTCTGGAGCCAAAAACTAGATGATTCTCATCTCCACCTCTTCTTAGTTGTGTGACTTTGAGCAGGTGGCCTAACTTCTCCAAGTCCCAACTTCCCCAACTATGAACTGAGGATCAGAACCGGACCTCCCTATAGGCACAATGCATGAGAATAAAGTGAGTGTGTGTGTGAGTGACACCTACCCAGCCTGGCACACTCACTGCCCCTCCCGTGACCCGGCCCATCCTCACTGCTCGGCTCACTGCTCGGCTCTGCCGCCCTTCCCCACATTCCCTCTCTGCTTCCGTTGGCCGGTAGCAGATCAGAGCCTCAGGGCCGGGAGGGACCCCAGGCACCACCTATAAAAGGAAGGATGGGAGGGGCAGTGGCTGGGCAGCGCTGGCTCGCATCCCGGCAATCACACGGCCTGTGCTGGACCACAGCAGCTGCCCTACTTGAGCGACACGCAGTTATAACTCTCCCATTTTGCTCTATCAGGTAAGCCACTTAGGGAGGAGGCTTCCATCTGCTCCCGGCCTTAATCAAGAACCAGGAGAGCCTGGCTCTGCTCGAGGGCTTTGGCCAAGTCCTCTGCCCCCTGCCACGAGAAACACGGCTTGTTCCCTCGTCAGGCCAGTTCTCTCCAACTTCCCTGCCACCACCTGCTCCAGGCAACTGGCTCCTCCCTGGGCCAATGGCAGCAGTCTCCAGCCACTCTCTCTCCTGCCCACCTGTCCCCCAGCAATCCGTCCTCCATGCAAGAGCCAGAGGATCTTTTAAAACCCTACCTCGCGTCATGTCATCTCCCTCCATCACCCTGGTGTTCAGGCCCCACCTGCCTGACCTCACTCACCCCCTCGCCTTGCCACTGGCCACCTCCTCCTCCTTCCAAACCCCAGGCCCACTCCTCCCCAGGAAGGCTTCGCACCACCATCCTTCTGCCTGGAGCACTTCGGCTTGTTCATGTGGCTGCTCCCTCCCGCAGTTGTGGTCCAAGGTCCCTCCCCAGAGAGGCCTCTCTGAGCCCCTGGCGATGCACTGTGGGTCCACCACCCCGCAGTCCTTGTCCTTCTGAGGAGCCCCTTTTATTTCTTAATTGCCTCACTGGTGGGATTATGTGGGTAGCACTGGTCTCCCCAGTTCCTGAGCACAGGAGAGTGTCTGACTTGCTCACAGCTCAGGAACAGCCCCCAGGGCCCAGTGCATGCTCAGGAATTATTTATGAGATGAACAGATGACCAGCCTGAGGGCATCTGCAGCTTCCAGGGTCACAGAGGAGTGAGTGCCCAGCACTAAGGAAGAGGTCTTCGTCCTTACACTCCACCCGGCACTCCTCTCATTTGACTGCCCTCCTCCCAAAACCCTCCCACATTCCACCCATTCTTGGAGGTTAAAGCCCAGCTCCTCCAGGAAGCCATCTCTGACTACACACCTACCTCCACCTCTGAACACCCACAGCCCATTGTGAGCATCACAAGAAGGGCTTTTAAAACCTTCCCCCGCGTGCTATCCCAGCAGAGGCCATCCTCCGTCCCTGCTGGCTGTCAGGTGCCTGGCTCAGGGCAGGAGCTAGACACATGTTGCTGACAGAACAAACCTGCCTCATCACTTTCCTCCCCGACCCTGCCTGGCACCTTGTTGATGGGACCAAAGACGTCACTGAGGAGCAAGCAGACACAGAGGACCGGAAGGGTGTTTACTTAAACGTGGAACTTAACTCCTGAGCAGGGAGACTAAGCGCGGTATTTATCGTCTTTTTGGCTTATCCTTCGCTTCTAAATTTCCTACCACGACGATGATTACTTTGGGAACATTTTTTTAAAAGTATAAGTTCTTTGTAATAGCTTCAAAGTTCATGACTCCTCACTAGGGCATCTTCCACCCCAACGTGCCCCCCCTGCTGCCCCTGCCTCCACCCCCTCGTCCAAGTGCCTCTGCCTGTTGTCACCCCTCCATAATCATTCCACTCATACAGCCTGATGGGGTTTTTCGTGTCTGTGGTTTTTCTGTCTCTGCTACTGACAACAACCCTCAAGGGAGGCAATGCCTCCTTCACAAAAGAGCAGACAGCTAAGCAGGGCCAATGATGGGAATTTCCCCAGGCTCCACACCTTAGCAGAGGCAGTCCCCGGGCTTCTGCTGCACAGCCCGCACATCACATCTCTGGAGGTCACCCAGACCTGTCCCTTCACAACCTCTGTCCCTCAGCCTCCTCTTTAAAATTCGGATGAGACCAATTTTAAAAATGAAGCTATCTGGCATGTGGGATGATAGCAAGAGACCTTCACTTGCTAAATTACATGTTTCTGAAATGATTTTATCTTTTTTCTAAACTGAAAAAAAAATGTTTTTAAGATAAAAACAGAAGGTGGAAGAATGTTTGGAAATAGCTGAGCTGCCCCCTGTGGAGTGGGCCTTGAGTTCCGGGCTTCAGCCTGGAAACAATGGAGAGAATTTCAGGGCTTGAGCTCTGGCAGGGAGATGTCGCCACTGCCACACACTCAAGGTGGGCCTGGAGCCAGGAGCGGGCAAACAAGGGCAGAGCAACTGGAGAGCCAGCTGAGGAATTGGGGCAAAGGGCGACCCAGTGTGGAGCAGCAGCAGAGCAGGGGGTGGGGGGATCACACTGCGGGTGGAGCCCCTGAGCTGGGAGCAGCTGAAGGTAGGGGAGAAGCCCCCGTCTTCGGTGAGGGCTGACCAAGCCTCCCTCTCGGCTGGCCTGACAAGTGCAGGGCAGAGAAGAGGCTCCTGCCAGCCTTGCAGCCAGCAAAGACCTGGGCCCTTGTTGCCATATGCTGCAGCATGGGCCTGCAGGGTCCTGGAATTGGAACCTTCAGGAAGGAAAAGGGCCCTTTCCAACACCCACCACCTCTGGAGCTCCCCATGTGTGTCTGCTCTGCCTGAAAAGAAAGCTGTCTATATGGGATCTTGGACTCGGGAGGGGAGAAAGGCTCTAGTGAACACTGTGAGGACAAGTGGGAAAATCTGGATATGGACTGTATTTGGATAAATAAGTGAACTTCCTTGGGTGTGATGATACTGTGGATAATAAGAGAATGCCTTGTTCTTAGGAGATACAGGCTGAAGTGGCTAGAGGTGAAGCATCCTGATGCCTGTGACTTCCATAGGGTTTAGTGGGGCAGAGAGATGGAGCAAATGGGGCAGCTAATGAGAACAGGCATTTACTGTACTCTTCTTTCAGCTTTTCTGTAGGCTTAAAATTTTTCAAAATAAAAAATTGGGATTAAAAACATTAAAAAAAAAATTTTTTTTTTTAAATTTTAAGCTATCTCATGAGAAGCTACTTTTTCCACACATTCCCCGTGGTTCTCTCCCTGGAAGACAGAGAATACATCTCATCTGGAGGGAGAGAGTCTGCGGCTCACAGGCCAAAAGGCATCACAAGTGCGAGTTGCCTAATCCTAACAGTTTTGTTCTTTTCTACCCTAATTAGCTGCTAGTTCTTAAAAAATCAAATAGAACTCCCGATCTCTGGCTTCTCTCAAAGAATCCGAAGATGTGAAACAACAGGGCACCATGGCGGGAAGGCAGGTCTCCTGGGCCCTCCCGGCCTCATGAGGTCTGGTGGGGGCGGCGCTCCAGGTCACACCCTCATCCTGGGGCAGCCCTGCGGTCTCAGCATCCTGCCCACACGTGTCACACACCTGCAGTTCCTCACTCTTTCTAAGCCTGCTTCCAGCCACTCTCCTGTGAGGAGCTGTCCTCTCCCTCAGGCCACACATTCTCCACTTGCTCTGACCCCGAGAGGAGGTTGGTCCATCTCCCTTATTCTGACAGCTTCCACTGGGCAGACTCCCAACCCCTCAAAAGCCTTTCTGCTCCCCTTCCCTGGCCTGCGTCATGTGGCTTTCTGGTCCCAAAGCAGGACTGACCTCTCTGCTGGAAAATCTCCCTGGGTGAGACTCTGTAGACCCTGACGTCCTGGCCCAGCTTCCCAGCCTGGGAATGTCCTCAGGGTTGATCAAAGTGCCCACTATGCCTTCATCCCCACCTCCCTGCCTGCCATCAGTACTAAACAAACCAGATCTGGGCGGGGACAGCTCATTGAGCACATGGTGGCCCGAAGCCAAGACTACACTCCCCATCTCCCTTGCAGCTACATGGGCCATGCGACTAACTCTAGCTAATGATATATAAGGGGCAATGTCATTTGGCAAGTTCCAGAATCCTTCCTATAAAACTCCTTTCCTCCTTTCCTCCGTCCTACTGCCTGAAACAAGACACGATGGCAAGTTTTGCAGCCACCTTGAACCATGCACAAGTAAAGCAACACCCTAGGAGTGGAACCACCACAGCAGGTGCGGACCATGACACTCTGGGCTTGGACAGGACGTAGAAATAAACTTCCACCTTGTGTAAACCACTGTTATTTGCCTTTTGCTATTACAGCCAAATCTAATCCTGACTAATGTGTTCTGTTATTTTTAGGTTTGACCCTCAATGACTATCTGCCACAGGCAATGGGACAGAACTTGCTTCTTTCCCCTTTCAGGAGAACGTCACGTTCCCCTGCTCGTAAAAGTCAGGCTGCACTGTGGGCTGGCAGTTCCATGCTCCTGGGCAGAGCGACGCCAGGATCTTGTGCGCCCAGCCCATGCGGGGGCCATGGGGGTTCACAGAATGCAGACAACATCGACCCCAGCCACCAGGGCCCAGGGGGGTAGCTAAGGGGATGCACATAGGAGACAAAAGGCACCATCAGTGGCTAGACAGTGTAGCCAAGTGGCTCTCCCCAGATTAGGTGCAGAGATTTAGAAAGGTCTAAGCAGCGGAACATCTGTTCCACTCTACAGAGAGGTTTGGCCTCCATTGATCCAAGAAGGCAAGAGAGACTGCAAGCGTCTCCCTATCTGGTGTCTTTCTGGGTCCCTCTAGGGGTCTTTCTGAGGAGCAGAACTCCCTGAAAAGCAAGCAGGTATTTGGATGGGAGCAACCCTGCCTGCTGGTTCTGTCAGGGAGGAGCAGAAGGAAGGGCGTGTACAAATCCCCAGGGAAGCTGCCAGTCAGCTCTGGGAAGGGCAGTCGTTCTGTTCCTGAAAGAGCCTGAAGCTCCTGTCCATCTCCAGGTCCCACGCAGCCTGTGGCTGGGGGAGAGGGAAGGGCAAACTGCTGGCAGGGAGGAGCCTGGGGACGACAGGGTTCAGAGTAACTGGACATGCTCACCCACTTGGCTTCAAGAAGTTGGGCATTTAGGCATTCAAGGTCAGCAGCAATCTAGAGTCTCCTGAGCCCCCACCCAGGGCCCTGGCCCTGCCAACACTCACCTGGCTGCTCCCAGGGGCTGGGCCCCAAAGGGCATGTGGGAACTGATGCTGGGTGCCCACTTCCATCCTCCAGCAATGTCATAGGGAGGGAAGCATCATCTCAAGGAACTGGGAAGAACCGTGACCCAATTCTGAGGTCTGTCCCCGTTCCTTTCACCCCTTTGGCCTCCAGTCTGGACTCCCTTGCCTGGCATTCAAGACCCCCCTTCCCACCCTCCCCACTCCCTGTTTATCCTCCACATCCTTGACATTCCAGGCAAATGCAGATCACAGCTGCCCCATGGTACAGAGCAGGAAAAGCCCCAGTAAATGTTCCCCTCCAGCATGGGCTTCCCGAGAGGCCTGGAGTTCAGCGCAGCCCTCTCTGGGCCACCTTTGATCATCCGGAAAGTGACGGGCTGGACAAGACGGGTGACTTTCAAACGGGTTAATATCTGAACGCTTTGTACAAAATCAATCCTTTATGAAAGTTTAATGTGTCAACAGCCAGAAGCAGAGCCACTGTGCTGACTGCCTGCTCAGGAAGGGGCTGCAGAGTCTCCTGCCCCAGATCCCCCAAGGGGCTCCTCCTGGAGAGAAGCAGATCCAAAACCGCTGGCCAGAGAGCCCCAAGGCCCTTTCCTTCTTGGACCTCACAGGACCCAGCCAGCCCTTCCCTGCCTCCGAGCCTCTGTCCTCCCTGGTCCTACAACCAGGAACACTGTTCCCACCCTCATCCCATCCATCAACTTCTAGTGGAAATGCCCGCTCCCTGTCCAAAGCTTCCAGCTCGCAGCCTATGCCTCACATGACCCTGGCCTTGGGCCTGCTGGCCTGGTGTTTGGTAAATACATGCCTCATCTCCCTGCTCTGGATCTGATGCTCCTCCAGGGCACACACAGGGTTGAACCCACAACAGTTGTAGGCTCCAAATGTCATTTTGCTAAATGAATTTCACATTCACCATCTCATTTCAACTTTAGAACAACCCTATGAGAAAGGCAGCACAGACCATTTAGCAGATGGAAAAACTAAGGCTCAGAGAGGTTACTACATAAGGAGAGGGCCAGGCCTCTACTTCTGCAGCCCGGGCTCTTCCTACTACATTGTCCACCCACGACTCTCCCATTTCTCCTAAAGCCCCATTTACTTTCCCAATAGATACTGGGAAGCTTCAACTAGGGACCTGGAGAGGGCAGAAAACCAGCTGGACCCAGGGAAGAGCGCTCCTCCAGGGCCACAGCCTCTCACACACCCCTGGCAGCCAGTTGCCTAGGGCTGGTAACAATGGAGCTAAAAATAGGGTAGCAGGCTACACAGCCAGCTGCAGGAAACATCTGCCTCAGCTGCAGGACAAACACGGAGGAAGTCACCACGCTGCAGGGTTCCCCTACTATGGGGCCAGGAGAGAGTTGGGGGGCAAGGGGGTATAAGGGTGAATAAAACTTTCAGGTCAGGGCAGGGGCTCAAACCAACCCCCCACCCCCAGGCCTTGTTTCCCAACTCCCAACACACACACACACACACACACACACCAATACAATACAACTAAATCCCCCTTGGGCACCAACACATATCTTAGAGTTAGACTCAGAAGCACCTTTTGGACCCTAGTCAGTTCCTTTCACTTTATAGAAGCAGCACCTGAGGTCCAGAGTAGGTCAGAGACCTGCCCACAGTCACAAACCCAGTACACAGCCCCACCAGGGCCAGAGGCCTCCTGCCCCTCTCCCCTGCACGTCCCCACTCACTGCTCCACTGAGCACGTCCACCTAGGACCAGGGAAGACTTCTCCTGCTCCAGAGAATGAAGCACACCGAGCAGAGGAGATAAATTTCAGCCTAAAAGACTTCAGTCAGACTCAGGGAGGGGCCACCTGGAAACCCACTACTACCCCAAACAGGCCCAGCCTCTGGCACCAGCCTACTGTTCCCCAACTCCCACCTTTATGCTCTCAACTCCAGCCAAAGTGAACTTCGTAAAGTCCCTGGGACAGACATCTCAAGAGGCCTCTGCAGATTAATTAAAAACAAGAATAAAAGTAATAATAGTAAAGCACAGATGCATCTTACCAGGCCAGGTGGTTAGGGGGTAAGGTATTCTACAGTCTATGTTAAGGCAGAAAGGGTGCCTTTGAAAATCCTTTAAATAGCCCATGAAGGATCATCTCTCAACCTGTCCAACCCAGTCAGTTTTCCTCCAGCAATGGAACAGGTACTTCTGCTAAGCAGCAGAGGAAGTTTGAGGGCCACGCACCAGCCTCACGCCCATTCATTCCACATCTCCCTGCCCTTTTCCCTCCCTCTACCTAGCCCACTCCCATGCCCTGCACCAGAAAGCCTTCCTTAACCTCCATCCCCCATAGCCACATCCCACCATGGGTGTCACCCCCTGAGGCCAACCAAGCTTGGGCTGGGGCTGACCTTCAATGGCATCCTGATGCTTGGCACAAAGTAGCCACTTCAATGAACAAAACTGGAAAGATTTTTAAAGAACAACAACAACAAAAAGATCAACTCTGCAGGTGCATGTGTTGTGAGCATAAATGAGACAATACAGGCGGAGTTTTAGCCCAGGCCCAGAATACAGCAGGCACTCCATAAAGTGCAGCCCTGTTTGACTGCCTTACAGAAAATGGGGTAGAGAGGACCCTGACCCCTGGGTCCCACACAGCAGTAAAGGTAGATGAGGAAGGGACATGGAGGTCCAAGACTGTGGAGGCCCCTTCAGGCCAGGAAGTGGGGAGGGTGACTCTGAGGGGCCCCCTGTCTGAGAAGCAGACCCCACCCATGTGGGACATTTGCCTGGCTGGGCCCCCGGGTCTCTGCTCTCCATGTCTTCCAGAGGGGCAAGAAAATGGCCCTCATTCCTCACTCACTCCTGAGAACCAAACACATTAGCACCTTGAACAGGCCTTGAGATCACAAATGATGAAGTTTTAATGGATGACATCTCCACTTCCCCATGTTGCGCTCTTTCAGGTTTGTAGGAAAAGGATAATAATGGCAGCAGGCAAAGTTTCGGAAACCCTGCACTCAGGCCGCTCACAGCTCATCCCATCCACGGCTCTGACAGCCTACTCCGCAGAGCCCAGGGGTCCCCGCAAGGTCAAAACGATTCTCAGGACAGTACCAAGACTTCACTGCCTTTCTTACCGTGAGGACGTGATGCAGCAACAGCCGCAGCTGGTGACACTGATGGAACCTCAGCAGGAAGCATGGTGGTGCCCCAAACTGGGTTGGTCCTCACTCACCATGACAAAATATGCCCGTGTCATTTATGAATGTCCTTGAAGAAGCAGTAAAACTAATTTTACCGAATCTCAGCCTTTGAGTACGCGCCTTTTGGCCGTTCTGTGTGTATGTGAGGCGCACTTGGGCTGCCTCCTGGGAAGGACAGATGTCAAGGAAAAGCCCTGGTGCGCCCGTCTGAGCCTCGGCTGTGCCAGCCTGCTGGTCCACAGGACCACTTTCACCTGAGAGCATGGCCCCCAAACAATGGTTATTCAGAACTGGGTAACTGGCAGACATCTTCTCAAAAATGACCAATGTGCTCCAGTCCCTTCAAGGAACATGACACATGACATTCGTTGCCAATGATAAAGTTTGAGCTTTCAAGGGAGAAAATCCGAATTTTGGAAAACTTGCAGGAGCCACGGTGAGTTTGACAGCTTCCCAAAACATAAAGGTTTTATCATATGGGTGATAATGTTAACATATATGTAATTTTTAGAAAAGATGAAACAAAATGTGCTCACATTTGGAAAGATCTGTGTAACTCAGTGAACCAGTATTTTCCTAACGACCAATATTTAATGCAACAAAATCACACCTGGTCAAGTATTCCTTCATCATGCAAGATAGTTCAATGGATTTTAATGTAACAAAATAGGAAAAGTTCATTAATATGTTTTCACATTCTACATTTCAACTAGCCTTTAATAAATATACTATCACTTGTCAAGTTGTTATGTAGAAGCAAAGGAAAATATCTATAGTCTAATAAAGTACTCCTCCCTTTTCCAACTACTTATCTACATGAAGCTGGATTTTCTTCATAGACTTTAATCGAGAATGACATACCCACAGACTGCATGCTGGAGCAGATATGGGAAGCCAACTGTCTTCTATGAAACCAGACATTGAAGAGAGTTGTAAAACTGCAAAACAATGCCACTCTTCCCAATTTATTTTCTGTTTTGGCAAGCAGTTATTTTTTTCAGAAAAAATATTTTATGTTAACATATAATGGGTTTGCTATTGCTATTTTTTGAGTGAATTTATACATACATGTTTTTTACCATATTCAGGTTTAATTTCTAATATGGTAAATATCAATTTATGTATTTAACCCACTTAAACAAAAGCTCTTTGGGGTCTTCAACTTTTAAGAATGTAAAGGGAAGGAGTCCTGAGACTAAAAAGTTTGCATATAGCTGTGATTTAACCCCTACAGTAACCCTGTGGGTGTTGTGAACTAGCAATATTTCCATTTGGCAGCTACAAACACAGAGGCACAGAGAGTCTGCATGACTCCCCAAAGGTACCCAGGTAGCTTCCAAGTACATGCCCTCACCTCGACGCTGTCCCTCACCTAACATGCTCACAAAGGACGTCCAGAAGGATGAATGATGACATGCTACAAAGGAAACCAGAGAACTGAAAGAAGAGAATAGAAGGGAATCTGTGTATAACCTTGGGGCAGAAAAGAATTTTCTATGCAAAATGCTAGAGAAGACATAGAATTAAATATTGATAGATCAGACCAACATAAAAAAGGGTCAGCTTTAACCAACACAGAAAAATCACAAAGTTAAAAGGCAAAAGGCAAGCTGGATAAAAACATTTTCAACATATTTTTATTATTTATCATATTCAACATAATTTCTTTCAACCAAATGAGAAAACATGTATGTCTTAAAAAAGTAAAACAGACCAAAAGAACCCCAAGAACTCAATGGAGAAGACATACAAATGGCCAAAAGACAGGAGAAAAAAACATTCTACCTAACTTGTAATTTAAAAACTGGAAACAATGAGAAGTCATGAATTGCCTGTCACAATACCACAGGTGGAGCTGCTAGGAACCACCCAGAGTCAGCATGGGTGCTGTGCCTCGGCTCTCTCCCAAGCTCCTGGCAGGATATAAACTGGCACAGGTCCCTGCAGGCCAATCTGGCAATAATTCTGAAATGTCTTTAAAACGTGCAACCGTTTGACCAACAGCTCTTCGATCAATTAACTCAAAGGAAATAATCAAAGACAAGCCATAAAGGTGTCTGATACAACTTTGTTTATATTAGTCAGACTGGAAGCATCTTTCACATCAACAGTGATCAAAGGCGAATGTATCATGGACGTCACCGTGTGGTTATGAAACAGATGGAGGTCTGACAACCCTCACTAACAGAGTATGGGGCAAAGAAAGCCAACGTGAGCAAATACTGTCATGACTGCATTTATCTAAGACTCAAAAACAGGCCAAACTAATCTGCAGGGTAGGGAGTCAGACCAGAAGTCCCATCTGGTACAGGAAGGCAGGAGCAGTGCTGGGGTACAAGGGGCCGGGTGCGGGAGGGGCTCTGTTCCTTGACCTGCATGAGGCCGGGAGGTCTGTGCTCACTTTCACAGTCGTCAAGCTGGAGACTGGTGATGTGTGTGCTTTTTCCTGTGCATGTTGAACTTCAACTTAGAAGTTTCAAAAGAAAGAAGCAACAGTTTATTTATCGACATAGGAAAATATCTACTATATGTTCACTTAAAAAAAAAGACAACAAACTATTTTAGAGTTTTGTCCCATTAAAAAGCAGGGAAGGCTCTTGCATACAAGCATACCTATACACACCCATACACATACACACACACACACGTCTAGAAAGATAAATCTCAAAATATTAATGGTGAATTGTGGTTATCACTGGAAGTGGGATCACAGATGATTTTTCTAATCTTCCTGTATATCTTTATTTTCTCTGATTCTCCTATAATGCACATATTATTTATAGAAAAAAGAGCAGAGGGGGAAGAACCACATGGCCAATGGTACCAGTAACCGCGGTTCTGTAACAGCCTTAAACCCGAAGAGCCCCTGGCCCCCAGGAAACTGTCAGAGGAGTGCGGATGTCCCTGAGCTGGCACTGATGGGCAGCTAAAGCCCTTCCCGTGGAATTAACAAGGTACTGGGGTCAGGAAGACCTGGGCAGACTCCCAGCGCTGTCCCTACCAGAGGCCCAGCCAGCTTCTGACCCTCTCCAAGCCTCAGCTTCCCTGCAGTGGAGCGAGGCTTAAAAGAGGCACAGATGTAGATCTGACACACAGGCTCCCCCAGGTTCCACAGAAGAAACAGAAGCCCAGAGAGGCTGAGGGATGTCCCTGGAGAATGCCCACACAGTCCCCACAACTGGAAAGTGGTCTGGAGCCGGCCTCCTGGTCCTGACCTCAGTAAGCACCCTGCCTTCCCTGGACCTCAGTGCACCCCAGGATAAAGAGCAGGGTGGGCATTGAATTTGACCTCAGGTAGCCTCCCTCGAACCCCACATCTATCATTCCCATGAAACCCCCACATGGAAGGCTGTGGCAGGAAAGGTAGATGGCTGATTCAGACAGGAAGAAACCTTACCGGATGAATGACAGGCAACATTCCATCAGGAGCCCCACCTGCTGCTGACCTTTGGGGTCATGGGAGCCAGGAGTGGGTGGGCACACAGGGGCAAGGAGGAAACAGGATTTACTGTGGAAGGCCAGGCACAGGGCAGACCCCCAAGCTGGGAAGTGACTTCATCTCACACCCCGCTGTCCTCACTTCCGCCCCGGCATTGCAAAGAGTTAACCCTGAGAGGGCCATAGTTCACCAGGCTCTGGACAACTCAACACAGGCCAGGCTTTCTCCTTTTCCTATTATCCCCAATATACAGATGAGGAAACTGAGGCTCGGACAGGCAGGCAATAGGGCAGGAGTTCCAGAACCTTTCCCACTACAGCGAGCTACACAAGGGAGAGAGATGCTAGCTAGGGGCCAGGATCTCATGGAATGCTTCCTGGAAGAGGCCACTGAGCTGGGCCTTGAAGGACGAGCAATGTTTGACAGATAAGAAGAGCATCTGCACAGAGGGAAGAGCACGGAGAGAGAAGTGCTTGGCGCTGGGCAGAGCGTGCTAGGAGGTAAGGCCACCATCCAGGATGGGTAGGGTTGGGCTGAATCCTGGATGCCTTGGGGACTCTGCCGGAAAGTTAAGATATTGCTCTGTGGGGTCAAATGAGCTGCTCAGGCCAGAGCAGTAGGAGAGATGACGAGGCAACCGCAGATGGCTGCATGGAGGAGGCAACATGTGGGGAGCCACCTAGAAAAGGCTACATTTACTCTGGGACTGCTGGGGCTCAGAGCTCAGCAGGACTCGCCCCAGCACCCCATTATCCCCAACTGAATTTGGTTTCTCTGTAACAAAGAAAGAAATTCATAGTACCTATAGCACGGTGTACCAAGTTCTATACCAGATGCCAGGCTGATAAAAGAGCAGGACACTGAGTACACAGACTGCTGGGGTTCCAACGACAGCTCCATGGCCACCAGCTGTGTGACCTTGACAGAAACACTTAACCTCTCTCTGCTTCAACATCTGTCAGATGAAGCCAGTAACGATGCCTGCCTCTGAGGGTTATGAGGATTAACCAAGATGACCATTATACATGCCACCTGTGTTTGCTGCTACGTTATTCCTGCACACACTCCTGTGGGCACACGTCACGACCCTTCTCACCCAAGGACAGGCCGAGTGGACGAGCCCAGGTCACACAGCAAAGAGGGAAGCCAAGATCCAAACTCGGGCCCGTCTGGCCGCAACGCCCGGGCCTATCCCAGCCCATCACACAAAACAAAACCCAAAACCCTAAAGGCTAAACCTGCCTGTCATGGCTCTCCAGACCTTTGGGCGGTTTCTGGCAGGGGAAAACTCTGCCTCAAACCCCCGGTGGTTGAGGGAAGGGCAAGGAGAAAAAGTCAGGGCACAGGAGGGGAAGAAAAATATTTTTAAGTTTCTCCCTCTTCCTGTTTATCTACCTCTTGATCCTGAAGCTCCTGGTAGCTGTTTGTTCAGGGGAAGTTCTGCCAAGACTGACATCCTGCCGCTGGCCGCCCTAGACCAGGCAGCCCTGGACAGCCTTGTGCTGGGGGGCTGAGGCCCACATCCCTGCCGACCCTGGCCTGGCCCAGTGAGGCTGCTGCATCAAGGGGCTTTCCAACAGGGGCTGGGGACCAGGAAGGAGGATGGGCCACTGCCAGGGCCTACTCAGTGCCAGCTGGCACCAGTCAGCTCCACACTCAGCTCCAATCAGCTGTGGGGCGGAGACAAGAAGGATTCAAGGAAATGACTCTAAGCCTGGCCAGGGCACTGTACTGGGTGGTGGGAATGCAGAGCAGCAGCTGTGCAGTCAGGCAGCCCTGGCATCCAATCCTGGCTGACTGATGATGTGCTGGGTGACTCCGGCCAAATTACTGAAGTTCTCTGAGCCTAGTTCTCTTATCCTTAAAATGAGGACAATATTGGAACCTACTTCATAAGGATGTGGCGAGGATAACAGAAGACAACATAGGGGAAGGGCTGGCACCTCTTAATGTGAATAAGTATTATTTATCCCCACTCCCACCACCAAGCTTATCCCCTCACTCAGTCCTGAAGATCTGAGGTGCCCCTCAAATGTGTTCAGAAGATCAATTATAGCCTTAAAAGAAATGAAATTCTGATGCATGCTATAACACGAATGAACCTTGAGACATCATGCTAAGTGTTTAAATAAGCCAAACACAAAAGGACAAATATTATATGATTCCACTTACATGAGGTACCTAGAGCAGTCAAATTCCCAGAGACAGAAAGTAGACAGGTGTCTAGGGCATGGCGTGGGGACTGGGAAGAGAGCGTGATGGAGAATTTGTGTTTAATGGGCACAGAGTTTCAGTTTCAGAAGATTACAAAGTTCTGGAGATGGTGGTGATGGTTATACAACAATATGAATGTACAATGCCACTTATTATATAATCAAAAACTGTAATGGGTAAATTTTATGGTATGCATGTTTCATTTCAATAAAACAAAAGTAAGAGCTCATTGAAAAAATAGTTCAGGGATGCCCATATTAATGTCTGTCCCTGCCCTTAGAGAGGTCAGGGTCAAGAGGTAGACACGCATGATAAGAGCTAAAGGCACACCTCCCAGGGAGCTGCGAACCTCCGAGAACCAAGTGGTGGGAGCTGAGGAAGGAGACACACATGCTGCCTTCTGGGCCCAGGAGGGCTGTGAGAGGAGGCAGCCCCTGGGCCAGGCGTGCACCAGCCCCAGACTGAGCCACCCTGCCAGGCATCTCCCAGAAAGAGGCAGGGTCTGAGCAGGGCAGCCCCATGCTCCTGCACCCACTAAAAGCACTGTGAATGTGAGGTGAGCAGGGCCCCATTCACAAACTCACACACACACACATGCATACAGTCCCAGGCCAAAGACTCTGGAGCAGGCCACACATGCCAGCCCTGCTCATGCCTAGCCAGCCCAGAAGCACCAACATCCAACAAATAGCAATTGCCTCCTCATCTCTCCCAGCGCCCACAACCAAGGAAGGCAAACTGGCCTGCCCACCATCTCCAGGGCCAAGGATGGGGAAGGAGGTGGGTGAGCACCAAGGGTTCGGTGGGCATACCCAGTGCAAGGAGGCCTGGAAATGTGGCCCTCCAGAGGCCCCCTCGGCCCCAGCCTGACCACCCTCCACACAAGGCTCAGGTGAGAAGCAGGCCACTGCTAGGGGGTGGGAGGTGTGTAAGAGCAGGTGTGAAAGGTCCTGGAGGGTGGGGCAGATAGGCTGAGCTCCAGCATCAGTTACCACGTGACCTTCAGCAGCCACTTCCCCTTCCAGATCTTCTGAAATCTCCTTAGTTTCCTTCCTGGTAAAATGAATACTCTATCCCATCACCCAGCAAGCAGCCCTGTGTATATATCCTAAAGAAGTAAGTCTGAGCACTCACCAAAAGACAGGTAAGTGTGTTTGGCAACTTTTTTTAATCAACAAAAACTGGAAAGAAGGCAAAAGTGCATCAAAATCTGCACACTGTGGTACACCCATACAATGGAATAGTACACAGCAGTGCAAAGGGACACACTGCTGATATCAGCAGCATCATGGATGAATCTTACAAAGTATATGTTCAAAGAAGGAAGCCAGATAAAAACCATACTGCATGGTTCCATTTACATAAAGTTCAAAAACAAGGAAGACTAATCCTTGGGAAGTCACTCAGAAGTGTAGCCACTTGGGAGTGTGGAAGGGTCGGGTAACTAACTGGGAAAGGGTCTCTGGGAACCTTCCAGGCCACTGGAAATGTTTTATATCTTGATCTGGGTAGGGGTCACATGGGTGATACATCTGTAATAATCCCACAAACTATGCCCTGATTTACTGTCTGTATATCTTGATTTACAACATAAAATGCAAACAGCTATTAACTCATACTGTCTTCCTCGGAGCACTGCAGTGAGGTGACACTGAGAGGCTGTGTCTGGAAAGGATACAGGAAGAGCTGGGTGGTGGGTAGGAACGCAGGGTGGGAGTCAGAGGAACCAGGGCTCTCACCCTGATGCTCCCTCTGACTGGATAGGGTTTTTTTTTTTCCTTTTTCAACTTTTTGCTGTTGTTGACCAGGTTTTTTAATTACAAAACTAATTTGTACTTACTGTCACAAGTCAGTTAAAGATGTATACAGAAAAAATTTGTCTTTCCCACCCGTTTCCAAGTCCACTTCTTCAGCTTCCTTCTACAGCAAGCTCTGTCCCTTAACAGGGCAACAAACACACCTCCCAACCAGTGTGTGTAACTCCAGCCCTGACTGTTGAGTGACGGTATGCACTTCACAGTGTCACCACTCATTCAACACAGAACTACTGAGTATCGACCATGTCAACCAGACAGGCACAGTCCTGGTCCTTCATGGAACAAGAGAGAGAAAAGGAGAGGGAAGGAGGAAGTCAACAAATAATGACACACACACACACTGTGATATGGGCTCCTGGGGGCTGAGTGGAAAATGAGGAAGGTAGGAAAAGGACAAATGTTAGACAGGCTAGTCACAGAAGGCCTATGATAATATCTAAGAACAGAACAATTTCAGCCATGTGAAAAAGCACAGCAGACAGAGGGAACAGCCTGCACAGATGCCCTGAAGTGGGGGAGCACATGGCACTGAAGGGAAACAGCGTGGGCTCCAGTGCACGCAAGCCGCCTTTCAGTCTGGTGGTTTTACTTTCTCAGGGCAGGCTACCCAAATCTGGACTGCTGAGTTAAACAGGTATGTGTATTTTGAAAACCATAGCAGATACTGCCACATTACTTTTCCAAAAGGTTAAGGTATTTTGTCCAGGAACCAGAATTGCTCAAGAGGCTGGTTTCCCACATCCTCACCAATGAAATAAGATATTGATTTTTGTTATTTTTGCCCATATAAAATCAGTCTACTTCACTGCCTGCATAGTTGGGTGAATAGCAGTTCCTCCTCCACAGGATGCTGTGAGGTTTAAGTGAGAAACAAATCCATCTAACCTGCTAGGCCCAGCACCTAGCAGAGTGAATGCTCAGTAAGTGAGAGAGGGCTGTTACCATCATTTCTGTACAAATGCCAGAGGTAAGGAATGATATTGTAGACTGGATATCCCAAGGAGAGCCACAGTCCCTGCTCCCTGCCGCTCACCTGCCCACCTGAAAGACCTACAGAGGAGGAACTGGTCCTGCGGCCCACGTGGGTCACTGTGGAAAGCAACACAAAAGACAGAAAGGGAAAAAGTGGATCCAGAGGGGAAGACAGCTTGGCCTGTCTGACTCACTACAGGCTTCGCTGCTCACAGAACCCAGTCCACAACCAAGGCTGGCTGTTCATAGGCCCGTTTTTAACAGGTGGGGAAACTGAACAAACTGATTTCTGTAGTGAGCACCTCTCAGGTGAAGCCAGAAAGGGCCAGAATGAGCTATGGCAGAGAGGTGGAGAGGGGCAGGCAGCCATGTGGCCCTTTTGGTTCCCACAGCTCCCACCTGCCACCCCAAACAAGGACCCCATATGGGGCTGAGGCCAGCATTACCACCACCCAGGAAGTCTGCAGGATTGCAACAGGCAGTGCAGGACTTAGGTGTTTCCCGTGCTGAAAACATGATTTGATCTAGCCTCCATGGATGTCTGTTCCAGGATCTATGAGCTCTCTCTTTTTTTTATTTATTAGGATTTAATTCATATACCATAAAACTCACCTTTTTAAGTTATACAATTCAGTGACATTTAGTACATTCACAATGTTGTGGAACCATTACCATGATCTAAATCGGGAATATCAAACCCAAAAAGTTAAAACTACAATTACCAGCAATTCTACTGCTAGGTATGTGCCCAAGAGAACTAAAAACAGGTATCCAAACAAATATGTGTACCCCGTGTTCACAGCAGCCAAAAGGTGGAGGCAATCCAGACGTCCATCAACTGATAAACTGATAAAACCCAGGACATTCGTGCAATGGAGTATTATTCAGCTATAAAAAGGAATGAGGCACTGCAACCTGCTACAATGTAGGCAAACCTTGACATTATTCCATGTCAAAGGAGCCAGACACAAAAAGTCATATGTTATATAATTCCATGTATATGAAATATCCAGAACAGGTAAATCCATATGACAGACTACAGATATTGTTTACCACAATAAGATATCACCTAATACCTAATGCCTGTCAGGATGGCTATTACCAAAAAAAAAAACCGGCAAGTGTTGGAAGGACATAGAAAGGACATAGAGAAACTGGAACCCTTGCACACTGTTGGTTTGTAAAATGGTGCTGCTGCTATGGAAAACAGAAGGAGGTTCATCAAAAAATTAAAAAAAGAATTAGCATATGAGCCAGCAACCCCACTTCTGGGTACTTATCCAAAAGAATTGAAATCAGGATCTCAGACAGAAATAAGCATTCCTATGTTCACTGTAGCACTATTCACAGCAGCCATGAGGTGGGAGAAACCCGAATGCCCGCTGATGAGTGGATCAAGAAAATGTGGTATATCCATACAATGGGGTATTAGTCAGTCTTAAGAAAGAAGGAAATTCTGCAATGTGTTATAACAGATGAACCTTGAGGACGTTTCACTAAATGAAATAAACCAGTCACAGAAAGACAAACACCGCAAGATTCCATTTATAGGAACCTAAAGTAGTCAAATTCATAGACGAGAGTGGAATGGTGGTTACCTGGGGATGGGGAAGAAGGAAACGGGGGCTTACTGATCAATGGCCAAAAGGTGTCAGTCAAACAAGATGAATAAGTCCGAGATCTGCTGAACCACAACTGCCCCTGTAGTCAATGATCATGTATTGTACACTTAACATTTGTTAGGAAGGTAGATCTCATGTTAAGTGTTCTTACCACAATAAAATAAAAAAATTTTTAATGTTTTGGAATTAGAGCTCATGGTTGCACATTATGAATGACTACTGAACTGCATACTTTAAATAGTTAATTCGATGTTATGTGAATTTCACAGCAATTTAAAAAATACTGGAGTGTATACCCTGGGGCATCTGAATGGCCATCTCACAAGGAAGCACTGCCGTGCAATTTGGGGCTCCAACCTGCTCTTGTGTTTGCCATCCACTTCCTTCTCCATGTGATGCCACCCTCATTCCTTCTCCAAATGACGTCACTGCACCCAGCACAAAAGTTGTAGTTCAAACAGAGGAGGGGCTGCGGTGGAGAATGGAGCCTCCCCATAGCCCAGGGCAGTCTGGATGTGCTCGAAACAAAGGCCCAGCCTCTTAGCAGTCAGGACCACATTCATGTTGAGAGCACCTTTGTGAAGTGAGCGAAGCTCATCTCTGTGTGTACCAAATTTCTGATTCCTGCTAGAAGTGGGTTTAAGAGCCACCACATGCAGATTTCAGTAACACCACTATTCTGCTCTTATCTTCAATCAAACAAGCCAGCTTTCCAGGTATCAAGTGATGCATGACTAAAACAGACATTTAGGCAGTTTGGGTTCAAATGTGAGTAATCATTATTACCCCAAATCACCCAATCAGCCCAACATTATTAATGCCACACTGCAGGGCAGCCTCTATATAGGGCAGCCTACAGCTAGTTTATATTTGTACATTTAAGTTATATTCTAATAAAAAAATATAAATCAACAAGTGGGGCTTTTCTTTCCTTTTTTTAAAAGGGAGCCCACAAAAAAACATATACTGTATGACTCCATTTACATGAAGTGTCCAGAACAAGCAAGTCTACAGAGACAGACAGGAGGTCAGTGGGCTGGGGTGGGGAGTGACGACGACTGAGTACAGGGTGTCTTTTTAGGTTCATGAAAATGTAAAATTAGACCATGGTGATAGATGCACAACTCTGTGAATGTACTAAAAGCCAGTGAATTGTACACTTTAAATGGGTGAATTGGATGGCATGTGAATTATATCTCAATAAAGCTATTTTAAAAGGGAGGGCCAAGTATTACCCAAGTTTGAGCAGCAATAAGCTGGAGAAATCACAGGCAATCAACAAACCCACCTATCGCTCCTCTCCCCCCACCATGCCATCTCCAAGGCTCAGAGAAGGAAGCTAAGACGAAACCCTAAGCCACAAGACAAGCCCAGCCTGGGTGAGCAGGGAGGGGGCTGTCCTGGAACTCCACAACACAGGACTCCTATCTCCTAGAACTCACTTCTATAACGGCAGTAAGATACTACTTTGAATTATCAAACTAGGAAAAACTTAAAAATGAGAAGAGTAACCAATGTTAGTAAGCATGCAGGAATGTGGATCATTTATACATGGCAGGCAGTGTTAAGGGAAGACGCATGGCAATACAGATTCAGGGCCTCCACGACCCCACTGGCTGGGTAGAGCAGCAAGTGTACAAATCTGAGCACAGGCAGCCTCCCTGCCTCAGGAGGCCGCGGACATCCCCGCCTTCCACCCACACAGCCAGGCAAAGCCTGCCATTCAAGAGAGGATTCCAGTGAGACCCCAGCATGCTGCCCAGACGAGTCTGCCTGGACAAGGGGCGACCTCACCACAGTAGGAAAGGGAGGCCTCAAGGGTCCATCTTTGGATGACTCAACAAAACACTCCCAAGGCTTACTCCTTCCAGGGACACTTCACAGAGACAGGAAGAGGAAGCCCCTGCTGCCGGTTGCCGGCTGCCAGGTGGAAGGCAGTGGTGAAGCAAGCGGGAATGCATGTCCACCCGGAAGCCCAGCTACCAAACTCGTCTGCCCCCAGGACAGACTGATTCCTTTTGTTCCAATGCCTCGCCAAAAACCTGCTCTGCTCTGACCACCTCCAGGAAGCCTTCATTCTGTCTCCTCAAAGCCTCACTGAGCCCAGCTCAGAGCCAGGGGGAGATGGACCCCTGCGCACAAGGCCCAGGCTCTGTCTCTCAGCGCTCAGCTCAGGGGTACAGCCCCCAGGGACCGTGCACACAACTCCAATGGCAGGGCTGAAGACAGGCAAAAGACCCATGGCCAAGTGAAAAAGCAGGCCCCAGAGCCACGCACCAGTGTGATCCCATTTATATCCCCAAATCAGAAGCCATACAAATTCACAGAGAGGCACAGAAAAAAAAAGACTGAGGGATATTCAGCAAACTGCTGACAGCATTACCTTGGCGAAGAGAGGAAATGAAGAAGGAAAAAGGGAAGGTTTTACCTTTTCTCTCTATGAAGCTCCCACAGAGAGAGTGATAACACCAATTATCACAAAGATAATGGCTTTATATTGTTTCTTAAACTGAAAACATTTTCAAAAGCAGGGTGGGCATCCACCACCGGGAACTTGATGAGAAGCTGTGGTCCCTGGAATGCGAAGCAGTCCGAGTACGAGAACCAAACTGCCTCAGTGCAGGGCACGCCGCAGCACGGGGACACGTCAAGAACATCACGTTCAGCAAAGAAGCCAGACATAAAAGACTACCTATTACATGAGTCCGTTTATGTCATAATCTAGGAAAAACAAAACCATCGTGACAGAAGGGAGACAAGTGGGCCTGGGACCAGGGTGGGAGTGGTGGCTGACTGCGACAGAGCAAGCACCAGGGACCTTCTGCAGGCGTCCATGTGCTCAGGCCTGGCTGAGGTGGTGCTGTAGCCCCGGATACTCACCAACACTCTTCCAGCTACACACTTAGGATGGGTGGGTTTTATGGTATGTGCACCTCAACAACGCGTTTAAAAGTAAGTTAAAGGAAGGAATGGGGGCTGCTTCATGGGTATAGGCTGTGATGGACATTTGGAACTAGATAGTGGCAGTGGGTGCACAGTGTGAATGTATCAAGGCCACTGAATTGGCACTTGAAAACTGTTAATCTTATGTCAAGTGAATGTCACCTCAATAAAAAAAAAATGTTTAAGGTAGACAGAGGAAAACTCAGTATGCTCATTTTGCAGATGAGAAAACTGGGCTCAAAGGAAGCCGTCAACTGCCAGTCCCGGGCTTAGACACCTATGCCTCAGGCCGGGTTCAGAGCCCAGTGGAAGGGCCAGTGCTCTGCCCCTCCCCCAAGGGCTCTGCAACTCTGGGACCCGATCTCCAGCGAGCGCCCTTCTCTCTGGGGCACTGGAGACCAGACCTTCCCAACAGGCCTTGGAGTGAGCCAGCAGGGCAGCACCTCAGAGATGCCCAAAGTCGATGAGCTCCAGCAGCAGGCGCCCTTGCCGTGGGGGACAGGGAGTGGGCACCAGGAAGGAAGTGGCCAAACTAAGGCTAATGCACCGCTGGACAAGGAGGCAGTGGGGCGGGGAGTCCCCATCGGACCCTGGCTGCATGAGGCCAACCAGGCCTGGGGCTCCGGTGGAGCGCTGCGCTTGGGGAATTAAGAGGTCAGCACCAACCTCAGGGATTCCAGGAGAAGGGACTCGGTAACTATAGGGCACCAGTCAAAGGGGACACGTCAACCAGCCACTTTGTGACCAGCAGAAGAGGGGTTAACTCCTTCTCAGGCTCTACGGTTCCAGGAAAAGAAAAGGGGAAGATAAATTCCCCTCTGTGCTTTCTAACCAGAACCTTCAAAATACCCAACACTCCCTGTCCTCCACTCTGGGGAGGACCTGGATGGAGGCCACATGGCCAGCAGACAGGCAGGCCCTGGGGCTCAGCGGGCCGCAGAGGCTGGCAAGATCCAAGGTCACCCGAGGGTGCCCACCTCTTACTACCCACCCCTCCCCCCACTCCCTGTTTCTCATGGGCGAGGGCGAGGGCGAGGGCGGCAGCAGAGGACCCACAGCCCATCCAGCACCACACCTGTCCTCTTCCTGGAATTTCCAAGTGCCCTAGCTCCCTGGGAGCCCACAGGGTCAGCGGTAACACACCCAGTTCCCAGGCACTCCCTACTGCCAGTCATGGGCATGCGTGTAACCCCGAAGCCCCATGTCTCTCTCTTCAGAGTACCCAAGTCTAAGCAGAGGCACCCCTCAGAGCTAAAGCCAGTCCACATGCCATTTACAGGAAATACATAGAACACCTTCCAAACTCCAGGAATTCCACTATTAGACATTCATTCCTTAGGAAAGGAGTTTTCAAGGTTTCAGTTCATTCCCAATGAAGGGGATCTATTTCCCCATGGGTGTCTTAGCTACGAGCAAAAATAGACATGTTGATCCTGGGGCCCCAGCTCAAAAAGGACGGGCCCCATAAGAAGACAAGAGAGGTGTCTGGAGCAAGGGTGGAACAGTGAATGTGATTCCTAAAAGGAAAGTGAGAGGCCTGGAATTCCAATGGGCCTCTAGCTTGCATCCTAACAGGGAAACCAGGGCAGCCTCGGAGCCTGGGGTGGGAGGAACAGAAGGTCCCAGAATGCAAGGTCTTTCTAGCCAGGGCAAGAATGCTGAGAGTGGATCCTCTGCCCAGATATGTGGATCTGCTCGTGCTCCCTCAACGCAGCACGCTGTCACACCTCCGCATGGGCTGCTCAGGCTTCCCTCACTCTTGCAGACCCTTGGCCATCCTCCAGAGCCCACCTGCAGCCCCACCCCACCCCAGGCAAGCCATTCCCTCCCTTCTGCTCCCACCACATCCAACCACAGGGAGCACAGATTCCAGGAAGGTGCCACTTGGGTATAAGGTCCGTATGTGCCTCTCTCACCCGGCAGGGGCTGAGTCCCACTCACCTGGGTCCCCTGCACTTTGTACCAAACCCAGGGCCGGAAACCCAAATCAAGAGGCACTGGGTCCCTTCCCGCTATGAGGCACCGTGGAAGCACCCTGACCTCTCTGGCTTCACAGGTCTCCCTCTGCCAAGAAAACAGTAATCATGGTAGCCATTACCAGCCCCTAAAGTTTACAGAGCACTTACTATGAGCCACATGCTACCCCAAGGGCTCTTCATGCACTGCCTCCTTTCATCTTTGCAACATTCTTACAACGGAGTTACTATAATTAAACCTGTTACACAAGGACTCAGACACAGAGTGGTTAAGTGAGGTGCCCAGGGACACACAGTTAGTGAGGGAGGGAGGGAGCTGAAATTCAGACCCTAGTGGTGTGGTTCCAGAGCTCGTGTTCTTAACCACTGCAGATCCACTGCAGGGCAGGAAGATGGTCAGAGGGCAGTGTCAGGACGACCTCCAAGTGGAAGAGGAACTCAGAGATTTTAAAGGCCAGTGTACTTTTTTTCCCCAGGCCCCAGCCAGAGACCTAACAAGAGCAGCAGAGCCTCTTCCCAACTGAGCCTGCTGCCCCCAGACCCAGCCATATGCTGAGTGCCAGTTACAGGAAACATAAAAGGCCCACCTGCACGCATCTCAGCCGGACCAGGGAGGCACACAGCCACCAGCTCGGAGGCAGAGCCCTGATTGGGGCTATTCTTAGCAAACCGTTGGCTCCCCTCCCAGAGGCCGGGCAGGCGACAGGCCCAAGCTTCCATACACCCGGCCTGCCATTTCCTGACCCTGCCTGTGGAGGTCCCACGGGGCTAAGGAATGGCTGGTGGGCAGGGGAGGACAAAGCCCTCCAGCTTTCAGAGAGAAGGGCCTGCCTGCCCAGCCTTCTCATGGCCAGGCACCTGGCTGCTGACACAGCTCTGGAGAGTCCTGGCCACAGGAGAAGGCTTGAAATCAAAGCTCCACTGCCTGAGTACTCACTCCGTGCCAGCCCTGGGCCACATGCTTTCCACTAATTATCCCCCATTTAACCCTTACAAACTCCCAAGAGCTGGGGGTGAATGGTCCCATTTTAAAGATGAGGTGTTTGATTTTGAAGGTGAATTAGTTAAGACATTAAATAACTTGCCTAGGGTCATACAGTGAGTTAGTGTCAAGCTGCATCTAGACTCTGGGCAGTTTCCCAATCTCCAGGTTGGGCAGAGGAGAGGTAACCACAGCCAGAAGGTATGGATGGGGGTTTGGGGTGAGGGGCAGCCTGCACCAGAGGGCAACGGTCTTGTCAAGGACCCTACTGCATGTCTACTTTCTCGCCCCTGAAGGATGGTCCCTTCCCGGCGAGAGAGCCTCAGGCTTGGGCTCACAGAGTCCCCAGCCAGTTTCCTCCCCTACCCAGGCCACATGGCCTCACTTACAAAACTTCTGGAGACACGAGGAAGATGAGACTCAGAGGTTCAAGGAGCCCTTGCTGGTGCTTTAAGGCATGCAGCCAGCTCTGCAACTCAGAGAGTGGGGAGCTCAAATAACTCTCAGAGCAAAACAGAGAATAATAAGCCCTTTGGGGTCTTCAATCCCCACAGTGAGAGTCTAGAAATGAAGCCACACCACAGAACACCGGCACCACCACCACCCTAAACAGGACAACTTCTGGGCACTGCTGCCACACAAAGTCATGGGAAAAACTGACCAGTGTACCCCTCAGGCTCTATCTCAGTACCCACCTCCGGCCTCCGCTGTCAGGTGACTCAGCAGATATACGCGTCTGTGTCCCCGGGGAGCCCAGAGCCAACTCCATGTCTATCTAGTACTCAAGCCACTTCCATGGGGCTCCATTTCTTGAGTCAGTGAATGGCAGCTCACATCCATGTCTGTTGCCCATACCTCTGCCCACTTACTCTTCTGCCTCCCTTGTCAAGTGGTTCAAATCCCCGTGAAGGTGTGGATCTGCCTATATAGTGTCTGTGGCCCATGTGTGGTCCAATTTTATGTGTTCTCAGGTCTGTGCCCCTGGGTTGATGCCCACTTCCATTGTGCTCCTGTGTCTGTCTTCATGCATGTCCGTACCAGTTCCTCTCTGCCTCTGCCATGTGGCTATAAACACTCGCACATCTCCGCCCACACCAACATCGCCCCCCTCGCACCCTCACCGTGCCCAGGTGACTGTGTGTGAGCAAACTGAATCCAAGTTCTCACAGTGCCGACTGAGGGCTGCAGGGTGAGCTCCCACTTCCACAGCAGCACTCCAGGCCACAGGCACAAGCACACTGCTACCTCTGCAAAGTGTTCTAGAAAAGCAGAAACCTGCCAGGGATGATGGGGGAGAGGAGGAGAGCCCCAGCAACAGCAGAACCTCAGAGGTGAGTCAGTGCTACCCCAGGTACCACCTACCTCAAGCCAGCCCTGCCCTGCCCATGCACCTCCAACATTCCAACTCCAACACCGATGGCCAGCGAAGGGGAGAGCACCTGTCTGCACTCACAAGGAACAGTGTCTGGTTCAGGGCCTCCAGCCTCCAGCCTCCCAATCGCATCCCCAGCTCCCAGTGATAGAGGCCCTTCAGGAAGGTGAGGACTTCTTTCCTGCCTGTCTCTGAACCTCCTGTAAGGCTGGATCTTGACCCCAAACCTCGGAGACCTCAAGGTAGCTAAGAGAGTCCCATGCTCATCCTGCCTCAAGAAACCAAATGGGTTTCTTTAGAAATCTACCAGCAGGAATAAAACATCTGGGAGTGGGGCTGGGGCCACTTACATACACAGGAGACTCCCCTAAGCCTCCTGCTGCTCCCTGACCATGGAGGTGGTAAGAGGTCCTCATTCCTAGCAGCATAAGGAAGGATGGGTATAGGGCTGCAACACTTTTAAACACAATTGCATGATCGAATGAGAACCAGACCCCAGTTCCCCCAGCAATCACAGCCTAGGTCACCCACTTAGCAATCAATCATGTGTAGCCTCTTAGCATGTATAGCCTCTTAGCATTTCCACTATTATTACTAGTCCTGGACTGGTATGGAAACCCCATCATCAGCAAACTCTGTGTTTGTCTTGTCTTCCGCAGGGGCTGAGCCACTGTCAACCTTCCCATCACCACTCCCATCCTCCCAGGCCGAACCCAGTGTCCAGCGTTTAAGAGGGGCTGGGTCACTGGGTTCTGCTGCTTTACACAGAAGCCCAGGAGTTGGTATCCGGACCTTTGGTTGGGGAGTAAAGAATCCCGGAAGCTTCCTGAAGCCAGAAAGCTCTCTTCCACCTCCAACTTCCCGAGAGATGAGAACACCTCCAACCACGCCGGCCACTCTAAGGCATCCGGTGCAGCAGACCTCCAGCCACACTGTGCTTCCTGACGAGTCACTGGGCCTTCGGGAAAAGCCCCTGAGGATGAAAACGGGGCCTCCTGGAGACCCAGGCCTACAGATGAACAGGGCCGAAGAGACCATTAATCAAGGCTTATGCCCACCGGGATGTCTGGACTCTTCCTCTTTCCATGGGCCCAAGCACCCCACAGATGAGCCCTGGGACCCACGTGTGGATCACAAGACCTCTTCTTCCCTGCCCCCAACTGCGTAGGAAGCCGGGCTCGGTGGCCCTGCCCCCAGGCCTAGCCATGAAGAGCCGGAGGTGTCGCCAGCCCACATCTACACCAGTGCGAGGGAAACGAGGGAAATCTCGGGGGAGGGGGTAGCCCAGGACCCGACAAACAAAACGACTCAATAACCGCACAGTTTCATAGGTGAGGGCCCACTGCTCTCCCAGGCACCAATCCCGTGCAGGGTTGGGGGAGATGGAGAGAGTAGAACCTCTCCTTTCTGGGGAGCCCAGGGGGACGTGCGCTCCCAGGGGTGGTGAGTGTGGCTGGTCGGAGCAGCCTCCGACTGGGGGTGCCCGGTGGGCTCCCAGATCTGCCCTTCCGTCGCCAGCCCCAGGTCTGGGCGCATCGGTACCTGCCAGCCCGCGGTTCCGGGGGGCATCCGTTCTCCTGCGGCCGGCGCGTGGCGCCCGGACTGCGGGCGCCGAGTCGGGCAGTGGCGGGGCGCGCCCGGCTAGGGCTCTGACTCGCTCCTCCCAACTTCCCCAGCCCATCCGTGGGCAGAGGTGGCTCTGGAGGCGAGCAGGCCGGGCACTACGAGACGAGGAGAGGCCACCAGAGCGGGAGCCCGCGCTGGCCAGCGGTGGTAGCTGCGCACCCCAGCCTCGGCTTGCCGCGCCGCCCCGCGCCCAGCGCCCCGCAGCCCCACGCCGAGGGGCGGACCCTGCCGGGCTGCCAATCACTACCCCCGTCACCACCGGGCCAGCCGCAGCCCCGGCCCCAGCCGCCAAGGGGGCGGGGGTCTCGGATTTAAAGACACACTCACCGAAGCCGCGTCCGGATAGGCATCCGAGAACGGCTGCTCCCAGGCGGGGAGGGGACAACCGGCCCCACTTTCTGCGGCCCCGCGTCTTCCCAAAACCCGCCCACCCTCCGCCGGGAGGAAAAGTTTGGGGCGGGGGAGACTGCCTGGGAAACCAGTTCCTCTTTCCTTGTCCTTAGTTCGGCTTGTTCTGGAAGATGCCCAAACCCTACATCCAGCCTCCCCGGCTGGAGAAAGAAGCTAACCCTTTCGACGGCCCTCCGTGACTCCAGCTCCCCGACAGATAAGCAGGTCTGGGCTTCCTTCGCTCCGCTCTGCTTTTTAAGCCAGGCCGAGCCTCGGCGGGACAAAGATGAGCACCGGACTCCGGAAAAAACCTCACAGTTCTGTGCAACCTAAGCTAAGCGATTGCGCTCTTTGGGCCTCAGCCACTGGTTGTCGGTGGGTGAGCCCTTAAAAAGCAGGCTGTCCGCTCAGTGGCATCTCCCAGGGAAAGGTGCCTCTCAGCCCTCCAGAAGCCTTAAGGAAAGTGCAGAAATTTTGGAAGGGAAGGGGTCCCTCTGCCCCGACCCCATGGGTCCTGGGGGTGACACGCACAATCCTCGCCCCCCAGAAGGACATGCCACCCCCTCCAACGCCCGAGCAAGGCTAGTACCACGTGGCAGCCCAGCCAGACCCTTGCCAGTGCCCCATAGCCCAGGCCCGTCCTCGGCTCGTGGGCACCCACGTGCGTGCGTTCACGCTCTCTCTGCTGCTTCCTCAAGACCGGCTTTGTTGTGGTTAGTGAGTCACTTCCTCCCTCTCTGGGCTCCACACTCGGAAATCCTTCTTCCTCACCTGTCCCTACCTGCCTCTCCCCAAATTAGAGCTGGGGAGTGGGTGGAGGGCAGGTCTCCCCAAGATGAGGGCAGGAGGTAGGGAGTTCACCTCTATCCGAAGTCAGGCCAGGGAGCCAGGATGGGTGAGGGACAACTGGGTCCATAGACCCCCTGAGTCCTAACAATAAAGAGAAATGGCTGTTTCTGTGGTGCTCTTACCAAGTCTCCAATGCTCCAACTGGATGATTTTCTTACTTAAGTACTTCTATTAACCCTATTTTAGTGGCTAAGGAAACTGAGGTCCAGGGAAGACTTGCCTTCAGACCCAGGTTCTTCTGCCCCACCAACTGTGTGTGAGGAGAAAAGCAGAGAAAGCCCAGCAGTGACCTTGGGAAGCAGACCTGACCTTCAGACTAGCAGAGCGAGGCTCGTACTGGCTCACAGTTTACTGGCTGTGTGATCTGGGAAAAGTGACATAAGCTCTCTAATCCCCAAACTCCTCGTCCATATTATGGCCTGTCCTTAAAAGAGGTGTTGAGGAGCCAGGGAGCTGGAGCACATGATGCCCAGGCGCAGTGTGTGGCACATTACAGGCTCCATTCTTGGGTGCCATTCCCTCCCTTCCTTCTCTTGCCACAACCCCATAAACCCCAGCTGTCAGATTCTCCAAAAGATGCCCATGCCTGCCATCCTAAGGATAATGTATTCCAGGATAAGCTCCCTCGCGGCCAGCACTAAGGTAGGGGAGCACATTTACACTAGCATGTGCATGCACGCACGCACGCACACACGTGCACATGTGTACATACACGTGCACATACACAGCTTACCCTCCCTCACGATCCAGCAGATGCTGTCTGTTCATGGGATCCACGGCTGTCTGTCTCTCTGCTCTGAGCTTCTGGAGGACACAGTTCCATCTCTGACCTGTCTTTTGGTCTGCTGCACGGTGCCTAGTGTATCATCATTCACTCATTAGTATTCACCTTGCACAGAATAGGAGTTCTTGTTGAATCAGCAGAAAAACCCACAGCAGAGATGTCTCCAGGACAGCCAGCAATCACAGCTCTTCAGGCTCCAACAGACAGCCTCAGGGATCAGCTCCAGAAGGAGAGGGCTGGGGGCTTGGAGGCACCTCAGGGACGGCCACAGATTCCATCCTGACCACGGTGTCCAGCCTCACCAGCTCACCCCCAGCCCACAAAGTTCTGCTAAGTCCATGCTCAGAGCAGCAAGTCCTGCATTCCTGGCTGCCTGCTGGCCAAAGGGATGGGGGTCCCCCCAACCCCAAGAAAGCCTCCAGGACCAGATTCATCCCACCCTGGGCCTGGGATGGGGAGGGGCTGAATATTGAGGGAGAGAAGGAAAGGACACAGAGAAGCCCTAGGTATTTCCAAGGGAAGGCACTCTGCTCTCTCTCCCCAGCTCCAGGCAGAAGGGAAGAATCAGCCAACTGCCTCTGCCCAAACTTCTGCAGAAGCCTCCTGAGAGGTCCAGAAGTTCACAGCAGAAGCACAAAAGTTCCTGAGAAAGGACAGATCCCAGGAACAGGACCTCCCAAACTGGAGAGCTCAGGACCTATCCCCACTCAACCAGCACCCTCACCAGCGCTATCACCAATCCACATCCCCACACACACAAGCACCTAAAACATCCCCTGATCATCTAAAGAATGTCAAGGACCCCGTGGGTGACCCTGTACATACATATGTGTGCTTGTGTGTACACACATATGTGCTGGTGTTGCTCATGTGTGAACTCAGGTTTGCAGAGCTAAGGTGTACATGTTTGTGCAAGTGTCCAGTGGGCATAAATGGGGATATCCAAGTAAGCATGTGTGTGTATGTGAGTATGTGAGCACATGCACAACCAGTTCACCACAATCCAAGACTAGAAGAGCTGCTGCTGCAAAGAGTAGCAAATACCCCTTTCTCACACTTCCAGGAGAGCTGCCTGTGGCCATCCACGGCCCCTTCCAGCCAAGCAAGCAAGGTGCTGGTGTTCCTGGAAGAGAGCTCCCCACTTCAGTCCTGCACAGAAACATAAGCTGTGGGAAACCCCAGTTCCTTCATGGAAATGCTCAAGCCAACAATTATTTCCTGACAGGCACAAATGACTCACTGGAAGGCAGAGGAGCTGGGTTTAAACCAGCAAAGATGAGACTTGACAAAGATGAAAAACAGGTCCTACTGCTCTTCTCTCCTCCTTGCACCCCGCCAGGCTGGGAACACCAGCCCCAAGGAATGCGCAATGTCAGGGCAGAGAACTGGCCTAGCCATGCTCTCCCTGGCCACATCATTGCCAAGAACCCTCCACATGGACCCTCCAGGGTGGATGGCTTGGAGCCTGCAATCTTACATGCCTGCTGCCCGAGTCCCAACCCAGACCCATCCCCATCTGCCCTGGCTGCCTCTTCCAGGCTAACTGCTCCATCTCCAGGATTCAGCACCCCTCAATCATTCAGGCCCCATCTGTGTGCAGTCCAGGGCTTTGAGCAGGGCAGATTTGCCCTGGATCTAGCCTTGGCAACTTTACTGCTATGTGACCCCTACCCCATAAGTCATCATGTTTCTCTGAGTCTCATTTTCCTCATTTTTAAAATGGTGTGAAGAGCAGTCCCGGCCTCCCAGCAATGTCTGTAGGATTAAGGGTGTGCCTTGCACTCAGCCAGAGCTCCCTGATGGCAGCTACTGTTTTGTTACTATTTTTGCCACCTGAACTCAGCACTCTGACCCAGCCCTGAACCTGTCAGGACAAAGGGGTTCTTCAAGTCTGACTTCAGGTTCCACCTCTTCCAGGCAGTCTTCCCTGCTCACAAGATCTCTGTCTGCTCTGGACTCTTCCCCTCTTGCGTCTGTGCAGAGCTCAGGCACCTCAGCACCCCTTCCTGGCACAAAATCCAAGTTCGATAATTGTCATAATTATCAGCAGGATTACTAATTTTATTGGTTATATCCTCCTTTGGGTCTAGTCCAAGAATGGCATCTCCCACCTCCCAAATTCATACACTAGGTTCAGAAATTTTTGACTGAGACTCAAAATAAGAAATACATTTCACATTGGGACTGCCAGCTACACAGAGACACGAGTATGTGTGTTGCACAAAAAATACTTAACCTTCCTGCGTGTGACGCACTCTGATACTTTCCAATTTATCCTATCCTATTTATTTTTGGTTTTGCTGATTGCAGTGCATAATTTTACCTGTGATCTGCAGTTTAAAAATGCTGTTAGTATGATGAGTTCCCCAAGGGCAGCAGGACCTCCCCTCTCTCCCCCAGCACCATTCAAAACCTGACTGAAGAGGGCCCAGCACATGCGGGAGGAGGAGGATTCCGTCTCCAGAGCATTCCTCAATTCTACAGGGAGAGAGCTCCATCAGAAGAGAGAAAAGAGAAGGAATCCTAGCTCATCCATGCAGCAAATATTTCATTCATTCATTCAGTCAGTCAGTCAGTCAACAAACATTTACAGAGCCCTTCTGTATTCCAAACCCTGTTTTAGGTCCTGAGCTGTGAATGAGGCAGACAAGGTCTGCCTTCATGAGGCTGACATTTTAATAGGGTGGGGGCTGGGGGTACAATAAACAAACAAAAGCAGATGCAAGATCATTTCTGAGTGATCCATGCTATAAAGAAAATAATTTAAGAGAAAGGGATAGAGAAGGGTACTGTTGGGGCTACTCTAGAAATGACGGTGGTCTCTAAGTCTCAGGTAACTCATCTATAAAAGGGCAATAATGACACCTGAGTAGCTGGTTGTGGGGCTTAAATGGGGTGATGAATTCAAAGTATGCAGCACCATCCTGGCACAGAGTGGCTTTAGTTTCATCGTGATTAGGAGGCTAACTCTGGTTGAAAGCAGGCCGTGATAAGTTCCACAGGTGTAAGATTGCACTGGGATTCAAAGGAGGGTGGGGGACAATGCTGACTACAGCACAGGCCCAGGACCCACACATGCATTGACTTGTCCCTCTGCACAGCTCTCCTGACTTGTCCTTCCCCATTCTGCCCCATCTCCTTACTCCTACACCATCCCAAAATTCAGCCCATCCCAGTTTGAGCTGTCCTTTCCCTAAAAGCTAGTGCATTGAGGAGTTAACTTCCTTCCAGTGGGATGTCCCAGACCATACAGGGACAAATACCCCACGCCCCACATCCAGCAGCCTTCACCCCCTACCCCAAGCCTCAGTGGATGCCCAGCTGATAAGACCATGCCTGCCCAGGAACGTGGGTACAGGCAACAGAAATGTAAACCTCTGAAGCCTAGCCAGGGAAATGCTGAAGGGTCCAGGTCTGTCTAGGTGGAGCAGAAAAGGCTCGGGGGCAATGACACTGTCTTCGGGTACCTGCAGGATGATCAGGGAAGAGTAAAGACCCCTGCTCAAGCATCCAAGCTCCAGGAGACAAAGTTCTCCAAGCACATACTTCGTGCCTGACCCTGGGCTCGGGCCATGAGATGAGCAGGACCCCTTTCTGGCCTAGGTGTTCAAAGCCCTGGGGAAGAAGCACCAAGCAAACTGATCATCTCAGAGCCCTGTGTTTCCTGCAGCAGGGAGGGGAGAAGAGGGTGCTGGGGGAGCATGGGAAGGGGCACCCAGCACAACCTTCCAGGTCAGCTCAGGGTGAAAGTGGATGTCCTGCAAAGACCCTGCCAACTCTAGCCATGTACAGTGGGTCATTCCAGCTTTGCATTAGACAGACCTGACTTTTAATTCAGTTTCTGCCACTTATTATCTGTATGACCTCAGGCAAGTCTCTGAGGCTCTCTGAGCCTCTGTTTCCACATCTGTAAAATGGGGATAGTCATACCTACCTTGAAGGTTATGAGATTAAATGAACTAAGAAATTTAAAGCCCTTAACAAATAGTTATCTGAGAAAAAGCTCAATACATAATAGTAGTTGTGACTAATGCCATCATTAGAAGAGGCCCTCTGAAGCATCCTCCCCCTCCCCTCCCCTGGCCAACCCTTGTACAGTGCGTCCCTAGAACACACAGGGAAGCCCTGCCCCCTCTGCTATCAGAAAGGAGCTCCAAGTGGCCTTCTGCTGAGTATCACTGCAGAATCCCAGGTTTCTGCCACTGGGAATAGTAAGGCTGGGGGTGGGAAGCGGAGGCGTTGAGAGAAGCTGGACTCTGCAGCAGAGAGATCACCCATCCCTGAATAAACAGACTGTCACCCCACCCCACCACCCTCTCTCTCCTTTAAATAACCCAGATCTGTTGCCCAGTTGTCTCCAAGCAACACCACCCAGGCTCCCAAGGATTTCTCACTCTGACAGAGCCATTTATGAAGATGCTGCAAGGGAGGTGGGGGTGGGGCGGGGGTCAGGGAGCTATGAGGCCTGATGCGGTGCCTTCCCAGGGCCTCCTTGGGGCAAGGTCCTGGGGCCTGTGAACACAGCTCCTGGGCTCTCCCCTCACTGGACCAGTGGGCAGAGGAGAATGCTTGCTTCCCAGAAACATTCCAGGAGGGGCTGAGGCCCCCAGGCTTACAGGGAAGGTCCCAGACTCCACGAAGCTTGGGACACACAGGAGCCAGCTAAGTGCCTTGGAAAGATCACTGGCCCGGATTCAGCCTCCTGGTTCTAGCCTGGGCGTCACCTCTCCAATCCCCTTATCCCAGCCAGGTCACCCTCCCTCTCTGCACCTCAAAGAACCTCAGTGCTAGCATATAGCTTCAGTGAGGGGTGGCAAAGGACACTCTCACACTTTTTGACAGTATATATAGAAATCACGAATACACAGACTCTCTGCTTTAGCAGTTCCGTTTCTAGGAATTTAGCCTAGAGATGTGCTTGTCTGTGCATAGACAACTGCAATGTTTTTCATAGTTTGCAAAGGTGAAAGGCTGGAAACAACCAGGAGGTCTGGACAGAGAGACATGATTGGCTGGATAAAGTATGGAACATCCAGAAATTAGAAATACCATTCAGCTATTTCAAAACATGAGAAAAGCTGTAAGGGTAGAAAAGCTGTAGAGAAAAGAGAGGGCTGATGGAAAATGGCGTCTAGAGCTGGGGCTCTAAGGAGCTCCAGAAGTGGACATGGACAAGGACGGTCGAGGCAGTGTTGCGCATGATTGTGGGGCGCTGAAGCCGGCTTCAGCATCTGTCTCTAGGGGAATGGATGAATCTCAGGGATTCTAACCATGGAATCCCGTCCAGTACTTACACCCAACAATCCAGGTGCACACACACAAACATGGAGAGAACTTAAAAACACAGTATCTTGGGTTAAAGTAATAAATGGAGCTAGACTAGCCATATGATACCAGTGACGTAAAATAATGCTTATACAGGAAAATACCACAGTTTTTTTTAAATCAGGGTATATGTGTTCTGTAAAAGCACTTACCAAATGAGGCCTGGGTGCTCAGTCCTCATATACCATGGGTGTCTATGAGAAAAAGGGATGAGACGAAGGGAAAATACAACTGAGAACAACACAAGAGAAAGGCCTCATGTATACGGATGATGATAACATGCTATGAATTAAGAACAATTATTTACTCAACTCTGCAATCAAGGAAAGAAGGAAGGAGGGAAGGAGGGAAGGAGGGAAGGAGGGAGGGAGGGAGCCAGGAAAGGAACTTGCATCATCACAAAGAGAAACTTTTTCCTGTATGCCTTCTGTACACTGGAATTTTTGTTCCATGTGGACGTGTTACCTATTTTTAAATGATTGTTTAGAAGTTCAATTCATCGGCGTGTATACACACAATCTCTGGAAGGCTGCAAAAGACGCTGGGAAGAGCCCTCGGCCCTGGTGGGGGAAGGGGCCTGGGGAGGGAAGAGGACTTGCCTTCCTCTCACTAACTTTTGTACACTTGGATTGTTTTTACTCTGTGCATCTATGACATAGTCTAATAGTTAAATCATTTTTTATTATTTATCTTGAACATTTTATCTATGCACAAAAGTAGAGAATAGTATAATCGATTCTGAATACCCATCGTCCCCATAGCACAATTACCAAAATTCTGCCATGCTTGTTTCATCTACCATTATCTTTTTTCGCTTTTGGTTTCCTTACTGGAGTAATTTAAAGCAACCTCAGACATCACACCATTTCACCCCTACCTACATCAGAATATGATGGATGCAATAAATGCAATTTAAAGAAACAAAGTCTGAGAGGCCAGTCAGTGCACTCTGCCAGATCAGGAAGGATTTCCTGTATGAAATGCACAAGCGCTGGTGGTTGCTGCCTCTTGGATGTTCCCAGAGATGAGGAACTCACTACCCAGACCCAGTCTCTTTCTTTATCCTAATGGCCTAGAGATAGGCTTCTCAGAAGGGGCAGACACCACCCCACTCTCCCTTTGCTGTCTTGGAGGCACCCAGCCGTGGGCAGGGGCAACTCAAAGCCATAGCGAAACAGCCCAAATCATTAGAGTCCGTTTCCCTCCAAGAAAAAATCAGAAGTAAAATGGCACACCATGCATATTCACATAAACTGGAAGCCAGTGAAGCTCTGCAGCTTGGAAGGACCCTCCAGACACCCCCAGGCCATCTGACACAGGCATTCACTGTCTTGGCAGTCCGGGTAAACCTTGGGTCAGGACTGACAGCTGTGTGTGCATTTGAATCGCCAGTTGGTGGGGTTAGACCACAGACCCCCAGGCTCCATCCCAGTCCTCCTAAGCCAGAGCCTCCATGCATGGAGCCTGGGAAAGCCTCCAGCTGGTTCTAAGGCAGCCGTCGAGTGTCTGGTGTTTGGGAACCATTGGACCAAGTGACTCTGAGGCCTCTTCCTGCTGCAATGGGCCAAACTGACTCTTAGACGCTTGTCCCTGTACCAAAATCGGGCCTGCCCACACTCACCAATGTGGGGTATAATGTTCCCACTTCCCGCTGGCAGGGCAACAGCTAATGCCAACTTCTCTTAAGAGCATGCTGGCCAAGGCTCAGAGGAGCACACATTGCTCCCAAAACCAGCGTGCTTTCTGGGGCTAAAGGCAGTGGATTCAAAGACGAGATCTTGCCCCATCCCCTGCACAGTCTTCCCTCCTTCCAGGAAGGAAAGACACTGAGCACTTCCTCTGGGCCGCAGTTCATCAACTCACTAAGCCCCACCCCCTGAGGCAGGAGGCATCTTATCCTCCTCTAGCAGATGAGGAAACTGAGGCTGAGGGAGAAGAACAACCCTGCCCCAGGGTACACAGCTGGGAAGGGGCAAAGCTGGGACGCACACCAGACATCCTGACTTCAAAGCTCACCTTTTCTGCTCACAACCCGTGGCTGCCCCCATGCTCCAGCAACCAAGCAAGGTACCTGATGTCCCCTCTGGCCTGCCCCCAAAGTGTGGTCAGCAAGGCTCTGCTCAGGGCATGTTCCACTTTGCACTGTGTACTGGTTCCTATCCTCTGGAAAGCAGACAGCGTAGCAATGTCAGCAATGCAAAAGATTTACTGGGGAAATTCCTGTGAAAGACAAGGGGCAAGCGGCAGGAGTAAGTGAGGAGAAGCTTCAGACCACGCTGCAGCCCTGACTCCTGTAGCAGGATGGGGGCAAGAAGGAGCCCTGGGAGGAAGAGCCCAGACCCACCATGGCCCGGAGAGTGTCTTAGTCAGGCCAAGGGGGAGACCAGGGCAAAGACTGCCCATTAGAGGAGTCCTGTGTCTGGCAAACATGGCCCGGCACTAGTGCTCCTGCAGGGCCCAGCCCCTGGGAGCCCAGGGGCAGCCCAGGGAGACGGTGGCCTGTGTGTGAATGCAGAGTCCCTGAAGGTGGGGCAGCTAGGGGCAGTCAGCTAACTGCATCCTGCAGCACGTTCTCTGGAAGGGGGCTTGGAGCAGCACACCTCAAAGCTGCCACACCTGGCATGACCCATTGGCTTGTCTGTCTGTCCCCTCCCTCCACCGCTAGGTAATGAGCTCTTGGAGGGCAAGGAAATGTGCACTGTTCATCTCTGCGTTCCAGCCCAGGCCACAGCATATACTGAGAGCTTAATAGATGCTTATATAATTGGCCAGGCCAACCCTCTTCCTACAGGGCAGCCACTTCCACTGTAAAAGGCGGTCTGAGGCAGAAGAAACAAGAAGTTCAAGCCCTGAGTACCTACTATATGCTAAGCTTGGAGCCGAGGTCTGTAAAGTGCCTTTGGAGTTACAAAGGGCTTTCTCAAAATTATCATGTTGGCCATTCTGGGCCAACCTGAGAAATAGGTACCCCTCCCACCTCCCAAAGTACTGAGGATCAGAGTGGCACTGTCCCTCATCCGAGGACAGCTCTTCTGGTGCCAAGCCCTGCGGTGCTCTGTCCACTACAGCAGGTCCACAAGAAGCCCTGGGCAGGGCTCCTCTTGGGGAAATGGAAGGGGGCTCCATACTTGGTCCTGGAAAAAGGAAGCTTCCTTAAAAACCTGGCCTGGTGCCCCTCACCCTGCCTTCTTCCCTGCAAGACAGTCAGGCAACCCCTCTAAACAAGGGACCAGGCTTGATAGGGACGGTGACCAGACTGACTGGACCGACAGGGCCCCTGCCCAGGCTTCTGGTGAGCCAAGCCCTAATCTAGTTCCTGCCTCACCACGGGCAAGTCAAGGAACCTCTTTGGGCCTCAGTCTCCTCATCTGTAAAATGGGATAAATTCTTCTCAGACTCCATCTGTGCTGCATATGTGGACAAATTGCCCATTTGGTGGCAGGTGACAAACTTAAGAAACTCTGGGGCACTGTCAGAATGAACCCCGTGGTCTCCTTCCATGAAACATCAGAGCTGAAGGGCTCTTGTTGGGGATTTAACCCAATTCCCAGCTCACCCAAGAATGCTTCCCACAGTACTCCTATCCTTTACTGGGTACTTTCTAAGTGTTTGGTACTGTGTTAGATTTCATATCCCTGATCTCATTCATCATGTTTGAAAAATGTATTTCTTTACGATCCCCATTTCATGCATGAAGAAACTAAGGCACAGAGAGGTTGAAGAACTTGGACAACATTCCCCCAGCCCTCTCTGCCTCCAAAGCCCTTGTGTTCAGCCACTAAACTGCTGCCTGACTTTAACCCTCCCAGGGCCAGGGGGCTCACGCCCTAGGGAGGCTTCCCCGTGGCACTGCACTAGGCGGCAGGACATCCTTCCTCCTTCTCTTAACACAGATCTGACATGGACTTCCCAGTCACTCTCCTCAGTCCCCAGCTGGCCAGGCTCCCCCCACCCTAGAACCACCAGACCACACATACGGTGCACCTCTTTCTTTCAAGTATTTGAGAAATGCCATCTCATACCTGTTCCCCGACTTGTTCAGCTCAACACCACCAGGGCTTTCAAAGGCCAGTGGGAACTTCCAGAACCAGAAGGGGCTTGAATTGTTATTCTGGCCCAGGAGCCCCAGGGGGCTCTTTCCCAAGGGGGTAAGAAGAGAATGAATCCCTTCTCCCTCCACTCAGCATCCCCCTCACCCCCCAAGAAGCTGGTCTCCTGGCTCTGACTTCACACCTAGCTGACATCTGACATCGCAAAGCTGTGAATAAGTCTCCTTCTTGGGGTCCCATCCACCTCCCCGCCTGTCACCCCCCACTTCAGATCTCGGAAGGGGACGCAGCACTGAGCTGCGGGAGGCAGGGAAACAGCTGAAATGCCCACTGTTCCGTGGTGGGGGAGAGAGAGGGTGGGGGCAGGAAGGAAACAGATCGCCGTGCAGGTGGGGAGGAAAGCCCCGGATGTGTGCGTGCCAAATCTCCCTGCTCAGGGCTCTGGTTTCTCCCACAAATCCCTGCCTTTCCTCACCAGTTTGTTCCACATCCTCTCACTTCCTCTAGCAACTTCCCCCAGTCACTCCAGGAAGGCTGCCTCCCACCTCCCGTCCAAAACCACTGTTCAAAAGCCTCTGCAAGTTAGTATTTAATGGGCACGCAGCTTCATTTGGGGAAGATAAAAAGTTCTGCAGATGGATGGTGGTGACGGTCGCACAACACCGTGAATGTATTTAATGCCACTGAGCAGCTGTACCCTTGCAAGTAGTTAAAATGGTTAATTTTGTGTATGTATACTTTACCACAATTTAAAAAAAGACATTTCACAGAATGGGGGAAATAACTGCCCCTCCCACATATAAAAAAAAGCCTCCCCAAGAAGTCCCTGGGCCGAGCTCTGAGTAGGAAGACCAGTGTGCGGGAGGCAGAGACCCCACCCAGCCCCATGGGGTGATCTTGGAAGTCCCCAAGCCACCTCTGCCCTCCAGCCTCCCCAGAAACAGCCCGGAGTGAGGGGCACGTGTCAGGCCAGAGAAGGCCAGGAGACCCGTAGTCCCAACCCTAACTGAGAAGGTCAGAGCTAGAAGATGCCAGAGGCACAGAGAGGCAGTGCCTGGCCCAAGGCACAAAGCAAGTTAACCACGACACTGGGGCTTGAGACCTGGCAAACTGACCCAACCCTGAGCTGCCCTCAGAAGGGAAACAGGACAAGTGGGGTTTGGCAAGGGTTGAAAACAACATGACCTAGGCCCTTGTCCCTGCTGCATGCCATCCTACCTGGGGACCTGCCTGATGGGAGAAGCCCCTCAAGTTTCTCATCTCCCCACAGGTTCTGCACCTGGCCTTTGCAACCCTGGCACATGGAGCCTTCACCTCTCGCTGGGTGGGAACAGATCATGAAAGGGGTCAGGCCTTAGAACCAGACAGGCCTGCCTGAGTCCTGATTCTACCTCTGTAAATGTTTCTTAGACTAGGCTCCTCATCTGTAAAATGGGCATAATAATACCTAATTGGTGGGGTTTTCTGAGGATTACAGCAAACGACATAGTACCTATGGACAGCCTGCCACTCAGTAGGTGCTCAAAAAATGTTCTTTCTCTCCTATTCCCTACCTAGCACAAGTGGTTGTGCACAAGGGGTCAGCTCTGTCCCCCTCAGTCACCGACTGCCTGGGTTACCTGGGGCTAAGTCTGTTCCCTTCTCTGGACCTGACTCCCCTCTCATAAAATGAAGGGCAGAACTAGCTGACCCTGTACCAGCATACATAACATGCTTAGAAGTGCATGTATATATGTGGAGCATTCCATGTATAAGAATATGCTCCTGCCAGCATTATTCAGGACAGCGCAAAACCCAGAAACAGCTCACATGTACATCAAGAGAAGAACGGATAAATAAATTAGAGTGTAGTCTCATAATGGAATACCTCCCAGCAACTGAAATGAACTAACGACTGATACATGCAGTACTGTGGATGGACATCATAGACTGGATGAGTGCAAGCAGCCAGGTACAAAGGGGACATAGCGTAAGAGTCCATTGTTTAGATGAAGTCCTCGGACAGGCGAAACTAGCTGATGATAAGAAAAGCGGTCAACTCCCTTTGAGGCGACATTGGGAGGGGGCCTAAGGGAACTTACTGGGCTGCTGGGAATATTCTATATCTTGATCTAGGTAGGGGTTACACAGACATACACATCTGGGAAAATTCATCAGGCTGTGACATTAAGATTAATACACTTTACCCTAGGTGTTATTTTCACTATGCTCTTCACCCACTAAGTTCCAGCCTAACTTCTTTCGGTGCCTCAAACTAGCCAACGGTCATCCCTCCTCCCAGCCTTTGTACCCGCTGGTCCCTCTTCCTAGAGCACTCTTCCTCCAGATCTTCCTGCCTTCCACTTGCGCCTTTGCACAAATGTCGCCTCCTTGGAGAGGCCTGCCCTGTGCCCCATGCATGCTCCCACTATGGCAGGGCCCTGTTACAATTCTCAGCACAGCACCCACCATTATCTGATTGTTTCCTTGTTCTATTTGCTTGGTGGTTTATTGGCTTTCTCCCCATACCAGGTTGTTAGGTCTGTGAAAGCAGGAATGTGTTTATCTGGATCCCGACCTCAGCTCTACCTGGAGCAATGGCTGGCTGGCACAGAGTAGGTACTAAATTACTTGTGGCATAAACAGGCCATCTACAGAGAAAGTCAGATTATGTCTTACAACTGTAATCTCTTCAAGGTGGTGAGAGGAAATTTTTTTTTGTTTTTTCATTCACCCCACAAACATGCAAGGGAGGCCTACGATGTGCTGGACACCAGGCAAACTCTAGAGGGGTTCACTGTGGAGCAGAGGAGAAAATTCCATGTCAGATTTTTCTAATAGAATGTGAGGATGGGCAAAAGGGGCATGTGCCCAGGGCTGAGGGAACACCCAGAAGTGAGTGGCTGGTGCAGCCTCCCAGTTCCCAGGACAGGGAGACTGTGGTGGGCTCTGGGTGTGGCCATGGCTGCCCAAGCCAGCTGAACGTCGGGGCAGCAGGAGGGCCTGTGCATTGGCAGGAAGCCACCCCCTTCTGAAAAGCCAGAGAGCTCAGCCAAGGCCAGCCACTGTTTCTGCCTGCAGGCCTGGTCACCCGCTGCCATGGTAACCTGTCCTGCAGAGGCAATGGCACCGAGTACGGAGGCACAATGCCAGGAAGGTGACAGGGCATGGGCTGGCCTCCCTGTCCTGGGAGGGAGCACTCTAGCTTGTCTGAGCTGCAGCTGGGAAAGCTGCATGTTGTTCTTGCACTTTTCCTGTGTGTGCATGTATGTACCACGCACAAGCATGCAAACTGTGCCCAGTGCAACAGAGGGCAGTGTCTCTGCACCTGGGATTGGAGGTTTCCGTAGGGAGTAAAGGACTGTTCAATAATAAAAGCTGTCATCCACTGAGCAGTTATTGCATTCCAGGCACCATTCTACATACTTTTCATGTATTTCCTCATTCTGGCCTCACAACAAACCTATGAGGCAGGTACTCTTCTCACTTTTACAAAGAAGGAAAATGGGACACATGTTGGTTAAGTAACTTGCCCGAAGTCCAGTCTAGTACTCAACAGAGCCAGGATTAGAACCCAGGCAATCGGGCTCCAAAGCCTTAACGTAAACCACCCGGAGGACAGCCTCTCCACAGGACTGAGTCATTTGTCTTCCCTCTAGTTATTCAGTTTTCTAAGCTTTCACAGGCACTGGGCTAGATCTGGTCTCTGGCTTCAAGTTGCCACTAGCCCCCTAAAAGAGATGCGGGTAAAAATAGCCACGATGCAGATACACACGCCTCAAAGAAGCAAGAGAAGTGCAGAGGGCTCTGTGGGATGGGAAGGCAAAAGAGGGCAGCCTGGCTGTTTCCCGCACCACGTCCTGGAATGCATGCCCAGTGGGCCCCTGGGACAAGGGTGGGAGCTGTGCTGGAATCTGGGAGCAAATGAAGTTCTGCCCTGGAAGGCCACCTGCTGGACGGATAGCAGCAGGACAGCCTGGGCAGCCAGCCTCTCCTCTCCCTCCTGACGGGTCTTTCCCAGGTGCCCACTGTGTGCCTAACACGGTGCTAAGAGCAGGGATGTACAGCCACACAGATGGGAAACCCAGCAGCCCCGGTGGCATTGCAAGTCTAGTGGAGGAGCTGGCCATGAACCAATAGCCCCACAAATAAAGGTGTAACTACAGCTGGCAATAAGTGCTCTGAAGGAAAAATACAGGGTGCTCATAGGTGTGAGAGGGGGTTGTCTTTACACAGGGTGGTGAGGGAAGACCTCTCCAAGGGGGCCATATTTAAACGAAGACTTGAAGGCTGAATACATGTTTACCAGGCAGAGTGGGAGAAAGGGTATTCCAGGCAGGTGGGACGGCAAGGACAAAGGTCCTGAGATGGGAACAAGCTTGTCAAGTTCCAGGAACTGAAAGAAGGCTGCGGCAGCAGAAGAGCAATGACGCCCACAGGCGGGGCTTTGGGAGTTTATATGTGATCCAAGGGCACTGGGGGGCTCTGAAGGGCTGCAGTAAGGGAAGGGTTGCAGTCCCATCTCCGCAGGAACTCCTGGGAGGAGTGGATTCGGTGGGGGCTGGGGTGGAGGCAGGGCGACTAGTGGGAAGGTCATCGTCTAGGCGAGAGGAAAGAGTGGCTGGGCCCAGGGCAATGGCAGAGGAGACGGAGAGGGGCAGATGGGTTCTAGAGAACAACTTTGGAAGCAGAATCAACAGGGTTAGTATTGGATTGGGCATTGGGGTGCTGGGGGAAAGAAGGAGTCAGGGTGTCTGGTTGAGTACCTGGGAAGAGGGAGGGGCTTGAACGAAGTGAGAACACTGGAGGAGGAGCGCAGAAGGAGCTCAGTCTTGGACAGGGGGCTGGGGGAAGCTCGAGATGCCCGTGAGGGGGGCCAGTAAGGGAGAGGCAGGTGGGCGGGAGCATAGGGGTCTCCTGGACACCGAGGAGTGGTCTGGGGTAGAGAAGGCGGGGCACCAGCAGCGGTGGGTGGGGCTTAAAGCCTCAAGGTGATGAGACCGTCCCAGAGAAGCACGGAGTGGGAAGGAGGGCGTGGCTAGCAAGCGACTAGCCTAGGAGGGCAGAGCAGGAGCAGCAGGGAGGTGGAGGGAAGCTTGGTGGCACAAAAGTCCAGAAGGAGGGAAGCACTTCAATTGTGTCAAAGGCTGCTAGAAGTCAAGTAGGGCTAGAAGCGATATGGCAGTACCGAGTGTCCCACAACGCACAGCAGGGCAGATTCCATGGTGGAGGAGTGTGGGAGGTGTTCTTGGGATAAAGAGTGACCGGGAGGCAGGGAGTATGGGAAATCAGACCACTGACAACCTGTGAAGAGCAAATGCAACAGCTGGAAGGGGTTGGGGTGTGTGGCTGTAAAGATGGGATATCGGGGCACCGTGGTGTGTACGGACAGGCATGGGACAGGGATGGAGGACACAGACAGGACTGCGGGACCCAACGGCTGTCCAGAGCCTCTTTCTTCTGTTCTGGTTTTTTCATTCACCCTTTCAATCACCACCCGTTCCTCTGATGAGAGAAACTGAGTCTCAGAGAGGGGCCCAGTCACACAAGGGCTTTACCCAAACTGGCTCACAGGTGGCAAAGGGCAGGTGTGTGTGCCATGCATGCACTTTGGAGTCTGGGAAATCAAGAATCCCACGAAGGTCATGTGGGCCTCCTGACCCGGTCTGCATGCCCTTCCCTCTCTGCCAGGCCTGCAATTCCCCCTTTCCCTCCCAGCAAGGCAGTGTGGCAGAGGACAGCAGACAGACCAGGTATCTGGGGAGAGATCACTTATTATGGGGCATAAGCCTCATTCTGTGGGGGTGGAGGCTTTTAAAGGAAAGAATACAAAAATACAAGTGCAAATTACAGCTGGGGAACTTGGAAGGTCGGCAACTTAGGTTCATTAGCCTCAAGGTGACTGGGCCCAGGGCTGCCGGGTCCTCAGGCAGGGGGCATCACCCGTCAGTACCCTCCCTGTAGAGCTGGGAGCACTAAATGAGTAACTGTGCCGAGTGCTTACCACCTGCCTGTTTCAGGTGGTGCGCTGACAAACTGTGACAGCACCTATTGTAGCCTGAGTCCGCCTGGGGCTGGAGTGGGCTGGGGAAGAGCCTCTGCTTTCCCTGAGCTCAGGGGCAGCATAACTCCTGGGAAAGGAAGTATTTGGAGAACAGAAAGGGGTGGTAGTGAGTGGGACCTACCTGGCCCGGCCTGCCCCTACCCCACAGCTAGCCTGGCACCAAGAGGGTGCTCTGCAGATGGGCCTGAATTGTCACTTCATCCTCCTACCCCCAGTTTACGGATTCAGCACATGCCACCCTCCCTTCCAGCAGCTGGACAAGAGGCCCACAATGGGACCAGAAAGGTGGGAGGAGGACACTTCCAGCTGACCCCAGGGCCCTGACCACCCAGTCCAGGTGGGGCTCACCGCAGAGTGGCCCTGTATTGCGGGACTCGCGTCCTCCACCTGGTGGCAGGACCTGCAGGACCTGGGAGCTGTGGGCAGGACAGCGCCAAGTGGAGGGTGTGCAGACCTTAGGGCCAGATCCTCAGAGCGCTCAGGCTGGGGCTGGGGTGAGGCGCCCCCGCCGCTCTGGGACCCGCCACAACGTACCCGCCCGCATGACCCGAGAACACTTACTGCCACCTCCGGCCTCTGGTCCTCTCGTGCCACAGTCGCTCTGCTCACTGGCAGAGTCGCCTGGTCGCCCTCCGCGCGCCTTCCCACGGGAGTGGACTGCTGGGCCTCGGCCCCGGTCCTGCCGGGCAGCCAGGCGCGCTCACCTCCCCCGGCCTGTGCCGTCCTGCTATTCCGCAAGCCTCCCCTAAGCTCTGTAGAGCCGGCGCAGTGCCAGGCGCAGCAGGTGGGCCTGGGCACCTCCCCACACACGCCGCTTTAAGACCCTTCTCCACAAACAAGAAAGCAAAGCTGGAGGCAGGCACACACACTGAAGGGCACGGCTTTGACTCCAAGACTAGGGCTTCTTTCCTTTGCCTGGGCCACCTCCTGATGACAACAATCTTCCTGGGGAAAGCAAGCTCTACAATAAGAAAAGTACCCTTTTCGGTCTTATTTATTAGCACCTATTGTACACAGAGCACTGCTTGCAGAGATCCAGAGAGGAGAATTCTGCTGGCTGGAATCTCATAGTTTAAGAAGGGGTGGGCAACAAGGGGCACGGGGGAAGAGTCCTGAAAGTTGGGCTGATTGGGCTGGAGAAATCTAGGCTGCCTTCCTGGAGAAGAAGTTCTTTAAAATAAGCAACATTTATTTTTATATGGCAGTGGAGAAGAAGGCTTATTGGCCTGGAAAGATGTTCAGTTTGCCTGAAAGACGTTTACAGAACATTCACACAGTGTGATTCTTCTAAGTAAAAGATGCACATGCACATAAATGGGGGCGTGGGATCAGGAAGGACATAGCCTAAAATGCTAACTATGGTTATATCTGGATCACAGGATTAGAGGGGGTTTTTCTTTTCCTCTATGTACTGTCATGTAATTTGTGAATTTTCTACAGTAAATACACTTCTATTTTGTACTCAGAAAAGCACAACACATGAAAACGAAGGACAAATTTTATTCCATTTAATCAGCTAGTGGGGATGAGCAGAGGAGAAAGAAGCTGCAGAGCACACAGGTATAGGGCCAGAACATTAGGAAACACTTCCACCCACTGGTGTCAGATGTCCACAGAGATCTGAGCTCAGAACCATTCCAAATGGGGAAACTGAGGTTCATCGAGCCCATGTGGCTTGCTCAAGGTCACATGCTGGTCTGAGTTGAGCTGAAAGGAGGGCCTAGGTGTCCCAGCCTCCTCCCCACCTCCCCCTCCCCACTCACCACAAGTCTAACTGGTACTAATTTAAACCCACACCCTCTCCCACTCCCCTTCTCCGCCCTTTAGGAGTTTCCTTGGCTGGACTTCCCAGCAGGGTAGGGCCCTCTAGATCTGTTACCAGAACCTCACACCCTGCTCAGTACCTGAAGAATATACAGGCAGAAAAAGTGTCATCTGATTTTAGATCTTACCCAGGGGGGGAAGGAACAAGGTTCTGAGGGGTGTAGTCAACAGGAAGGATGGAAGGGAAGCTGAGGGATGGGGGTGGTGGGCAGGCAAGGGGTGCCGGGGGCCAGGAGTAGTCTGGGAAGGGCACTGGGCCAGAGTGTCCCCTGGGAGGGAAACCAGTGTGGGTAAGACTGGAGCTTGGTTGGGGAGGGTAGGCTTCTCAGGCTCCTGTGGCTCTGAAAGAGCAGAAGCAGGTGTCAGCTGCCAGGGTGGGTAAATGCGGCAAGTGCTGGTGAAAGGATGATCGGGGCTGGGGAAGATACATGGGCGCCCAGGGGTTAGAGAGAGGTGTGAGGGGCCTTGTGGGTTTGTGACATCTCCAGCTGGAGGACATCATCTCAGCCCTGGGTTGTCCAGTCTCTGTCCCCTAAAAAGCTGAGTGTGATAGTGGGCGACAAGGCACAGCGTCGCCTCCCGCACCTGCCGCCCTCAGACCAGAGAGAAGGAAAGACCAGAGCACCCAGGGGCCTTAGCTGTTTGTATTGGAATGGCGGGATGGAAGATGAGGGTTAGAGTCAAAACAGACCTAGGCTCCAGTTCCATCTCAGCCGCTTAGTACTAACGTGACCTTAAAAAACCTAAGCCTCTGTTTTCTCATCAGTAAAATGGGAATAATTATACCTATAGACAACGTGAAAGGAGCTTCCTGGAGTTGTGCATGGGGCATGTGTCCAAAGCTCTCAGCATTATGTCTGGCACAAAATTGTTAATAGCTGGCTTTCAACATGTTTTTCCATCTATGGAATGGATACTCATTTGACACAGACCCCAACTCATTCCCAATTCCCTCATTTCTAGAGGTTCTATTAACAGCCATAGGATGAAAGGCTCTGAGGGTGGGTGGTGAGTGAGAATGTATTCAAGCTCATTCCATTGAATTATATGCTCTGTGAAGACTCTTCCTGCCCCACTGGGTCCCTGGTTAATCATGTTAGCTCTCCCAGGCTTCCCTGCATACCCAGCCAGGTATGTGCATCTCCCCTCAATCTGTCTTTGAAGTCTGGGGCCCTTTGATGTGAGGGAGGGATGTACCAGCCTATGATCCTGCCAGCCCTGTGGTCAGTGGCTAACAGAGTACAGGACTTGGGAGTTTGGAGATACAAGTACCCTGCCCTGCCTCAGTTACCCCGAGTGCAGGCTTTGGAGTCAGACTGTCTGGGCCCAAATCCCGGCAGTGCTATTAACTACCTGTATGACCTTAAGCAAGTGACCCAGCCTCTCTGAGCTTCAGTCCCTTCATCTGTAGAAAGAAGCTGACAGAAGCACCTATCTTCCGTCTTTCTATGGAAAGACGGAAGAGAAAAGAAAAGAGAGCAAGAATTGATGCTATGCTTTCCATCTTACCTAATAAGACTCCCTGGAAAGGCAGCGACTCCTGGGTCCCACTCCACACCCACTGAATCTATAGACCGATAAGACTTTGGTGGCCAAAAAGACTTAATGCACTTTTAAGATGTAGTAGAAGTATATTCTATTAGGTATACTTCTATTTCAGAAGTATAAATGCTAAAAAGTTACAAAGAACATCAAAACTTAATGATCTAAATTTCTTTTATGCTTACTTTGTTTTATGAATTTTGAATAAAAACTTTTAGGTATGTTAAAAGTTTATTTACTTTTACAGCTTTAGTAAGGTTACAATCGCCATACAACAGCACATATTTGAAGTGTGCACTTCAGTAAGTTTTGACACATGTATACAACCACTACTACAACCAAGATAACACATATATCACCCCTAAAACTTTCCTTGTGTTCCTTTGTAATTCCTTCCTCCTCCTCTCCTCCCAACCACTGATCCACATTCTGCAGCTGATCTGCTTGTCTGCACACATTAGTTTTCATTTTCTATAATTTTGTATAATTAGAAACACGAAATATACGCTATCTTTTGTCTGGCTTCTATAACCCTAGAAACATTATTTTAAAATTCATCCTTGTTGCATATATCAATAGTTCATTCCTTTTTGTTGTGTGATGGGCATTTGGGTTGAATTTTGAATAATGAAATTTTAATTTTAATGGCTTTTGAAGATAGTGAATGTTGACTGAAGCAAAAAATTTTAAATTAAAAATGTATTTAAGAATTCACAAAACTAAATAAGTATATAAGGAATTCAAATAAAGTAAGAAAGGACGGTTTTTATAAGTTTGTATCATTTATACTTTTGAGGTTATTAAAGCTAGAAGAGTGCTTTAAAAAAAGTGCACTATGGCTTTTGAGACTCCCTTTATTTTTAGTAAGTGCCCCAGGGTATTATTAGGGTCATGCAATTTAGGGAGACACGGAGCTAAGAGTGCACATAAATCTCCCAGCACAGTCAGCACCTGGCACACGATAAGTACGCCCTACAGCAAACACTGACCCTGAGCGTTTGTTCTTCCGATTCTTTTCCTTGCCCTCTACACATACACACACAGAGTTGGCCCAGCCCCAGGCTCCTCAGGTTACCAAACTCCAGCTCAGCTTCAGCACCCGTGACTCTCAGTGGAGGGAAATGGGGAGGTGGGAGCCAGGAGGCAGGGGCAGCAGGCGGCCCCGTGGGAATCTCTGAGAAGCTTCCTGGTGGGAGGAGAGGGATCCTCTTGGTGGTCTCTTTGTTTGTTTCCCAGGGCAGGCTGAAACTTCACCTCCTGACCCTGTGGGAAGCGCAGGTGGGGCCTGGACTCTACCCAGGATTGGCTGGGAAGAAGAACCCAGGCTGGAGGGAGCATGAGATTCAGAGTCAGCCAGGCCCGGCCCCTCCCAGCCATGCCCTGTCAGGCCAGTCACCTTCTCTGAGAGTGATTCTGGCCCTGTTCAGGTCACAGAGCTCCTGCGAGGATCCAAAGAAAGAATGGGCATGAGAGGGTGGCACAGAAGGCTCCATAACTTGTATTGTGCTCATAGGAGACAGGACTGCCAAGAAGGCATTCTTAATGGCAGGTGTACTGAGCATTTATTGAGTACCTACTGTGTACCCCAGCATGTCCTCCAGACAGTGAGATGGAAGAATTGAAATCATAGGAACCTGGTAACCCATGGGGATTATATCCTTTTTGGTGGCCACTGCATTAAGAAGCACCTTCCCTGTCCTGGCCTTCTTACCTCTGTGTCCCCCAGTTCAGAAACTGGGTTAAATGTATTCATTCAATAGGTAGGTACTGAGTACTTAATATCTGTCAAGAAATGTGCTAAGTACTGGAAGCTTGGTGGTTAACTGAACAGACAAGGAGTCTGGCTTATGGCCTAGTGCCAGGGGAGGGGAACAGAGTAAAAATGAATGGTACCAAATAAAACTAGTTAGTTTCCGACTGTAAAAGTGCTATGGAGGAAATGAACAGGGTGATGTGACACTGCAGATGATGTAAGTGGGGAAAGGCCTCTCTGTGCAAGGGAGGTAACACTTATTAAATAACAGATTATTTCTATCTCATCCAGCCTGGGCCAGGGCCCCACAAGCCAGGGTTAGTCCCTGCAGAGGACACTCCTGCATCTGAGTTCCGCACTGATTCCAGAGCACCCTTCTCTCAGCCAGCATACAGCATGGGTCTCAAATTCATCTGTCTTTAGGGCCAGGCAAATGGGTGCAGTAAGTTAAGGAGTGGTGGGGACTGTGACACACTTTAGAAAACAGGCATTGCCCAAAGAAAACAGCCACTACTGAGCTATAGGAAACATCTGCCATGTTGAAATGAGGGCCTAGCCCTTCCCATTTCTCAAAAGATGAAAAAAAAATTGTGCAAAATCTTAAGAATTTTCAGTGTTAGCGACTTCAATAAAAACCTCTCAAAACACTGTTCAGGGCAGATAAAACACTGCTATTAGCCAAGGCTGGCTATGGGCATGGTTTGCAACCTTCATTTACTGAGTGCCAGGCCTTTCGCTGAGCGCTCTGAAGAATACAGAGCAAGCCGGGCAGAAGGCTCGCTGGTGGAAAACTCCTAGGGGCTTGAGTACCTCAACCCAGAAGAACACCTGGGGTCTGAGCCTGAATGGGAATGGGAGAGTGCCTGAAGCGGGAGGGAGAGCATGTGAGGAAGGCTTCCTGGAAGAGGAGACTCTTGAGCTGGGTTCTGTGGGAAAAATAGGGAGTGTTTTGTGTGAAAGAAGAAGGGGTAAAATTATTCTGGGCAGAGGAAGAAGTTTTGAACTTTTGGGGAAGGCTGGGTGCGTCCATGAGGCTAGAGTGCATTTGGGGTACAAGGGCATGGCTGGGGAGGGATGTGGTCTCTATCTCCGGGTCACAGAGAGCCACGTGTGCCCTGCCGAGGTGTCTAAACCATACCTCTCAGCTCTGGCCTCCAAGCCCAGCAGGGCGGGGTAACAGAAAGGGTGGACAAATACTACAGGTGGCAGCCAGAAGCCTGGGCTTGCCCCACCTCTACCATTTCGGGACTGGATTCATTCATTTCGGCTGAAGATCACAGCAAGCAATGGTCAGTTGTGACCCAGGGACTGAGGCTTCAAAGAGAAATGAGTCAGGAATCATCCCGGCTTCAAGGGAGTTCCAGTCAGACAGCAGCCATGGAAGAGAGTTTGGACAACTGCTCTATCATGCTTAGAAAAGGGCTCTGCCCAACTGCTGGGGCGTTTGTGATAGGTTTGTAGAAGAGGTGACTTTTAAGCTGTGTCTGGACGGGTAAATAGGAGTTTCCCAGGTGGACAGAGTGGAAACAGAGGAGACTACATGCAGGAGCCTGTGAATGCAGAGGTGCGCTGGGAACCTGCTTCAGGAAGATGGAGTTCATTCAGTCAATTGACAAATAAATGTTCATTAGATTCCTGTGTGGCAGGAGCCGTGCTAGACACTGGAGGGACGTGACAAAGCAGATGCCCTCCATCCTCACAAAGCTTATGCTATTTAATTCCTCTGTGCCTCAGTTTCTCCATCTCTAAAATGCCTTACATACCTCACAGAGCTTCAGTGAGGAGTGAAGAGGATCATGTAGGTTTATAGAGGCCACAAAGGCTTATATATAGGCTAACATACATGTGACAGCAAGTGTGCAGGGAATGCTCATTACATACTCGCTGAACTGAAATACCTTCCTGCCTAGACTCCCCGAGAATCCAGCTCTTAGAGGTAACCTGCTGCAGCCTCACTAGATAAGCAGGTTTATTCATTGAATGAGTATACAAATGGCCAAATGCCACATGGACTTTGCGCTTCACACACATTTACCACTTGGAACATTTCTGTCAAGTAGACACTGTTCTTTATCTCCATCTTACAGCTGAGGAAGCAAAAACTTCAGGATGATAAGTGACTGGTCTAATATGCCTAGGTAATGAAAGAGAAGGATCCAGATTCTGCCTCCTGGAGGACTGATGTCAGAGCCCCAGCACTTACCATGCCACAAGTCATTGCTTCTGTCGAGTGTGGGTCTGGAGCAGCCTGATGGAAAGCATTCAAGAACTTCAAGGGACTTTGCCCCCCACCCTCCAGCCAGCTGGGATGGTCCTGAAAGGTTATCTCCTGGGTCAGGTAATCTGTTGGTCGGTCTGTCTGGGGCAGGGGAAGTGAGAAGGTGTCATTCCCCACCTGGAAAGAGGGCACTTCTGGTCCTTCTTGCAGGAAATAGGTTCTGGATGAACAACTATCTGTAGCGAATGAGAAGGACGCCTGTTAGCCTCTATCCTGAAGAGGTGACAGAGATTCAGGTTCTTCCAGGGTGCCCAGGCCAGAGAAAGTTCAGTGATGGATGGATGGGCTTTGACAGAGGGTGCTTTTGCTGGTAGGACTGCAATTCCAGGCCCCTGCACGGCTTGGGCCAATACACATCAGAAATGAGCTCTGTCTGCAGCTCCTGGACCCTGGGAAAGGTGAGACTGAGTGTTTTTTAGTCTTTGTACAAGGCACAGGTTCACCCTCTCATCTGTGGGGAAGTAATAGAGCTAAAAGCATGGGTTTGGATACCAAGTAGATCTGCCATTCACATGCTGACTGTTCCCAATTATAAATGTGTGGTCTTGAGTAAGATACCTGTTGTCTCTGAGTCTATGTTCTCATCTCTGAAATGGGGACGATGATAAAATTAATCCAATGATTAGCAGGGTGCCAACTGTATTAGGTGCTGAATAAAAGCTAGCTATTGTTATTAGCATTCATTTTAACTGAAGCACTTATTGAACACCTACTATGTGCCACATAGTGCAAGGGACACAGGATGAATAAAGCTTTATCCTCGATTTCAAGAAGCTTCTGGTCCAGTGTGGGAAGTAGATAAATCATCTTTTTTGGACCTTCATCAATCTTGGTGTATAAGACTGCTCTGTATTTAAACAGGGACTGTCTGGATTCTAGGACACGTGGGAACTGAGGAGATCTGGGTTTTGGGGAGGCTGATTCCTGTACCTCTGTCTAGCTATATGTGCCTCCCTGTACTGCCATCTTTCAGGGACTCCTACAGCACTAGCCACAATCTGTCATTGTTTTTTATTTATACATTCATAACCTGGGTGAGGGTGCCTTCTGCCTCTGGGGGGTGGTCTGATGCAGAGGGCTGGGGCTGATGATCCCGAGCCAGCCAAACCCCCGGGCTGGGGAAGTCAGATGATAACCACAGAGCACCCACGGTAACATCCATGTGCACAAGGCTTCACAAATGCACCATGTTTTAGAGCTTTCAATGCATTTTAGCATTTGTTTCATTTAATCTGCATGGAAGGAGGTATTTCCAGTCATATTTTACAAACGAGGAAACTGAATGCAGGGGGGTGGGTCCCAAACAGCAACTAGAGCCCTAGCTCACTAGGTTCTCAGAACTATCTGGTAAGAATCACTGAAGTACTTGTTAAATAAGTGATTATCAAGCCCTCTCTGAAAATTCTAATTCTGGCGTCTGCATTGGGACTCAGGAATCGGTTTATCGAACACTCCAGGTAATAAAACTTATCTTCAGGCCAAGTCCGGACACAGTGCCATCCACTGATTTATTAGCTGAGATTCTTTGTGTTGTGGGGAGAGCATGATGAACAAGACGGTCCCCAGCTGTAAGGATCTAACAGTCGTTCAACTGCAGATTGTCCAGGTCCAGTGACCAGTGGGTCTGCAACTCAGGTTTCTCTTAAGCGAGGTCCCTTCCTGCTAGGTGGCAGGCTTCCACCCAGACAGGGATTTGGAGCTCCTGGCTGAGTGGGCTGGGTCTCCTTCCACTGACTACCACCTGCTCGGGGCTGAGCCCACGGCTCTTTGTTGCTCGAGGAATGAAGGAGAGTGCCGAGCCCATCAGGTTTTAGTAAGTACTAGTCAGCTAGGAAAAGACAGGGTGGGGGGTGGGGCAAAGAGCCCTTCTGTGTTAAGGAAAACATTTAGGGCGGGACTAGGGGTAGGGATTTACATTTCTTTAAAGGTAATTCCAGGTCTGACCTGCCTTTGTGTCTGGAAGGGCGGCAGGCAGGGATCCCTCCTGTGCAGGTGGGGAAAGCCTGGCCCAGAGGGAGGGAAGTGAGTCCTGAGCTGAAACTCAGGTCTCCTGGGGTAAGTGCCCGGGCAGACAGGGATGCAGGACGTGGACATCATGGGCCACATCTTTTAACTGAAATCACGGGTGAGTTGCGCTTGCGAAGGGAAGAGCCTGGTGCTACCACAGGTGGTCCACTCGTGGGGACCAGGATAACCCCATTATTTAGGCACCAGTTCCAGCTTCTGCCGAACACTTTTCTTTTTGATGGAGATGTCTGTCCTTCATCCCGGTCACTCCTGCCCCATCTTGTCCAGGAGAGCCCTTCGTAATGGAAGGAGGGCCTTCCTCTGGAGCTCACCTTTGTTCCAGCACCCAGTAATTTCCCAGAAGCTGCCCCTACCGATGCTCCCTCCCAAGGCCTGGGGTGCTCCCATAGGTCCTCTGGACAGTATCCTGGAAGGCTGCCTCTGGCTAGGCTGGGCTGAAGGATCCAGGCCAGTGTGGGGCCGCACCCTGCCTGAGAGCCGCCAGGATCCACTGCCAATCCCTACCTACTCCTTGTTGAGCCAGACATCCATTTGAAGCCTGGGGGACAGGAAAAAGCAGGGATCCCAGGTGAAGCCAAGCAAGGAAGCCCCAGTTCTGACCTGGGAATGTGCCAGCGACAGGACTGCTGCGTCTCAGAAACAAGGCCTTTAGTATCTAGAGTAGAAGAGTGTCAGGGCGTCCAGATCCAGCAAACGGGACGGTCCCTGGACCTAAAGGCTCTTCCAGCTTTGCGGGGTCTCCTCCCTATCCGGGTCTTGCCCGCCGTCAGCAGGTGGTCCCTCTGGGGGGCCACACGCCCCCGTCCCGGGGGTGGGGGGTGGGGGTGTATGGTCTTAGAGCTTCCCCCAAGGGAGGAAGGGTGGGGGCGGAGCGGCTGCGAGGGCCCAGTTTATAAGGAGAAGGAGGCGCACTTCCAGGCCCCGCCAGCGCACCATGCACGCCCACCAACTGCTGTTGCTCCTCGGGCACGCCTGGTGGGCCCTGCTCCAGGTTGGCGCCGCGACGGCGACCCTACAGACGCGGGGGCAGCCCTCGTCGCCGTCACCACTAGCGTATATGCTGAGCCTCTACCGCGACCCACTGCCCCGGGCGGACATCATCCGCAGCCTGCAGGCGCAAGGTAGGCTGCGCTACCCCACTCCCGCCCGCCAAGCCCCCCGGGGCGCCGGGGCCAGCAGTCCCGCCTCGCGACTCAGGAAGGGCGCTGGAGCGGGCAGGGGACTGCGGCTCTGTGCTGGGGCAGCGCTGTGGGGGACGCGCTTAGAGGACGCGTCCGGGGTCGGGGTTCGGGTGTCTCGGTGTCTGCAGTGGCATGGGGCTCAGGGGTGTTGGGTAGAGGCGATTCTGACAACCGCGGTGGGTCCCGGGCGGAGAACTCTGCGCTCCTGGTCTTGGTTTAGGGTGGGTCGGGTGGGTGCCTGATTGCGCCAGTTCTTGACTGTGCGGTCTTGTCACGTAAACCCGATGCGCATCTGTAGAGCAGGGTAATAGTACTCGCCTTATCAGACCAGTGAGAGGTAGGCGGCAAAGCACTTGAAAAGCTTAGCACGAAACCGGACCGAGTAATAAATGATAGGGATTGCTGCTACAATTGTTGTCATGTATTTATTTTTTCTATCTGCGAGTGAGGGTGGATGGGCCCCAGGGTCTGGCGTTGGGAGTGCCTCAGGCCGAGAGGTAGCTTTCGGAACCGGGTATCAAGCAGGCAGCATCATGGATTAGGGTTCAGAGATCCGGACTAGAGGTGGGGTGCCCCGAACCTGAGAACTGAGGCAGTCTTGGGTTCTCAAGCCCAGGCTAGAGAGGTGTCGGTGTCCCGAGTGACACCAGGTTCAGGGTCTAGATTTGGCGGGGGAGGGGTAGGTCGGAGGGTGTCAGCGACCCTGATGACCTGGGATTATCTCCCTCGAGGACCGGGCAGCGTGTTCTGGGCCCCGGGCGCGGCAGGCAGGTGGGAGTTGGGCTGGGGAGCCCTTCCTGCAGGGTCTCCTCACCCCGCACAATCCACATCCTGACACCCGGTGTTGGGGGCAGACCCCTGCCTCCCTGCTGCCTCCCTGCTGCCTGCCCTCCGCCTGCCGGGGCCAGACGGTTCTCCTCCGGGCTGGGGCGCAATCCACATCCGATAATCTGATCTAACTGGCCGCCAGCCAGCCCCTTGTGGTCTGGGGGTGGGGTCTCCTAGCTGCCTGGCCTGCAGAGCCTGGGGTCAGACGGCCGGTGACCCTCTCCCGGAAGGGTCATCTGGGGACCAGCCAGACTAGGAACACCCGTCGGGGGGAGCGCAATTTGAAAATTACTGGAATGCTTGGCCCCTCCGCCAGAAAACTGGGGAGTAGGGGGAGGGAGGTGACTGGGCAAAGGTCGCTGCCGGGAGTGTGGGGGAGGGGTTGGCGCGTGACTGCCTGCCAGTTCACTCCCTCTGTTTTTGTGGTTTTTTTGACAGTCTGTGAGTCTGGAAAACTCGGTTGGGGTCCCTCAAACCCTGCTTCCCAATTCCGTGTGTCCCTGATTTATCAGTTGAATTTCTCTAGTTTCCCCCTTTGTAAGATAGAGGATTGGCTTTCTACCTCATTTGTGTGTGTGTGTGTGTGTGTGTTAAAATATACATAACAAAATTGACCATTTTACCCATTTTTAAGTGGTCTGTGACATTAAGTCCATTCACATTGTTGTGAATGGGCTTCATTCACAGAAGAAAGAAGAGCCCTGCCTGGAGGGAGACTGATGGAGAAAGTGACGTCCTAAATTGGCTCCTTTCCCTCTTGGGTTTATTAGTAAGCTGTACCAGGATAGCGGGAAATGGGTGTCAGAGTCGAACAGAGCTGAATTTGCATCTGCGACTGGCACTGTTTAACCACCTTCACCTTGGACCTTCAGTTTCCTCATCTGCAAAACAGTGATAATGGTGGGGAGAATCTAAGGAGACAATGCTAATAAAACACATGGTATGGGATGCAGTTAATTGTAATTACCCTCATCATTTATAACAATGTAGAGTTGGGCACTCAGCGCCATAGCCACACCCTCCTTTCTGCAGCGCCCCAAGCCCTAACTCAGTCTCAACACCCTGTTTGGGTGCAGGGAACCCAAGGACAAGAGCCCATCACTTCCTTCTTTAGATTGGAGGTGGGTCAAGATATCACTGGGGTCTGTGTGGCCAGGTCTGCATTCAATGCATGGATGGGTTTCACGTGGCCACGAACCTTTTCCTAATACCTACCCCAAAATCACATTTGCTGTACAAGTTGAAGATACAGTTTTTTCTGGGGAAAGCATTCTTAGCTTGTATAAGGCATCAGTGACCCCCCAAGAGATTAGGCATCCCATCCTAAAAAGAGCCAGAGTTGGGTCTAAGAGAACCTGTCAGCACAGTGTACCAGGGAGCCTCTGGCTGGCAGTGAGGTCATGGAGTCAAAGACGTCCAGCGGGATGGAGCACTCCCAGTACATTGCCCATCCTGTTAAAGACGACTTTGCTTCTTCTTCCAGGTCCCTCACTGCCTGGCTGGACACTTTGCACTCGTAACTATGGCCCTGGGCAATAAGGAGGTAGTTGATGACAGACAGTGTGTATTGATTGCTCTCTGGTTGTTGCGCTTGCAAACCATGTTAAACGTTATCTCAGAAAATTATAACCCCTCTGCTAGATGGATGCTGTCACCGTCTTCCTTTTACAAAGAGGGAAACTAAGGCACAGAGAAGGAAAGTAACCTGCCCAATGTTAAACAGAAAGAGACAGAATTTGAACCATCTTGGGAGACAACAGGGCCCCTGCTCTTCACCACTGAGCTGGAATGCCTTCCTCTAAAAGGCCATTTGTGGATACTTGAGATAAAAAAATTTTTAAGTCTGGTTACGGGTGGCCAGTAGTTGCTGCATGTCCCACCTAAGCCCCAGGTGGCCAGGTGGTGATGCAGTGGGTAATGTCAGCCCCATCCCAACACCTCTGGGAGAGTTGCCAGCCAGAGGCCGGTTATTGCCCCCTGCAGGTGCTAATGAGGAGGGAAGTGGAAATTAAGTGAGAGCAGCTGAAGATGGGCTGGGAGAAACTGCTGGAAGCTTGAAGCTGCAAATTGCCCCCTTATAATGCAGGCTGGATTTCTCAGAGAAATTCACTCACTGTCTTGACAACAGGTTTCAGCCCCTGACAAATTCAGGGGTACCTCAGGCTGTGTGTGAAGGGGGAGAAGAGCAGAGAGAAAAGCCCATCCAACTTTTACCAATCGTTCTCTGGCTGTGGAGTGTCTTGAGGGAGCAGCAGACAGCAACTAGGAGTGTGGTCTTTGGAGTTGAGCAAATCCAGGATTCAGTGAGACCGAGGAATGACAATGAAACGTTCTTGGAGTAAAAGGGTTTATACCCAACTTCATTTCCATGGTAGCAGGTCAATCACTAAAATCCTGTCCACTCAGAGCAAGTCTGCGTGCAGCAAGCCAGTCTCTGCCTCTGGGCCTCTCTGCCCCCGCAGCCGTCGGTCTCTGTCCTCAGCGCTGCCACCACTCCAGTCTTTGCAGCTGTGCAGCCCTGCGGCAGCCGTGTGGCCATGCAGAACACTGGGCGGAGCTCTTTATATAGAGTTAATAACAACATATTGCCCACACGTGTGTAGTGAGCAAGCCAACCAGGCCAGGTGAGAGTCCTGGCCACAGGAACCTTCACTTTATCCACACTCACTATCTGACCAAAGATGCTCTATGAAACAATAAAAAAAATAAACAGTTCTGTGGTGTGCCCAGAGTGGACCTAAATCGGAGATCATCACTGCCTGTGGGGTCTCTTCACAAAAGGTGAGTTTTTATTTCTAATGAATAAACCCCGATTTTTATTTAGCAATAAACATTTAAACCTCTTTACCCATTCGCTTGGGTCCTCTTGACAATGCAGAGATGGGAATGGCTTTGCTGGTCCCATTGCAGAGAAGAGGAAACTGGGCTTGAAAAAAGTTAAAGATCCCTCTTAGGTAACCTGAAAATTCGCATATGTGTGCTATTCCCAGACATCAGAACAAATTAGTCCAGGACAAAAATAAATGGCATGTGCTTCCCCATCCCTTTTCATCCCATTTGGGTTTAGTTGTTTTGAGTCAGTGCAACAGGGCTGGGTGTGTGTGCACCAAGGTGTGATTGCTGTGTCTGCCTCAGGTGTACATGGCCTGGGAGGTTGGGTGGGAAGGGGGTGAGTGCACTGCAGGTAGATAGGAGAGACCCAGGGTGGAAAACTGAGAGGTCAGTACAAAGTCATGTTTAGAGTGCATGTACAAGTGTAAGGTTGCCAAAAACTCAAGTTTTGCCTCTGTCTCTAGGAACTGTGAGGGAGAGGGGAGCCACCTCTGGCATCTGTTGCCTGTACCTTCCTGAGAGCTCTGAGCCTTTCCATGGTGTCTTGCCTGAGGGTTTCAGCCCAGGGCAAGTTCACTATGGATTCAAGAGACCAAGAAATGACAACAGAACGTTTTTTGGGTAAAGGGTTTATACCCAGCTTTAGTCTCCGGGTGGCAGGTCAAGTACTAGGATCAAGTTTGCATTCAGCAGTCTGCAGGTCCCTAATCCACCTCTCTACCTCCACCCAGAGTACTGGGTGGAGCTCTTTATTGGTGACTCAGTCAGTAATAGCTCATTGCCTTTGGGTGTGGAAGCATTAGCTTGGCAGTAGGCCAATTTCATCATCAAGTAGTTTAGAGTCAGGTGAGGATCCTGGCCACAGGAACTTCCATTTCCCCACACACGGTGTATGTATCAACTTCACTGTGCCTGTCGGACAGGCCACACTTTCTAACAAGAAAATGGAGCCTGGATAGGTGACTTGCTCTAGGGTTACAGGGGGAATAGAAGCCCAGGGTTTAGGTCAGAAAGCTCAGGGTTGCCTTAGGCTCTGTGTGAAGGGGGAGAAGAGCAGAGAGAAAAGCTCATCCAACTTTTACCAATCGTTCTCTGGCTGTGGAGTGTCTTGAAGGAACAGCAGAACAGCAATTGGGAGTGTGGTCCTTGCAGTTAAGCAAATCCAGGTCTATTCATGGTTCTGCCACTTTCCAAAAATGACACCCAGGGCAGGTAATTTAACCTCTCTAAGCCCAATTTTCCTCATCTCTAAACTAGTTTCAATAATATTCCCAACTCATAGAGTTGGGGTGAGGATTAAGAGAGATGATTCATAAGGGTAAGGGCTCAAACCCGAGCTGTGGTGGTGGTTATATACAGAGGCTGCAAGAGGCCCCCACTCATGCCACTTCCTTCTTGATTTTTTCCCACCCAGATGTGGAGGTGAATGGACAGAACTGGACCTTTGCCTTTGATTTCTCCTTCCTGAGTCAAACAGAGGACCTGGTATGGGCTGAGCTGCGGCTGCAGCTGTCCAGCACTGTGGACCATCCCCCTGAGCTCCCACTGTCCATTGAGATTTTCCACCAGCTGAAAATGGACGCAGAGCAGGACCCAGCCAACTGCCCGGAGCATCTTCAGATGGACCTGTTCACTGTTTCTCCATCCCAGGTTACCTTTTCCTTGGGAAGCATGGTCCTGGAGGTGACCAAGCCACTCTCCAAGTGGCTAGAGCACCCTGGGGAGCTGGAGGAGCAGATGTCCAGTTTGGCTGGAGGGTGCTGGCAGCGGCCTCCCACACCCCCCGTCACCAATGTGCTCCTTGTGCTCTACTCCAACCTGTCCCCAGAGCAGAGGCAGCTGGGCAGCTCCACCTTGCTGTGGGAAGCTGAGAGCTCCTGGCGGGCCCAAGAGGGACAGCTTTCTCAGGAGAGGGCCAGGAGGCTCCGTCGTCATCACCTGCCAGACAGAAGCCAACTGTGTCGGAAGGTCAAGTTCCAGGTGGACTTCAACCTGATTGGATGGGGCTCCTGGATCATCTACCCCAAACAGTACAATGCCTATCGTTGTGAGGGCGAGTGTCCAAACCCTGTTGGGGAGGAGTTCCATCCAACCAACCATGCATACATCCAGGTGTGATGTCAAGACATGGGAGAGGAGGCAATGGCTGGGGAGAAGTGGCTGTACTGCTGGATGGGGGGACAGACTCCAGCTTTGCTATTAAATTGCTGTATTCATTCACTCACAGTTATTCAAGCATCTACAAAGCGCCAGGTCCTGTGCTAGGTCCTAGGATAGAAATGACCAATGGTGACATCCTAAGAGAGCCCATGTGAAGTCATGCCCCATTGAGTAATCTTGAACACATGCTTCCCTAGGCCTTCTTCTTTCGTAAGGTTAGGGGTAGAGGGTATAGACTAGAGGTTATCAGCTCCATCAGCTCCTCCTCACCTCTGACATTCTGGGAAAGGAAGATCAGAATCTGGACACTGCGGATAGACAGGCCTGGATTTAATCCCTATATATTAGTTGTATGATATTGATCAAGTTGCTTATTCTCTCTCAGCCTCAGTTTCCCCATCTGTAAAATGCAGATAGCAATGCCATATTTCATAGAGATGTTGTAGAATTAAATGAGATGTTATGCATACCCCACGTATAGTTGGTGGCAGATAGCAGGCATGTGTGAGGTTGAATCATTACTAAAAGTCTGTGATTCACCGATGAAAACGGGCCATGTTTATAGACATCCATTTTGCAGGAGTAGATAAGGCCAGAGGCTACCTGCAGATGCCATGAATCAGCCCAAGGTCTAGAAGGTGGTGGAGGGAGAGGAACAGGAGGAGAATGAGATGGAAAGAGTAGAGAATAGACTCTAACATGGTGGCCCTGATGGTACAGGTGGCCCTGCCTTGCTCTCAAACATCACGTGGGACAAACATACTGTTATCTCACCCCATGAAGCCTAGAATGAGACTCTTGAACCTGTAGCCCATCTTCCATGCCAAGCCTCAGGTGGAGTTCAGAAGCTCTGAGTTCATGCCAGGGAGGCACTGGTGGAGGGCAGAGCCCTAGAAGACCAGTCCTGGCAAAGGCCCTCCCAGGGTTCTGCCATGCTCCGCTTTGCCCCACCAACTTCCCTGCTGCATGGTCAAAGGGAACTGAGATACTAAGTATGATAATAACAAGGGAACTGAGATAATAAGATAGTAACAAAGAGGCCCAGATAGTCCCAGTCGCCAGCTCTGACACTCTGATCTGAACAGACATTGCTAGACCACAGGGACAGGGCCCAGTTCCAGAACGCCAGCGGGTTCTTACCTTTTCTCCTATTGACTCTGTTTGCCCTTCTCTGGGCAACAAAACAAGTCCCACAAGAATTTTCACATGACTCTTTTCTGCTTCATTTTTCTGGAGCTCAACCAGGAGTTTCTTGGAACATTTTTCAAATTGGTATTCACTCTAGACGAGAACAATAGACCAGACAAGTTAGCTACTGTTCTACCCAGATACAGCTTTTAGAATCTTCTGTTGAGCTTTTTTTTTTTTTAACAGCCTTCAAAGTTATTTTAAACATTAGAGTTGATGTATTGGATTGCTGATTCCTTTATGAAAACAATTTTCTTCTATTTTTGTTCCCAGAAGCTGATTTTAATTTTTTTTCCAGAGTCTGCTGAAACGATACCAGCCCCACCGAGTGCCTTCCACTTGCTGTGTCCCAGTGAAGACCAAGCCATTGAGCATGCTCTATGTGGACAATGGTAGAGTCCTTCTAGAGCATCATAAAGACATGATTGTGGAAGAATGTGGGTGCCTTTGAAAAGATCCTGGAGGGGTGCTGGATTTGCCTGCACTCTGGAAGTTTGGGAAGCTCCTGGAAGACACAGTAACCATCTAATCCACTGAGGAGAAACACAGAGGGAGAAAAGTTGCTCTGTCCACCAGATCTGAGGAGGAAGGGCTGCTCTCTCTGTAAATGAAGACCGTGGAATCTGACTAAACAGAGGCCACCGTCAGTAGAGACAGGAGCAAGCCTGTGAAGCGGACTTGTTGGATTTTTCTGTTTGCTGAAAAGATAGTGGCGAGTAAAAGCACTAGTCTGTTCTTTACCTGATTTTTTTAAACTGGTGAACCCCCAAAAATTGTATGCAGAAGTTGGGGTGTAATGCACATTTATTTTTAAAGTGGGACAAGGTTATCTATAACTTTTATGTATTCTCAAAAATGGTCTTTGACCTCCACCCCCCAAGATTAAGGATAACTGTTAAATTATAAATGGTCAGTTTATAATTTATAATTGCCTGTGGCTGGTTTAGGGGAGCCCCCACATCCTTCTGGCTGGCCAGAGGCAATCTGTTGGCCCTGTCCAGAGGCTCCTTGGAGTGGGTCTCTCCTAATGAGTTGTACAAACAGCAAAACCATTGTAAATCCCTGCAAGGCCAGCTGGTGCCTTTCAAGGGAGAGGTAAGAACTCGTCCAAGAGAACTGGCCATGTTGGACTAGAGAAGCTGGAGCGCTCAGGCCATCCCTGAGTCAGCCTGCTCTGGCAGACACAATCCGAGTTTATTAAAGGTGGTGACAGTTTGCCTCGGTCACTCATTGCATGCTATTAATGAGGCCCCTAAGCTTCCTATCCAGCAGGGATTGAAGGCCCTGCCCTGAGACTTGGGTATGGTCACAGCTTAGCCACTGAGAAGTTGTATGACCTCAGGTGAGTAATTCCCTGCTCAGCCGCCTCCTCATGTAAAAGGGAAGTAGGTGAATCCTAATTCCTGTTAAATACCTGTTGACAGGTAAGCCTGAGTTATAAGCTATAGACTGTCCTTTGGGCCTCATTCTTATCTCCCTCTAAAGCTTATGAAGCCTGTTAAACCCAGGTCCTGCCAGAACTCCTTTATTTACCCTTTTTCAGCTCTCTTGTTGCTCAGGGTTCTAGGACTGGCTTAATTACAGGTTCCTCATGGCGGCACAGCAAAGGGAACCCAAGCCACCTTGTAGGAAGCTCTGCCACCAAGCTGAGCACAAGTCTTTGCCTTTTGAATGAAAAGGCCCCAAAGGCAGCAAGCCTGCTCTCATCAGCTGACTTTGTTGAACACTGACAAAACGGCCTATTTCTGTTTGTTTGCCAGGGTGAGGTGGCCCTTATATTAGGAAGAGTCCACAAAAGATCTACCCCAGCTTTCCAAGAAGCCTGTTGACTTGTGCCCCTGCCTTAGGAAAATGATTCCAATCATGTGGGAACCCCTACTGAGCTTTGACAAAACTCACCTGCAGCCTTGGTTGAGTAAGGGTAGTAATCCCAGCCCAGGCAGGGGTTGGATAGGCTAGAGCCAGGCCACAAGAAACCTCAGTGCCCTGATTCAGCAGCAAAGCTGATCCGGCTCGTCATTTCCGGGAATGGAAATAGTCCTGCCCCAACCACGATTCAGAATCAGTGGGATTCTGTATCCAACCCTACTTAGAAAAGAGCTGGGAAGGCCTTGTGAGGTCAGCTTTTGTCCCATCCTCTGTCCTAAATGAGACCCCAGAGGCCTAGTGGCCTGACCACCCAGCTAGGGGTGGCAGGATAAAGAGCTCAGCTCTGTTCTCTGGAGCCCCAGGGGCACTGTCCTTAAGAGCATCTAGAGGTTTTTCCTCCCCTAGCTTTGGGTCAAGGCCTTAGCCTTTGGAACCAAACATTTGGACCCAATCCCATTACCAAACCGAAGGTCTTCGGAGTAAATATCCTGTCCTGGGGCTGAAGAGCATCTTTACTAAGTAGTGCTCACTAGTTCTGTGGCCGGGGCCAGGAAAGTGAAAGGTCAGGCTGTTTGTGGCTACAGCTTGTGGGAGTGTTAACACTTAGCAGCTCTACTGACTCAAGAGTACCAACCTCACTGACAAGGCATTGCCTTCTAGTAAGATGCAGGCCCAAAGGAGGGAAACTCCATTTTGCTGACCCCTGCTGAACGCTCTGGTCATTCTGCTGCTTGGCCAGGGGTATTTGGGGCCAAGCCTAGCAACACAGGTCCGTGCTGTAGACACTGTTCTGGAAAAAGCGTTTAAGTCAGAGGAAATACTGCCTCTGAGAACTGAGTCCTGCCCTAACTTGTGGGCCATGAAGGTTCTTTCATAGAAGTCAGTTAAGTTCTTCTCGAGGTAAGGTCTGCTGTTCCTATAGCAGCTGAGTGGGAAAAACTGGATGCATTACTTTCTCAGGATGGGGAAGCAGTGGGCCTGGCAGTGGGTAGGAGTGGAAAAAAAGGGAGGCCATGTATGAGGACAGCAGCAGAAATATGGGATATACAGGAGACGGGAAGAGCCTCTCATATAGCACTAGTCAGGGTTTACCTCCACCTTGTAAAGCCTCCACTTTTATTAGCATTAATTAAAGCCCTATCCCTGTATCCTAAGTTGCTAAGTTAATATACTACTTGCCTTTGGGGCTGAGTAAAGGATACATGAAAGTTCTCTAAAAATGATTTTGGCTCTACTTCCGGTAAGGGATTCTTTAATCCTAGAGGTCCCACACTGGGTGGTGGCTGCAGTCAGGCCTGCTCTACTCACAAGCTTGCACCAAGGTTAGCAGAGACCCAAATGACCAACCTATCATGCCGTCTGGGCTGTGCTGATCCTTATCTGACTCCTAATATATCAGGCCAGTGGGCTAAGCATCCCCATGATCCTGCATGAGCCTCACAACCACTCAGGAAACTTACACTATTTTAGAGAAGGAAAGTGAGGCTTATAGAGATCGTCCTGTTAGAGGGAATGTGGCTACTAAGCGGCACAGCTGGCACTCGACTGCCAAGTCTCTCTGTGCTGTCCTGACAGGAAAACATTTCAGGTCCAGTTTATTCTGTGCATCTCTGTTCCCATCTGAAACACGAAGGGCAGAATTCTTGTTCTCAACCTGGTACGTGAGACTCCCTGGATGAACAGCAAGGCGTCTTGATGCTCACACGGCACATCCTAATTTCAGACATGTGGAGGAGTTCTAACAAGTGCCCAGAAAAAGGAAAAGCTATTGTTCGGGCTTCCCTGAGGCTGGTCCCCACAGAGGGGCGTCCTTGAGTGTATCTGGCCCATGTGTGTACATGTTCACCGCCAAGTCCCCAAGGAAAGGGATACATCACCTCCTTGCCTACACAGGGCCAGATGGACTGTGCTCCGTAAGTGTTGAGAAAAACCAACAAGAGTGGCCAACCGCCTTTGCCCAACTCCCACACTAGCCAAGACTCAAAATGTGAAACAAACAGGATTGCACCTGAATTAAAAAAAAAATTAAACACCAAGGTGATACTCAAGATCTTTATTGATTTAACTGTAACAGCAACCATTGGTGAAAATTTAATTTTTTCCCTAATTTCCAAACCTGCTTGGTTTGGAAGGACAGTTAAAAAAAATAGATGAATCACGGAATCACACAGGCTGCCTGAGGACTGCATGGTGCCCTCTGCTATCCACCCCCCCAGTGGAATGGACAGGAGGGGCAAGGAGATGACCACATGGAAGGAAACGAAGGGAAGACCAAGTACTGGCAGTCTCCGATTTTCCATTCAGAGTGGGTGGAACTGGGCTACTAAGACAGGGAAAGGCATTTTTTGAATATATAAATATTTAAAAGATGCTTAAAATGGACACCTGAATATGTTTCCTCTGGGCTCTCCAAGACACCTCCTTTAAGGTTCACTCCTGGGGTAGCAGAGGCTGTGAGGTGGAAAGAGATGGGCTCCGTCTTCAGGTGAAGGAAAGGCACTGGCTCACAGGACTCAGTGACTTGGCTTACAGACACCAGGAGCAAGATGGATCACCTGCATAACTCGCCTCCTATCTCTGCATTGTTCCTCCCCAAGTCCCCTGATTCAAGTAAAAATTACCCTTGGCCTGGGCTTGGTTTTTTAAAGATTAAGATGGAGAGGAAGGGGGTACGTTGGAGCAAGAATGGCTATTCTGTGCTAGATACATGGAATTCTCATGTCCAGGAATTTTGGTTTTAAGCACCAACAAGAGCTTCCTTGGGAATTTCAACATGGCTAAATGATTATCAAGCTTTGCAACATCTCTGTTAGCCTCCAACTCTTAGACAGGTGGCAGAGTAAGAGTTTAAATACCCCAGGAAATGTGTTTCATCTCAATAATATTTGCCATTGGGCATATGGGGCATCCAGTATGTTCTGCCAGGGCTTCGGGCAGAGGTTAAGGAGAAACCACAGACAATCGGAGAATTGGAACAGGGACTTGAAAGACTTCTGAATCTAAGCTTTGCCAAAACGTATCAACTTCTAGGACCAGCCCAGAGAAAGAAATTTAAATTCCACAGGGTAAGAAAGGTGACATGATAGACTGTCTGAAAAAATAAGTATGTATCAATTACCCTTAGAGTCTTCAGTAAGAAATTTCTGTGAGCTATCCTCAAGCAAACTCCAATACTAAGCTAGAAAATCATCACTAGAACAGGAGTGCCCCTGGGCATAAGCATTCAAAAAGAACCGTGACCCAACTGCCTCAAGGTCTGATTTCATCTTTTATTAGAAGCTGAGAGGTAAAAAAACTTGGGGAGAGGAGGATGGGGACCATCTCCCCCTTCAAAGTCCAGGCAGAAATGCCCCTCCAATAATGCTTCTTTAAAACAAACACTGCCCCCTCCCTGATGTCACGGGTAGGTAAGTGATTGGGTTTCGCAGATTAATAAATAGCTGCCCATATACATGAAGTTCGGAAACATGCCAAATAGGGGATTTCTGACTCAGAGGCAGTTGATCTCCTCTCTACCAGGGAATGCAAAAGATCCTGGCTTCAAGCAATCAAGATGCTTGACACCCCATTGAGAATCCAAGATGAAGAGAACGGAAAAAGGCTGTTTCTGGGATATTGCCCACATGAAGAGCCCCTTACACAAGTTGCCTTGATTCACGCAGGCACTCAGTATGTACTGGCTGAATGATAGACTCAGAGTGTATCCTAATGGAATACAGGATGGTATTCCCACACAGGATGCATCCTAATGGAAATGTTTAAACTGAGAAGGTAAGGTCTGTGAGTCCAAAAGAACTGGTAACCCAAACAGCAAAAAAACAGAAGTCCATCTGTTTTGACTTTACCTCCAAATCAGAAGCAAAACACAAAATTAATCTGAAGATGCTTTAAAAGTGAGTTCCTTACTTCTGGAAGAAGTACCTTTTCCTTAAAGCTGCTTCTTTCTCAAGTATACTCTAAAGCAAGCAGGGCTACAGATTAGGAGAATGCTGGGAAAAGACAGAGCTTAAATCCAAATGAGAATTTGCATCTTTAAGATGTCTGAAATCTCTAAAACCTTGGACATAGGTGCCAGAAACACAGCAGACATTCATTAAGAATGTGTTGAACTCACAAGCCTCATCTAAGTTTCTCTTGAGGGTAAAGACAGGACTTGTTCCCTTTAAGATCACATTTCCAACTGGCTGCACACTGGATTTAAAGGAACAAACAGGTACTGATAGACGTTTCTAATTCCCAGATGTTTCCTACTTCACTGAGAAGTGGCTTCTTGGGTGAAAGACTTGACCTAGATCTGTTTCAGCTGGTGTGACTGGAGAGACCAGGTGCCAAGCATGAACTCTGGTGGGCACCTGGCTTCTGGATACTATCATCTATTTCACCCGAATCTGAACTATTTGCTTTTCTTTAGCCCACTAACCCAACATACATCTAATTCACGTTTGTTCCCTTTGCTTGACAACCCCGACTCCAATAAAGTCAGCTTTAGTGATGATTCAGGTAGAAGGATCCAACTCCCTCTGCCAATTCTTGGCTAAGGGAGATAGATGCAAGTGGTGCTGGGTCTGAGACACCAAGCTGAGGACTTGCAAAGAAGCATCCTTGGGCTGCTGGTAGTCAGGCAAATGCACGGATATTCATCTGGAAATTGCGATTTCTCACCACTCTCTTCAAAGCAGCAAGTGGCTTTGGGGAAAGTCTATCTTCTATCCTAGTTTGGTGATGAATGCTTTAATGAAATGTTTTCAGTAGCAACATAGCTCTCAGCATATCATCCAATTTAATCTTCGCCCCCCTGTTAACCTGGCTTAATCTTCTGTTAGGAGTGAGGTGGTCTTAAGACCTATCCACAAATGCTTTGATACTGCTCCAGTCAGTGGGTGGGGTTTAATTCTCCGCCCCCAGAGTGTAGGCTGGGGTTAGTGGCTTGGTTCTAAGGAAGAGAATAAGGAGTGAGTGGTAGTGTGTGTTTTCAGAGACCATCATAAAAGGCACTGCAGATTCCTCCCTGCCCTCTCTCTGGGATCACTCGCACAGGGAGAGCCCAGCCAGCGGCCATGGCGTGAGGTCACTCGTGCTGCCCTACAGAGACCCACACAGGGAGAAACTGAGGCATGCTGCCAACAGTCAGGAAGAGCTCAGAAGTGAATTCTCCAGCCCCAGATGACTGCAACTTCCTGAGATCCTATGCCAAAACCACCATGCTCAGCTGCTCCCCAGTTCCTAACACACACAGAGAAGCTGAATGACAATATTTGCTCTTTTAAGTTTGGGGTAATTTGTTACACAGCAATAGATAACTAATGCAGGTGAATGGATAAAACTTTTGGCTTGGCAGCCCAATACCTAGATGCCAGCTTCTCTACACTGCTCTTGAAAAAGCTATAGCTATTTAATCAGAATATGAGGAAGTCGTGAACTCAATGAACCACTGTAAAGAAGGCAGAACCATGACAATGCAGGTTTCCTGCTGGAATTTGGAGGAGGTCATTTTTCATTAAGATGGACTGTCCCCAGAGAAACATGTTTCCTCATGAAAAGAAAAATACAAATGATCACTAATTTTAAGAACTTTCTCACTCAAATGGTACCCTAAGGGTGTCCTCTCGTCAAGAAAAAGCTGGGATAAATTATTCATTTAGGGCTTCATTTGTGAGGTGCCTTCCAAACATCCAGAAGTAAACCTACTGCATTCTGGCTTGTCCCCCCATGAAGCAAGGCATAAGGTGTCATCTGTTGGAAGTTTATCTGTTGCCTTATGAAACGATCTTTAAAATGCCCATTTATGGAGGTCAAGGTAACACTAGCAGCAGTGGCCTCTAGGAGAGAACTATGCGAAGCAGTACAGAAGTCCCTGCAGAGAAGGCTAAGGGATTGGGCAGCTTCTGTATTATACAGCTGACACTCCCAAGAAATGCTTAGAAACATGGTTTCTAACTAGAGGGCCACATGAAGGGATTCCCCAAGATAGCAAAAAGGGACCTCTTGATATCACACTGGTGTGTTTTAAATCCACTCCTCACCATTCAGTAAGAAAGCCAAGTTTTCATGGGCAGCAATAAAGATCAAGAAGGGGGCGTCCTTCTGCTCACTGACAGACTGACCAGCTGTAAGCTGTAGCTGGAGTCAGAGTCCACAGAATGCCAAGGCCCAGGTATGAAGAATGGAAAGCGTCATTCCCAAAGAATCAAGCTCCCAGGGGACAAAGAGGTCCTGAGCAAGCTTCTCATGCAAATTACAGTGCAACTTCCAAGTTTTTCCAAGAGTATGTAAAACAAAATTGGAGTTTAATTAAAATCAGAACAAGGGCACGTTTAACAAAAAAAAAAAAAAAAAAAAAAACACCACCACTTTTCTGATCAACTTTTGAGAGTGAAAGCATCCCCAAAACTTTGGAGATCCAGCTTATTCCTGAGAGACATCACCCATCACCAAAGGTTTTATTCTTTGAACTATTCACATTTTGTAGCAGAAAACAGAACAAAGTTCCTCAGACACCCTTCCTCTCTTATGTCTGAAATGCATTCGCAAACAAGGTCTTTTCACAGTTCAAAGGAAAAACAGCTTTCTTTCTTAGCCAATTGGCCTGTTACTCTCACAGTGGGATCTGATCTCTTAGTAAGAGGGTTTAGGGCACCAAATGCAACCAGAAATTCCCAGGACATCAGTAGCTACTTTGTCTTTCTATGAGGGGATGGAGGCATTAGTCTTTCTATGAGGGGAGTCACTTTCCCAGGATTATTGTGCCAGTTAATAGTCAGGAGAGCAGGAAGGGGAGAAGGGGAATGAAAAAGCAAACAGTAAGGGAAAAAAAGAATGTGGCTTTCATGAACCACCCACGGCAAGACAGAATGGTCCAGTTTTACAAACCACCCACTACAAACTCCAAACATGCACACCCAAAACTGGGGGGTGGGGGAGAAGAGCTCGTAAGGGACCAGGGGAGACAACGGATGGTGACACGGAACAGCAGACTTGCCAATGAACATTTCTCACCTTCCTAATACTGGAAGATGTGTAATTAAAAAGTTGCTGTTCAAAACTGTACTGAAAACATATTTAAAAATAGGTCTGTAATCATCTTAAAAATAAAAGGTCACTCCTCAGATACGCAGAGTGACAGATATTATCAGATACCAACACTTGAGGTATCTTTGATGTATCTTTGAAAAATGGCCTGGCAGAGAAAAAAGGAGAGAAGAGGGAGGGAAAAAAAGGGAAAATTCAGAGTATGATGCGGAAGCCAAGAAAACACATTTTTAAGCCCATGTTTTTCTATCTCAGCAGCCAAAACAGGTCCACAAAGGAAAAAAGTTTAATTATTTTCTAAGAACATTCCAAAAGTCAACTTTAAGCTCAAAATATAAGAAACCACAATCAGAGACAAAAGATATCATGATGCCCACTGGACTGGAAAACAATGAGAACTGAGACTGGGTATGCAAATGGCTCAGCGCTCTTCCGAGGTCATTCTGAGGTTGTCATCGGGCAGAATACTATGATCATGCCTCATCCAAAGTGCCTCTATCACTTAGTATGGACCTGCTCTGGGAGCAGGTGAAATCACCTGGACAGTTCAGAGTACAGGAGGACTACAAGCAACAAGATGCAAGCAGGGAGAAATGGGAGAAGAGGAAACGCACCTTAAAATTTTCAAAGGGTAATGTTACCAGAGTTGTACAAACTGCGCTCTGTCCCCAAGAACAAGCACTTCAAGGTAAAAGGAGAGAAGCTCTTGTTTGTCATTTCCCTCTGAAGACACCAAGCCCAGACTCTTATAGTACTGCACCATGGGTGGGAGACAGATCTTATAAGAACATAAATAATGCTGAACCCACCAGACCTCTGTAATCACTTCCCCAGACTACGCAGCCAAGCAATTGTTGGTAGGCTGATACCTGATTTGGGATTAAAAACAAAACAAAACAGGGGGAAGGGGAGTGTTGGAAAGAGGGGAGATGTTTTCTCAATAGTAAAATGGAAAGGAAGCTAGATTTTAACTGTTTTTCCTCTGTGGACTGCTTAATTGTACAGAAATACGCAAACAACCTTCAATCTAAACTGGGAACAGGAAGTGGTCAGATGAAGCTCATCTCCGCATCATTTGGCACCAGAGGAAGGAGGAGGTGGAGACTGCAATGGGGACCGCTGGGACTGCCTCTTCGGTCTTGTCTTCGTTGATCCTAGTGGCCAAATCAGGTACACACAGGTATCAGTTGCTGCTGTTCCTCTGATCCTTGCCAGGACAGTCAGATGTCCATCTCAAACTGAGCATCATCCCCTAGATGGAATGAAGAAAAGGAGAAGTCTAGCATAAAATGAAAAGGCAAAACTGTCATTCCTCTTGTCCAATGGTCAAAAATAATTCAAGCCATCCCATTCTCTACTGCCCTAAAACAACTATTCTGCTTTGCTTTGGCTAGTCTTTTTAATCTGGAAAAAGAAAAAAGTCAAATCACCCATGGCGAGGAGCAGCTGGGGAGAAGGACACATGTGGAAGCTTTCCCAGAGTCCCTTTGTCCACAGGCTGACTGACCAAAAGGGAGCTTCTGGGAGATCCTTGCCATCTACATTAGCAGCTCTCTCAGAGGCTTTGAACTTTAGCCCTGCTCTGAATTGACACTTTGTTCATTAAAAACTCATTGGAATTTGAGGAGGCAGAATGCTGGCTCATGCACAGGGGTCACCAAGTGCAATCCGAGGGGCACTTCAGGAGCTGGCCATTCCCATTTCCCTCTCCTGCTCCCCCAGAGAGAGACAGAACTTATTACTAAGAGTGTGTGTCCCGGTGTATATTGGAATATTAGAGGCAGTCCTGAAAACGGGAGAACGGACCATATTGCTTTCTTCCACACCATAAAACTGTCATTCTTCTTATAAGAAACAGGTTTGTTTCCTGAGGGCAATGAAAATGGGGGCTATTAAATTCTGTTTTGTTTTCAGTGTGCCTGTTATCCCGAGTCCACAAAAGCCTAGGATAGGCAATCCTCCAAGCCTGGTTCAAGGAGTTGTCTTTGGGATTCCCGGATTTTGGATCCTTTCCCCACCACCCACAGATTAGATTTGATTATTAATTAGAATTTAGGGTACTCAGAACATTTCAGTAAACTTTGGTGAGGGGAGTAGGGGGAGGTGGGGACCTGAGAGACATATAATGAATACCAGTTATAACTGAAGTATCAACATTTTTTCAACCTACAGCCAACTGACATTCGAATTCCTAAGGCCACCCCCTCATGGTCCCCAATACCAGTATTCTCTTACCAACTGCATGCTTCCTGTCATGATTGTTCAAGTTGTTCAAATTGTTTACTTCTACTTTAGAGTCTTCAATTAAGGTGCCAGGGCTGGTGACTCCTGGGATATTGGGCAGATGGCAGGGTGGGGTCTGAGCCATGGGAGAATTGCGACGATCCAACAGAAACTTCCGATCATAAATGATTCGGGTTCCTGGAAAACAGGGTTGAAAGGAGTTTGAAACAAATAAAGGGGCCATCAACATATACAACTACCCAGGAATTTCTTCCCCACCACCTTACTCAATACACATCACCCATTAATAGGAATCCTATTTTATCTCCCTGAAGACTGTGAATTCCTTATGCCAGGGCTATGTCTAATTTATATCTGACCTAGGTCCTAACATTAAGTATTTTCAAAGAAGTTTTTTTTTAAATGAAGCAACGAACAAGTATGTGAAAAAATAGCCACCTTTAGGTTAAAGATTTTCTAAAGAACTACCAAGACCGACATTCTTTCCAGCTATGGTAGAAGGTGGAATTGGCAGCCCTTCTCTATTTTACAAAACAATCTGCATATCAGTGAGTGCTACCACAGTGCTTTACATTAGTTTTGAAGAATGCATTGCACCATGAATAGTTAAGAAAATCGTGTGCAGGCATCTTGTTCACACTAGGCTTAAATCCAGAGAAGAAAAAGCCTACTTTAAGCGTTTAGGTATTCAAGTTAAAGGCACTATTGTATGAAAATAAAGCTATGTACAAAGTCACACAGTTTAAAGAGGTAGAATTTAAATACTACCTGCTGGTCAACGCTTTTAGATTCTCAAGTGAAAAGAAAGAATTTTCTTGTCATAATAAGGAGAGTCTGGTTCAAGCAGATTTCCTCAAACATGTGATAAACTATATCCCAGGAAACAGAATAACAAATAAAACAGCTATCAGATGTATTATGTATGTGAGAAAACAAGTAGGAAAAAGCAAGGCATTTACTGCAAGAGGTATGGGATCTCCACTCTTCCCAAAGAAGGAAGGAGATGAACCTTGAATCTAAAAAAATAATACCAACATTAAGCTAAATAGCTGTTAAGTGAGTTACAAACTGAATGGTTTTCTTGGGATTAATATATTCATGGTACCATGACACTTTTATGCAAGTAAATACTTTCCTTTCATGTAGATGGAAAATAGTCAAACTGGTGCCTTCCTAGTGAGTAAATGGCCAAGAGAGACTCTCCCCTCCATCCACCACCATACTTGCTTTAACCAGAATCAAGTACTAAACACATTCTCCTCTGGGTAATACTACAAAGTCAGTCACAAGAAAGAATGACTATCTCAGAATGGAAGAATGCTCTCAGATTGGTATTTGTTAGCACATGAAGGCATTTCAAAACAAAAACTAAGGCTTTCAAACCAACTCCAAAGGATATCAACTTTCTTTTCTAACTACCTACTTCTGTTGCACTACACTGCACACACAATTATATTTATAGCTTATAAAAAGTAAAAAGGAAATATCTGACTTTCAGCCCCTCCATAATAAACTACCAAGAAATATTCTTGCAGATATATCTGCATCAGAACCATCTAGGATCCTTGTTTAAAACAATTCTAACTGAATCAGAATCGTTGGGGATTAGAACATAGAAATCTGTATTTCTAAATTCCCCAGGTTGTTCTTTCATTCATTAAAGAACCAAACTTCATCCTTCTACCAAAAATCTAGTAACAGTGATTTAAAAATAGATGAAATATCAAAGAATAAGTGAAAGAATGATGGAGAGGCTACAGAGATCATTCTGACAAATGGAAACTGAACCTGTGGTTTCCTGACTCCCAGCCCAGCCCTTTTCCCCTTTACCTCACAGTCTCTATGATCTCCCTGAGTGGGAATTGGTTATCTGAAGTGAAAGGAGAGAAAAGGTAACTGCTACTTACATACAAAAATAGGGTACACAGCAGACGGTACGGGTTGGGGTGGGGGTTGTTAGTTACTGCCCCCTAGGGAGTGTTACAGAAATGCATGGAGGTGGGTTTCGTTTTTTGATATTGTAAACTGGCTAGGCTTGAATACTTATTTTGTAAATTGGTTAATTCTTTTATTTCTCCTTATATGACAGAGGAATATACAGTGTTTTAAATTATATGAGTAGGTGGTCATATAATCTAAGAAACTCATTTCATAAGAGTAAGGGGGACAAGGAGTTAACATCCAAAGTATATAAAGAACTTGCACACCTCAATACCCAAAAAGCAAATAACCTGATTAAAAAATAGACGGAGGATACGAACAAACAATTCTCCAAAGAAGAAATTCAGATGGCCTATAGGCACATGAAACGATGCTCCACATCGATAATTATCAGGAAAATGAAAATTAAAACCACAATGAGATATCACCTCACACTAGTTAGGATGGCCAACATCCAAAAGACAAGGAACAACAAATGCTGGTGAATATGTGGAGAGGAACCCTCCTACACTGTTGGTGGGAATGTAAATTAATTCAACCATTGTGGAAAGCAATATGGAGGCTCCTCAAAACACTAATAATAGAAATACCATTTGACCTAGGAATTCCACTCCTAGGGATTTACCCAAAGAAAACAAGATCCCAGATTCAAAATGACATATGCACCCCTATGTTTATCACAGCACTATTTACAATAGCCAAGAAATGGAAGCAACCTAAGTGTCTATCAGTAGATGAATGGATAAAGAAGATGTAGTACATATACACAATAGAATATTATTCTGCCATAAGAAGAAAACAAATCCTACTATTTGTAACAACATGGATGGAGCTAGAGGTATTACACTCAGTGAAATACGCCAGGCAGAAAAAGACAAGTATAAAATGATTTCACTCATTTGTGGAGTATAACAACAAAGCAAAATTGAAGGAACAAAACACAGCAGCAGATTCACAGACTCCAAGAAGGAACTAGCAGTTACCAAAGGGAAGGGGTTAGGGAGGGTGAGTGAGGAGGGTGGGAGGGAGGGAGGCAAGGAGAAGGGGCTTGCGGGGCATTATGATTGGCACACATGGTGTGTGGGGGGTCACAGGGAAGGCAGTGTAGCATGGAGAAGACAAGTAGTGACTCTGGCATCTTGCTACACTGATGGACAGTGACTGTGGTGGGCTGTGTGGGGGGGACTTGACAATATGGGTAAATGTAGTAACCACAATGTTACTCATGTGAAACCTTCATAAGATTGTATATCAATGATACCTTAATAAAAAAAAAAGACAAGAGTAAAGGGGGTATTACAAACTATTGGTAACAAAAGGGGACACTGGCAGAGATGATAACCTCTAAAGGACAGCATGGCAGAAAAGAGGTTAACAGCTCTAATTAGTATGAATGGCCCTGCTTTCACCTATGGGGCTAAGTGAAACAGGCAAAGGCCAAAAACTTCTTTTGGTGTTTTAGTCTTTTGGTCCTAGAGTGGGCTAGAATTAGCTTCCTACTTTCACTGTTAGAAAGATTTAGACACAATGTCTCACAGCCCATTTGTGCCAGGACTTGACACCTTGATCTTAACCTTTGCAAAAGAGTTTTGCACACCTCCTTCCAACCCTGTAAGAACACTTGGAAAAATAGGAAATCATTCATTTCTGGTTTAAGGAAGACCCAAGTCTCATAACCTGTCTCAAATACAATTTTGGGACAAGGAAAGTAGAAATTACCTTCCCTCTCTTTGCTTTGAAAAACAAGCACTATAATAACGACACAAAATGGCATCTGGAAATTATGAGGGATGAGTCATTCTGGACAGCAGTAAACTTAGTTCAATTTTCAGAAAGTGAATAATTTGAACTGTTTTGGATGAAAAATTTTCTAACACAAATTCAAAACTTTTTACCACCTTAAAAAGAAAACAGTTCAACCCTTTCTTGATGAATCAGGGTCATTATTATGAAAATCATTTCTTATACTATGTTGTGACATAGGAAGTCTTGGGGCCTAATCAGTTGATACTCTTTATTTTCCTTACCCTGTACAGAATTCAAATTGCCAAGGTTGTGCTAGTGCCCCTCCCTCCACAGTGTCTGTTTCCTCCCTCACAGTTAAGGCCAAGAACTGTCTTTTTCCCATGTCTTAGTCAGCTCTGGCTGCCATGACAAAATACCATAGACTGGGTGGCTTCAACAGAAATTTTCTCACAGTTCTTGAGAAGTCTAAGATCAAGGTGCCAGCACCATCTGCTCTGCTAAGAGCTCTCTTCTGGGTATGCGGCAGATAGCTGTCTTTCCATTGTGACCAAACTCGGGGCAGAGGGGAGCAAGCTCTCTGGTCTCTCCTTGTGAGGGCATTAATGTCATCATGAAAGCCCCACTCTTACCACCTCATCTAAACCTAATCCAATTACCTCCCAAGGTGCCCCCCCATCACCCAAATATGACATTGGAGGTTACGGCTTGAACATATGAATTTGGGGAGGGGGAGGACACAATTCAAAGAACACTTTGTAAAATAAAAGCAAACAGGCCAAGAGGGGGCCAGATGGCTCTGCAATAAACAAAGAGAAGGAGCTTCGGTGGATGGACTTTGCACATTTGAGTGTTACCCCCACTTTTCTTCATGGCTAGGTTTCAGAGGGGTGAGGTTTCACTGAGAGATGTTCTTAACTAACATTCAACTTGCAGATCAGAACAAGATTATTCTCACTTCTGAACAAAACAGGAGTAGACTCATAGACACTGAGAAGTGACTAGTGGTTACCAAGGGGGAGGGGTTGGGGATAAACCGGCATGATAATTTGCCATCACAATATAAGCTGGTCACGGGGGTGGTAGTACTGCATGGAGAATACAGTCAATGATTCTGTAATGTCTTTCTACATTGATAGACAGTTACCGCACCAGAAAGGGTGAGGATTTAACAATACAAGTAACTGTTAAACCATTGTGTTGTATATTTGAAACCAAAGTAAAATTGTATAACAATGATACTTTGATTAAAAAAAAGATCATTCTCACTTCTGCACTACACCAAGCTTGGAAACTCAGGATGAGGTGATGGAAAAAGCACAGGATAAAAGCAAGTATTCTATTTCCAAATTATGTATTAGCATTAATATATGCATTAAAGAACTATAATTGATGCAACTAGGAAATTAATGGAGATTTTACTTGAATGTGTTCAGTATTAAGAGAAACTCTGAAGAACTTCTATGACTCTGTAGAGACAAAAAAAGATTATTTTTTCATCCTGAGATATAATGCACCTACAATTCAAAGTAATTTTTAAGTGTATTCACAGAATTGTGCAACCATCTCCACAATCAATTCTAGAATACTGAGATCATCCCTAAAAGAAAGCCCATATACATTTTACCTGACCCTTCCCCATTTTTTTAAAACCTCTCTATCCCTAGGCAAACACTAGTATGTTTTCTAGATTTCTGTCTATTCTGGACATTTCATATTAATGGAATCATACAATATGTGGTCTTTTGTGACTGCTTTTTTCACTTGCACGTTTTTTCAAGATTCATCCATGTTTAGCATTTATCAGTATTTCATTTCTCTCTGTTGCCAAATAATATTCCATTGAATGTACATACCACATTTTATTGATCAGCTGATAGACATCTAGGTTGTTTCTTTCAATAATGTTGCTATAAACATTCATGTACAATTTTTTTGTGTGAACATAGGGATATACTGAAGAGAAATGAAAACGTAAGAATGCAATTGCTGGATCATATGGTAACTATGTTTAACTTTTTGAGAAATTACCAAACTGTTTTCCAAAGTGGCTGCACCACTCTACATTCCCACAAGGAATGTGTGAGGGTTCCAATTTGTACACTTTGTATCCAACAGTTATCTTTATTATAGCATCCTCGTGTGAAGTGGTATCTCTGATGGCTAATGGCTAATTAATCTTTTCATAACGCCTATTAGTCATTCCACCATATATCTTCTTTGGAAAAATGTCTATTCAGGTACTTTGCCCATTTTTAAATGGGTTATCTTTTTACTATTGAGTTTTTCCTTTACTTATTATAAGTCCATTAATCCTATATGATTTGCAAATATTTTCTCCTGTGGGTTTTCCCACTTTCATACTGGCATTCTCTGCAGCTCAAAAGTTTTTAATTTTTATCAAGTCCAATTTATGTCTTTTCTTTTGTTGCTCGTGCTGCTTGTGTCATACCTAAGAAACTATTTCCCCATCAAGGTCATAAAGACTTGTACCACATTTTCTTCTAAGAGTTTTACAGCTTTAGCTCTTACATTTAAGTATTTAGGCCATGGGGTGCAACTTCAGTTTTTGCATGTGGATATCCAGTTGTACCAGCATCATTTGTTGAAAACACTATTCTTTCCCCATTTAATTGTCTTGGTATCCTTGTCAAAGATCAACTGGCAGTAACTGTTAGGGTTTATTTATGGATCTCAAATTCTATTCCATGGATCGGTATGTCTATCTTTAGGGCAGTACCACACTATCTAGATATGTAGTAACTTTTGAAATCATGAAATGTGAACCTTCCAACTTTTTCTTTTTCATGACTGGGCGAATTTAGGTCTCTTAAAGTTTCGTATGAATTTTAGTGTCAGCTTGTCAACTTCTGCAAAGAAGCCAGGTGGGACTTTGATGGGGACAGTGCTGAATGTGTAAATTAACTTAGGGTGTACTGCCATCTTAACAATATTAAGTCTTCCAATCCATGAACATGGAATGTCTTTCCATTTATTCAGACCTTAAAAAATTTTTTTTAATGTCTTGTGGTTTTCACAGTACAAGTTTTTTGTATTTTGGTTAAATTTATTCCTATGTATTTTATTATTTTTATACTATTAGAAACAGAATTGGTTATTTTTTATTTTCAGATTGTTCATTGCAAGTATACAGAAATACAATTGGCTTCTGAATACCAATCTTCTGTCCTGCAACATTGCTAAACTCACTGATTAGTTTTCTAATAGTTTTTTAATGGATTCCTAAAATACATTTGATTTTGAAAACAAAAAGTAAACAATTAAAAAGAGAAGACACCCTAAAGAATTAGGGTATTAACTGGTGCTGTTAATGTTCTCAAATATGCCCAGGGAAAATATGAGTACGAAAGCATGGTATTTCAAGTGTTTAAATTTTACATTACTGTGAGCCAGAAAAACTGTAGCAAATATAGTAAAAATGGGGAATAAGCCTTTTCAGTGACTAAGGTCTACAGTGTGATTCAAAAGCACCTGACTATTCAAAAAACTAAAACTTTTCAAAGAAAAACATTAAAAGCCAACTATGAATAAGATAGCAGGAAAAAACTCTTTATTTCCTTTGTCCGATACTGTGTTTACTATGAAACTATATTTATTCTGAGACAACAAATTTAAGAACCTAAAATATTCAAGGTCTCTTATACATGTGTATACATTTTCTAAAGCAAGAACTTCCTAATTAAGTCATATTTCATCCAAATGGACTGATTTATATCAGTCCAAATCTAATGTCAACCAGTGCAGACACAGGTAACTATATACAACTTGAAATTCCTGAAGAAGGAAAACAAAGCACCACATAAAAATCCTTGGCAACCATTTAACATATTAAAATGGGGCATGATTCTTGCTCATGGATAGGAAAAATCGATATTGTTAAAATGGCCATACAACCCAAAACAATATACAGAGTCAGTGGACCCCTATCAAAATATCAATAGCATTTTTCACAGAACTAAAGCAAAAAATCCTAAAAAGTGTATGCAACAACAGAAGTCTCCAAATAGCAAAAGCAATCTTTTTTTAAATTGAGGTATTACTGATATACACTCCTATGAAGGTTTCACATGAAAAACAATGTGGTTACTACATTTACCCATATTATCAAGTCCCCACCCATACCCCAATGCGGTCACTGTCCATCAGTGTAGTAAGATGCCACAGGTTCACTATTTGCCTTCTCTGTGCTACACTGTTTTCCCCTTGATCCCCGACACCACGTGTACTAAACATAATACCCCTCCATCCCCTTCATCACATCCTCCCCACCGCCCTCCCATACCCCTCCCCTTTGGTAACCACTAGTTCCTTCTTGGAGTCTCTGAGTCTGCTGGTATTTTGTTCCTTCAGTTCTGCTTCATTGTTATACTCCACAAATGAGGGAAATCATTTGGCACTTGTCTTTCTCCCCCTGGCTTATTTCACTGAGCATAATATCCTCCAGCTCCATCCACGTTGTTGCAAATGATAGGATTTGTTTCTTTCTAATGGCTGAATAGTATTCCATTGTGTATATGTACCACCTCTTCTTTATTCATTCATCTACTGATGGACACTTAGGTTGCTTCCATATCTTGGCTATTGTAAAAAGTGCTGTGATAAACATAGGGTTGCATATGTCTTTTTGAATCAGAGAAGTTGTGTTCTTTGGGTAAATTCCAAGGAGTGGGATTCCTGGGTCAAATGGTATTTCTATTTTTAGTGTTCTGAGGAACCTCCATATTGCTTTCCACAATGGCTGAACTAGCTTACATTCCCACCAGCACTGTAGGAGAGTTCCCCTTTCTCCCCATCCTCACCTGCATTTGTTGTTCTTAGGCTTTTGGATGCTGGCCATCATTACTGGTGTGAGGTGATATCTCACTGTGGTTTTAATTTGCATTTCCCTGATGATTAGTGATGTGGAGCATCTTTTCATGTGCCTGTTGGCCATCTGAATTTCTTCTTTGGAGAACTGTCTCTTCATATCCTCCGTCCATTTTTTAATCAGGTTATTTGCTTTTTGGGTGTTGAGGAGTGTAAGTTCTTTATACATTTTGGATGTTAACCCCTTGTCAGATATGTCACTTACAAATATATTCTCCCATACTGTAGGATGCCTTTTTGTTCTGTTGATGGTGTCCTTTACAGTACAGAAACTTTTTAGTTTGATGTAGTCCCATGAGTACATTTTTGCTTTTGTTTCCCTTGTTCGAGGAGATGCATTCAGGAAGAAGCTGAAAATGCTTATATTCAGATTTTCCCCTATGTTGTCTTCTAAGAGTTTTATGGTTTTATGACTTATACTCAGGTCCTTGATCCATTTCAAGTTTACCTTTGTGTATGGGGTTAAACAATAATCCAGTTTCATTCTCTTGCATGTAGCTGTCCAGTTTTGCCAACAACAGCTGTTGAAGAGGCTGTCATTTCCCCATTGTATGTCCATGGCTCCTTTATCATATATTAATTGACCATATATTGTAGGGTTTGTATCAGGGTTCTCTAGTCTGTTCCATTGGTCTATGGGTCTGTTCTTGTGCCAGTACCAAATTGTCTTGAGTACTGTGGCTTTATAGTAGAGCCTGAAGTGGGGGAGCATAATCCCCCCAGGTTTATTCTTTCTGCTCAGGATTGCTTTGGCTACTTGGGGTCTTTCATGGTTCCATATGAATTTTAGAACGATTTTCTCTAGTTCGTTGAAGAATGCTGTTGGTATTTTGATAGGAATTGCACTGCATCTGTAGATTGCTTTAGGCAGGATGGCCATTTCGACAATATTAATTCTTTCTATCCATGAGCATGGGATGTGTTTCCATTTATTGGTATCTTCTAATTTCTCTCATGAGTGTCTTGTAGTTTTCAGAGTATAGGTCTTTCACTTCCTTGGTTAGGTTTATTCCTAGGTATTTTATTCTTTTTGATGCAACTGTGAATGGAATTGTTTTCCTGATTTCTCTCTCTGCTAGTTCATTGTTAGTGTATAGGAATGCCACAGATTTCTGTGTATTAATTTTATATCCAGCAACTTTGCTGAATTCAGGTATTAGATCTAGTAGTTTTGGGGTAGATTCTTGAGGGTTTTTTATGTACAATATCATGTCATCTGCAAACAGAGACAGTTCAACTTTCCTTGCCAATCTGGATGCCTTTTATTTCTTTGTGTTGTCTGATTGCCATGGCTAGGACCTCCAGTACTATGTTGAATAGAGGTGGGGAGAGTGGGCATCCTTGTCTTGTTCCCGATCTTAAAGGAAAAGCTTTCAGCTTCTCGCTGTTAAGTATAATGTTGGCTATGGGTTTGTCATATTTGGCCTTTATTATGCTGAGGTACTTGCCCTCTATACCTATTTTGTTGAGAGTTTTTATCATGAACAGATGTTGAATTTTGTCAAATGCTTTTTCAGCATCTATGGAGGTGATGTGATTTCTGTCCTTCTTTATGTTGATGTGGTGGATGATGTTGATGGATTTTCGAATGTTGTACCATCCTTGCATCCCTGGAATAAATCCTACTTGATCATGGTGGATGATATTTTGGGTGTATTTTTTAATTCAGTTTGCTAATATTTTGTTGAATATTTTGTTGAATATTTTTGCATCTTGCTCATCAGGGATATTGGTCTGAAATTTTCTTTTTTTGTGATGTCTGCCTGGTTTTGGTGTTAGAGTGATGCTGGCCTCACAGAATGAGTTTGGAAGTATTCCCTCTTCTACTCTTGGAAAACTTTAAGGAGGATGGCTATTAGGTCTTCACTAAATGTTTGATAAAATTCAGTGGTGAAACCATCTGGTTCAGGCATTTTGTTCTTAGGTAGGTTTTTGATTACCAGTTCAATTTCGTTGCTGGTAATTGGTCTGTTGAGATTTTCTGTTTCTTTCTGGGTCAGCTTGGAAGGTTGTATTTTTCTAGAAAGTTGTCCATTTCTTCTAGGTTATTCAGTTTGTTAGCATATACTTTTTCATAGTATTCTCTAATAATTCTTTGTATTTCTGTTGTATCCATAGTGATTTTTCCTTTCTAATTTCTAATTCTGTTTATGTGAGTAGACTCTCTTTTTTTCTTGATAAGTCTGTCTAGGGGTTTATCTATTTTGTTAATTTTCTCAAAGAACCAGCTCTTGCTCTCATTGATTCTTTCTATTGTTTTATTCTTAACAATTTTATTTATTTCTGCTTTAATCTTTATTAATATCCCTCCTTCTACTGACTTTGGGTGTCATTCGTTCTTCTTTTTCTACTTTCGTTAATTGTGAGTTTAGACTGCTCATATGGGATTGTTCTTCTTTCCTGAGGTAGGCCTGTACTGCAATATACTTTCCTCTTAGCACAGTCTTCGCTGCGTCCCACAGGTTTTGTGGTGTTGAATTATTGTTGTCATTTTTCTCCATATATTGCTTATCTCTGTTTTTATGTGGTCGTTGATCCATTGGTTATTTAGGAGCATGTTGTGAAGCCTCCATGTGTTTGTGGGATTTTTCATTTATTTTGCGTAATTTATTTCTAGTTTCATACCTTTTTGGTCTGAGAAACTGGTTGGTACAATTTCAATCTTTTTGAATTTACTGAAGCTTTTTTTGTGGCCTAGTATATGATCTATTCTTGAAAATGTTCCATGTGCACTTGAGAAGAATGTGAATTCTGCTGCTTTGGGTGTAGAGTTCTGTAGATGTCTGTTAGGTCCATCTGTTCTAATGTGTTGTTTAGTGCCTTGTCTCCTTACTTGTTTTCTGTCTGGTTGATCTGTCCGTCAGTGAGTGGAGTGTTGAAGTCTCCTAGAATGAATGCATTGCATTCTATTTCTCCTTTTAATTCTGTTAGTATTTGTTTCACATAGGTAGGTGCTCCTGTGTTGGGTGCATAGATATTTATGATGGTTATATGTTCTTGTTGGATTGACCCTTTTACTATTAGGTAATGTCCTTCTTTGTCTCTTGTGACTTTCTTTGTTTTGAAGTCTGTTTTTTCTGATACAAGTACTGAAACTCCTGCTTTTTTCTCCCTATTAGTTGCATGAAATATCTTTCTCCATCCCTTCACTTTTAGTCTGTATATGTCTTTGAGTTTGAAGTAAGTTTCTTGTAGGCAGCATATGGATGGGTCTTGTTTTTTTATCCATTCAGTGACTCTGTTTTTTGATTGGTGCATTCAGTCCATTTATTTAGGGTGATTTCGATAGGTATGTACTCATTGGCATTGCAGGCTTTAGATTCATGGTTACCAAAGGTTCAAGGTTAACTTCCTTACTATCTAAGAGTCTAACTTAACTCACTTAATAGGCTAGTACAAACACAACCTAAAGGTTCTTTTTTTTTCTCTTCCTTTTTCTTCCACTTCTATTCTTTATATAGTAGGTATCATATTCTGTACTCTTTGTCTATCACTTGATTGACTTTGGGGACAGTTAATTTAATTTTGCATTTCCTTAGTAATTAGCTGTTCTACTTTCTTTACTGTGGTTTTATTACCTGTGGTGATAGCCATTAAACCTTAGGAACACTTCCATCTATGGCAGTCGCTCCAAAATACACTGTAGAGATGGTTTGTGGGAGGTAAATTCTCTCAGCTTTTGCTTATCTGGAAATTGTTTAATCCCTCCTTCAAATTTAAATGATAATCTTGCCAGATAAAGTATTCTTGGTTCAAGGCCCTTCTGCTTCATTGCATTAAATACATCATGCCACTCCCTTCTGGCCTGTAAGGTTTCTGTTGAGAAGTCTGATGATAGCCTGATGGGCTTTCCTTTGTATGTGATCTTATTTCTCTCTCTGGCTGCTTTTAATAGTCTGTCCTTATCCTTGATTTTTGCCATTTTAATTACTATATGTCTTGATGTTGTCTTCCTTGGGTCCCTTGTGTTGGGAGATCTGTGCACCTCCATGGCTTGAGAGACTATCTCCTTCCCCAGATTGGGGAAGTTTTCAGCAATTACCTCCTCAAGAACACTTTCTATCCCTTTTTCTCTCTCTTCTTCTTCTGGTACCCCTATAATGCGAATATTGTTCCATTTGGATTGGTCACACTGTTCTCTCAATATTCTTTCATTCTTAGAGATCCTTTTTTCTCTCTGTGCCTCAGCTTCTTTGTATTCCTCTTCTCTAATTTCTATTTCATTTATCGTCTCCTCCACCATATCCAATCTGCTTTTAATACCCTCCATTGTGCTCTTCAACAATTGGATCTACGACCGGAATTCATTCCTGAGTTCTTGAATATCTTTCTGTACCTCCATGAGCATGTTAATGATTTTTATTTTGAACTCCCTTTCACGAAGAGTCATGAGGTGCAAAAGCAATCTTTAGAAAGAACAAAGCAGGAGGTACCATGTTTCCTGGTTTCAAACTATACTACCAAGCTACAATAATCAAAATGGTATGGAAGTGGCACAAAAACAGACAGAAATCAATGGATGAGACTAATGAGCCCAGAAATGAAAGCACTTACACAGTCATTAATATGACAAAGGAGACAAGAACATACAATAGGGACTTGTCAATAAATGGTGTTGGGAAAATTGGAAAGCTACATGGAAAAGAATGAAACTGGATCACTCTCTAAGACCACATACAAAAATAAACTCAAAATGGATTTAAGACCTCAATGTGAGACCTGAAACCATAAACTCCTTGAAGAAACTATAGGTAGTAAACTGCTGAATGAATAATTTTTTTTGGATATGTCTCCCCAGGCAAGAGAAACAAAAGCAAAAATAAACAAGTGGGATGACATTAAACCAAAAAACTTCTGTACAGTAAAGGAAACCATGCACAAAATGAAAAGACAACCTACTGAATAGGAGAATATATTTATAAATGATATATCAGATAAGAGGCTAATATCTAAACTACCTAAAGAACTCATACATCCCAACAGCAAAAAAACAAATAATTCAATTAAAAAATGGGCAGAGGACCTGAAAAGACATTTTTCCAAAAAAGGCATTCGAATGGCCAACAGACACACGAAAATATTCTCAACATCACTAAACTAACATGAGATATGATTTCACTTATATGTGGAATCTAAAAACAAAACAGTAATAGACTCATAGACACTGAGAAGTGACTGGTGGTTACCATGGGGGAGGGGTTGGGTGAATAGGTGAAGGGGATAAAGAGGCACAAAATCTCAGTCATACCTAGAGGATATTATGCTAAGTGAAACAGGTCAGAGAAAGACAAATACCAAAGGATTTCACTTATATATGGAACCTAAAAAAACAGAACAGAAACATTCATTAACAGAGAATGAACTGGTGGTTGCCACAGGGAGGGGTGTGGGGGAGATGGGCAAAACAGATGAAGGATACCAACTTCCAATTATAAAATAAATTAGTCACAGAGATGAAAGTACAGCTGAGGAAGTATAGTCAATAATATTGTAGTATCTTTGTATGTTGACAGATGGTAACCACACTTATCCTGGTGAGTACTTAGTATTGTATATAATTGTCAAATCAGTATATCATGCACTTGAAACCAATGTAGTATTTTATCAACTGCATTTTAATAAAAAATAAAATGAAAAAAGTTTTAATGGGGCATGATTTTGATCAATTGATGGAGTGTTAAAAAAAAGAGTGTATTTCAGCTTGACAATGGAAACCTTATACTTCCATTTTGCTAGTTCCTATTTTATGAAAATAATCATACCCTTTGTTTTATACTGAAAAGTTAAAAAAAGTCACAATATCATACATGCTATTTACTGGTTTTCAATGTTTGCAATCATGCTATAATAAACGCAAAGAAGAATTATAATTAAGGAAGCATATGTAAATGTTACAGACCTTGACATTGTAAAAATAATGGGAAGGCTGACGTACCTATTAAGGAAGTAGAGGCAGGACAGACAGATGGTAAAGTCTTATATAGTGGAGAGCTAAAGTTCAATAGATTGAGACACAGAGGTTTAACTATATTATTTCAAGTTTTAAACTACTAGAAGAACCTAAAATGATAATACAATTTACAAAAATTGGTAAATGGTGAGGGGAGGAGAAATGAGAGGTAGAAAGTAATGAAAGTGTTTAGATTGTTTATATCTTTCATAACAGGAAGTCTCAATGGTATTACCTAATGTTAACAAACCAAGAAATCATGGTATATATGTATTTTTTACTGCCAAGAGTTATAACTATTAAGAGCACTATAAATGAAACTGTTAAAAGTAGTTGTCTACTGGCACTTTATGTGCTTTTGTCCAATTTTTCTATTTGGTGTTTAAAATGTGCATACACCAAAGAAGGCAAACAGTGAAATCTGTGTCATCTTACTACACTGATGGACAGTGACTGAATTGGGGTATGAGTGAGGACTTGATAATATGGGTAAATGTAGTAACCACATTGTTTTTTCATGTGAAACCTTCATAAGAGTGTATATCAATAATACCTTAATAAAAATAAATAAATAAATAAAAATTAAAAATGTGCATACACTACTTCAGTTTCATATTTGGGTTTTAGAACAAACAGAAACCTTGAGATCTAGGTTAACATTAGATATTTATAAATTTTCTTCATCCATTGGTGACCAGACATTAGGATAAATCTAATAACTTGACTCAGTATTTTCTAGATGCTGCTATTACTAGGAAAACATGAGAGTCAAACTGAGTCCCTCTGATGGAGAATAGGGAGCAGAAGGAAAACGGCTTCTACCTTTTGATCTAAGAACTAATGATATTCAAATAGCAGGGAACAGGAAGGCCAATGAATGAGGCCCAAATTACGCTTGTCAAGGCACCAAGGTCATTCAAGCCTAAGGACCTCTTTCAAGACCAAGTAGCTTAGTTTAAATGATAATTAATCCACACATTAAGCTACATACATCTAAGAAATTGGTAACTTAAACCAAAACCACAGCAAGTCCACAGTAACATGGTTAACTGACAAGGTGGCAGTTCCAATACTTTGACAGGGTCCCCACCATACAATTCTGGTAAGGCTGCTTCCAAAATTAGAATTAAGCAACCACTTAAATGCCAAATGACAGCTCGGAACAAGAAACATTAAGTAACTTGCCTAAATTTCATAGCTTGAATAAGCTGGTGACAATACTCCACAAAGGCTGACAAAGAACCACACCTTCATGTAACACTGTTCCAAGCAGGAAGGTAGAGTGTGAAGTCAAAACAAGACTTCCCTTAGGGGACTTTCTCCATCAAAGAGAAAATCTTTCTAAGAAAACCCTTAGCAGACTTCCCTCTACATCTCATTTAGTCAGAGATGGGTCAGATTCAACACCATACCAGATACGGGGAAGCCGTGACTGGTATCCATGCTGTATATCCTAGGGCTTGCCACACGCCCACTTTAAAAAATTAGGCAATCTGGGGTGGCACAGAAGAAGAGTGAATGGCCACTGGGCTGGAAGCCAACAGTGTGAGCTACATCTGCGGTAATATTTACCCAAATTTAATAAATTGTATTTTAACCAAATGGCTTAAAAAATTAAATTAGGAGGATGGGAGGTAGAAGTGTATATACATTGGGAAAGAGTATATAAAGGCAACTCTCATCTTTTATAGTAGGAAGCTAATTGTTAATATCTAAAACTGAGACATAGCATTAAATCATGTTATTTAGAAATCCAAAGGTACTGGAAGAAATAACTAAAAGACTTTAAAATGATTTCTCTGGGGATTGGAAATGGAGATGAGAGAGATGGGGCATGAGAATATTGCTCTTTGTTATTAGCCTAGTAACACTATATGACTTTTAAAACTTTACTTCCATAGGAATAAAATATAAATGTAAAAGAAAGCAAAAAAAAAAAGGGTGATTACATGTATCCTGCAGACATTATGGTTAAGTCAAACAAGTCAGTCACAAAAGGACAAGTATTTTGTGATTCAGCTTATGTGAGCTACCTAAAACAGTCAAATTCATAGAGACTGAATGTAGAAGAGTGGCTGCCTGGGGCTGGGCGGGGGTGGGAATGGGGAAGTAGGATTTAATGGACACAGAGTTTCAAGTTTGAGACAAAGAAAAAGTTTAAGGGGTAGTGGTGATAGCTGCACAATAATGTGAATATACTTAATGACATAGAACTATACAGTTAAAAGTGGTTAAAATGGTAAAATTTGTTATGTGCATTTTACCACAGTAAAAAACATATTTAATTTCAGACTTGTAGCCTCCAGAAATGTAAGAGAATAAAATTCTGTTGTTTAAACCTCATCCACAAAAAAAAAAAAAAAAAAAAAAAAGATTGAGAAACAGTGTAAAAAACAAAAAACATTCTAAAGAAATAAAAAAGAAAGGTGACTCCAAAGTATTTGTAAATATAAATACATACACTAAGAGACCAGTACCGCTAAGGTAGCAGGGACCATGAGGAAGGAAGATACCCTTTAAAACCAGGAATTCAATTAAAAAGAAACAGAGCACTCCAGGTGGAGAAAGACAAGTACCAAATGATTTCGCTCATTTGTGGAGTATAACAACAAAGCAAAACTGAAGAAACAAAACAGCAGCAGACTCAAGACTCCAAGAAGGGACTAGTGGTTACCAAAGGGAAGGGTTGGGGAGGGTGGGTGGGGTGGGAGAAGGGGATTAAGGGGCATTATAATTAGCAATCACAATACAGGTAGGTCACGGGGAATGCAGTATAGCACGAAGACAAGTAGTGACTCTATAGCAGCTTACTACACTGATGGACAGTGACTGTAATGGGGGTGGGGGTGGGAGGCTGATGGTGGCCAAACCACAGTCAGTGTGTAGGCCCATCAAATCCCTAGAGTGCTAATAAAACCAAGAGAGGGACAATTTATACACCAACAAAAGGCACAATTGGAGTCTCAGGATCTTTAAAGTTAGTATGATTAAATTATGGCAAGTGGAGGACATTCAAGGTTTGTGAAAAGCCAATTCTACTCCCCTTTGATTAGCTCCAAGTCTTACGCACTGGGAGCAAAGATTTCCAAGATACTGTGTCAAATGATGGCTCCCTGCCCAATCACTTAGGACACTGCCACAACAGAACACACGCTTAGGCTGAAAGGGAAGTTGATAATGACTCCATTCCTATTCAGAAGGTCCAGTTTGTAAGAGGCTTTAGAGAGTATCTGGTGAGAGCCTGCCATTTTACAGATTAAGAAACTAATACCCAGAGAAGTTAAAAAGTATTTGTCAAAGTTCATATAGTGACACAGCAGTCAGGTGACCAACACAAAACAAGCCAGGTACTCTAAGCAAATCTTGTTCTTTTAAGTCTTGGTTGCAAAATGAGTTGAAACAATCTTTTTAGCTACTACCAGGTCCAAAATGTATAAAAACCACGAACTAAAATAAATGCCAACTGATTTTGTTTGTTTAGCCCTGACCATCAAAAAATTTGGGTCAAAATAAAGTACATCAAATAGGTCCACTTCTGTTTGGATTTGAACATTGATCCTGAAATACATTTTCTTTATAAGAAATATCTGGCTCCAATTCCAGGAAAATGCAGACTGGATGTGCCAGATTGCTGATTACATCCTGGATCAATTCCTTGAATTAGATTTCACAAATCTGGCAGTTCAGCCTCTACCTACAATGCTAATAATGAAGGATCAGTGCTACTGGTATGGGGAAAAGGCTCAGATTCAAACCTGACTTTCTTCCAATTTGCTTTCCTCCCAAGTTTACTCCTCTTGGGCACTTCTTATTTAAAAAAATTAAAACAATGCATATTTACCAACATCCTCCACTTATACTTACAGAAAGGAACTGTCAACAGCTACTTGTTGAACTCTACCAACAAAGTTTGTAAGAGGCAAGAGCTTATTGGAAATCAGTGGTCTAAGTCACTGTTTTATCTGCTGCCCGTTCTTTATTGTTTCAGGCATTTACACCAGACACTGGTTTCACTTCAACGTAAAACAACCCAACTCTAATACAGTTTTTGGTTAGGAGATGTATTCCTCTGAGGCCAAAATGATTAACTGACATCTTAAAATCAAGAATCACAAGCCTCTCACACTTTCTGATAAGTACCTCTTAGAACCTAGAGAGCAATGGTCTATTTTCACCAGTAAGTACTTAGTACTTCTGCTATAAACAGTAGGCCATTTCTAAAATAATTAGAATTGAATGAGGTTGAGTATTACCCTGATACAAAAAACAGGTAAGACATCACAATAAAAATAGACGACTATTCCTAATGAATACAGATACAAAAAACCTCAACCAAATATTAGCAAACAGAATTCAGGAACACATGAAAAGGATTGTACACCATGACCAAATGGGCTTCATCTCAGGATTATGTGGCTGGTTCAACATATGAAGATAAATTAACATAATATGCTACATCAACAGAATAAACAAATGAATCGTGTCAACCGATGTGAAAAAAATGCATTTGACAAAATCCAACACCCTTTCATGATAAAAACACTCAACAAACTAGGAACAAGAGGAACTTCCTCAATCTGATAAAGGGCATCTATGAAAAAGTCACAGCTAACATCTTACCTAATGGTGATAGACTGGATGTTTTCTCCCTAGTATTAAGAACAAGTCAAGGGTGTCTGTTCTCATATCTTGCCACTTTTGCCTAACATTGTACTGACAGTTCTAGCCAGGACAATTAGGCAAGATAATGAAATAAAAGGCACCCAGAATAAGAAGGGTAAAACTATCACTATTTACAGATGACACAATCTTATATAGAGAAAATCCCAAGGACCTTATAATAACTGAATTGTATTTTCCAGTTAATTTATCCTTGCTTGTTAAGGTTTATAGTTTTTTAAACCACTCAAGGAAATGAACAGCTTCTCAGTGTTAGGGCATTTGTTCTAAAGACCTGGACATTATTTTAGATATAAACACACATAGATTTCTGAGCTTTTGGCTTCATGCTATGGCCTGAGAACAAGGTGTGGGAACTTTTAAAAATTAGCCCCACATCGGATGGATAGCTGCTGGGTGTTAAAACACAGGTTTTAAGGGGCCTTCACAAAACAAAGTTCCATGATGAACCAAATTTGAGAATGGTAGCCTATAGGCCTTACCTATTCAATAAGTTGGATGACTCTAAGTCTCATCCGATTTTTGTTCTATTATAAATGGAGCAGCAAAAATCTTTTAAATGTTAATTTGTTCATCTATAATAAAATACCATTATTTTATTATAGCTCACTCCAAATGGATTATTTTCCCTTCTTCCTGCCTTCTCCCTATTTCCAGACCCTTCCAATGGCCTTCAGGTAATTCTGCTCCAGTGAATCGATCACAACTCTCCAGATGAAAGAGAGGAAGCACAACAGCATGAATGAGATGTCAGACCATCAGAGTTAGTTCCCCTCTGGTGCTCCTGTTATGGCAACTGCATATTTTGCCACAGCTGATGAGGATGTTGTGCAGGGAAAGAAAGGCAAAAAGAAAAGACTAAAAGAGGTCTGTATGTTTCTGGGCATTCCCCAGAGCACACACCACTCCCCGAAAGTGACAGTTCAGAACTTTTAAAAGGAATAACACAGCAGAATCACATTAGCTAGCATTCCAGAGGTAGAAAAGTCTCTTTAAATGTTTGCAAACTTCCTTTCCCTGTAAAATAAGCATATTAAAATAGCGCAGTAAAAAACCAGAATAGGAATCAAGACACTAAATATGATGCTTCCCACTAACATTAATTGGCTGTATGATACTAACAAGTTACTTAATTTCTCTGGGTCTGTTTCTCTTAATTATAGGTTTCCCGCTAACCATTCCTTCCAGTTAACCGGAGTGTTATAAAAGTGAAGACAATTATATAACTTTACCTTCTACTGAGGCTAAAAAGCACCTTCCAAAGATAGAACCCCCCACTCCTCCACAGGCAGGTAAAAACACAATAAAATCAAATGCAAGGGAACATTTTTTTTTGGCCTTGAATTTACTCAAAAATTTTCCTACTCCTTCATAAATAAGAAAAAGTACTCTTCTAGCAATACAAGAAATGTAAGAGATTACAGCAAGTGTGTTTTCACCCACATGTCATTTCCCAAACCACAGAAAGGCAATTTTGAGAAACCTTTTCAAGGGTAGGCCGTATTCTCTGATCCTCAATGAATAAAGGATGTGTGTGGGGGGGTGTATTCTAAGTTCACTATGTTATGAATGTCCCTGCCCAGTGTGATAATTTACAGCCCTAAGCACATCAACTGTTATCCTGGAATGCTCTCACATACGCATGACACCACACAAGGTTTCCAGAAGTTTGAGACAGGAAATGCTAATCCCCTTCCTTCCTACTAAATAGATTTTCAATAAGAGCCCACTGACTAACCTTTTAATGCTAAAATAACTAATGCTGCCATATCTGAAATACATGTTAGCACTAGACTCTGTGCAAAGTTTTTGTTCTAGAACTAAAAATCTCATCCATCCCTAACCCCTATCAAGATTTTAAGACCATTCAAATGAAGGACTGCATTTCCTACTTTTGTCTATGATCCCTTTTGTGCAAGGCACTATACTGGGCCCACAAAACTCATTTAAGATACCTAACCGCATTAATTCAGGTGCCTGGAAGAGAACAAATAACAACAATCTCACCCTGGTTTGGGGAAATAAAATTACATGGCTGGGGGTGGGGCGGGGGAGAAGGGGGAATGTAACGAAATGAACAAACCATCAGAGGGTGGAAAATTTCTAAGGGGGAAAAATTAAATAAGTACTGAACATTTAAACAGCACTAAGTTAATTGCTATCAAGTAGTGATAAAACCCAACTGCAACTGCACTATATCCTATAAACACAATTGGTAAGCCTTTGTTAAAAATTCCAAGATTACTATGTGCTCTACCAATAAATACGGACTCAATATAATAGATAAGCCAAGATGACAAGTATTTAAATATGAAACAAAAACTCTGTGTATAGGAACTGTATCCGGAGACAGGTTAAGTGATACTTGAGAAAGCAGTGTTGTCTGTGTGTACTGGGAGGAAGGGTAAATGAATCAGTATTTCTGGCAGAATCTTTCCAAGCATTTCAGGAACGAATCCAGACTATGTGACAGGCTTCTATCTTTAAAGCAATGCTTACAGATTATGCCCTTATTTTAAAAGCATGGGAGCTTGGCTATTTGATATAAGCTAAAAGGGTACCCCCTGTGTCTCTTCCTTCAGGATAATAATGATTAATGTAGAGCTAGAAGTTTAGTTCCCTCCCGAAATAAGTAACAGCAGAGTGCAGGTGTTCTCATGATATATGTTCTCAACTGCTGGCAGTACAGGCATTTACTGACGAATACCACAAAAAATTCTGGAAGTAGTTATAATCCCTTTCCATCACCTTAGAAAACAATATCCATTTCTTCAAACCTGTCAGTTCAAGTTCAAGACAACTCTTTCTAGAGAAGATTCTGGTCTGCGAAAATTTTCCACAATTAAAAAGCAAGAGGATCTCAACATGCTCATGGACTGACCTAGAACAATCAGATCAGGAAGGAGGTTTCTCCAATTAGGTAAGCCACCTCACTAAGACACTCCACTGTTCTGCAAAGTTAAAACTTCCTTAAGCCCAGCTCTCCATAAACACTGATGAACTTCGGCCTGGGTCATTTAAGTCTTCAAGGCAGCCAGCCACCCTTCCCCTAGTCTGGCCTGGCTAGATTCCTCTGTAGAGATCTCTCCTAGATTTTATCCCTGTTGCTGGCAAGGAGCTCTTCTTACTCTATGGGGCTTTGCTATATTGTGTAATGGATTCAAGGCCTGTCCAGGCCTAAATGAACCGCACTGGGTATAGTACAACTGGTAAGCCCAGCCCACAGGAACCAAGCTAGCAATTTTGTAGACTGCAGGGGCTGCCAACAGTTCAACCCTCTAACAGAGGCCATCCCATCACCAAAAGAAGGCAAAGTTCCTAAGTTAAAAATGAAGCATTTTCCCCTCAATAAGGTCACTCAAGATCTCTTTCCAATCTCCTCCCCGTGGAGAACAGCCCAGTCAGGGGACAACCTTTGAGCTCCCTTTTCCCTGACCAACTCAACGCGATTCACCTCTACCCCAGTGTTCTTCCTTGTAAACAGTTCCTGGTTGTACTTGGAAAAGCAATGCTCAGGAACCTCCCTCTGCACTGCCCCTTCCACAGGATCAAGCAATCCCACTGACCAGGGTGTCCTCTTTGACAATGCCTTCTTCAATCTACCTCCAAAAGTGTCGGCGTGAAAACCCTACCCTTAAGGCTGCCAGCGCTCTAGCTCCCTTTCCCCCGACCTCTTTTCCCCTGGCTATTACTTAAGCATTATTTTATTTATCACTCTCTCCTCCAGTCTGGGGACTTCCCCGACCCGTGGGGCCTTGTCCAGTAAGTAAACAATGCTGTCAAAGCAGGATAACGTTGGGCGAGGCGTCCAAACTCCATTCCAGCCTCCTCCTGGTGTTCTAAAGGCAGGAAAACAAGTCATCGCAGGGTCCCGGGAGCGAATTACTCTCCCCAGCTTCCTTTATAAAGAAGCCCGAGACACAACTCCAAAATTAAGCACATATGTGCACAAATGCACAATAAACAAGAGGCAGAGGTCATGCACAGAGAGTTCAAGACCAAGAATAGACAAATTTGTCCGGGGTTGGCCGAAGGCGGCGAGAAAACTGGGTTGAGTGCGCAAACCTGCCACGAAGCGGGAACATGGCTTGTGTTTTGTTTCTTTCTGCGACAACTAAGCCACGTTCCCAGAGTGGGCCCGCACCGAACCGTGCTGCAGGCAAGAAAGAACGCAAAGTTAAGGTTCCAGAGCGGCCAGGGTGAGGGGCTCTGGGAGCTGGGGCGCCGAACCGCCCAGGGCCGGCGCGCCCCGAGTTAAAGGCCTGCGGGGGGGCCGTGGGGACACCGCGGAGGAAACCGGCCGCAGGCCGGGGACTCACCTCCCGGCGTGGTGGAGAAGAGCGTCCCCCCCGGCGTGGTGCAATAGTCATGAGGTAGCTGCGCGGCGTCGCTGATGGGCACGGTGCGGGTGGGAATGGCGCGGCTCTGGCTGGGCTGGTGGCCGCTGCCAGCGGACGAGGACATGGCTCTGGCGCGGGCTCGGGCTTTGTCCGGCGGCGGGCAGGCGGGCGGCGGCGGCGGCGGCGGCTGGGGGCCCGGGCTTCTCCGGCTCCTCCGGCGGGCGGAAGGGCGGGTGCGGCTGGGCGCGCTCCGCTCGCTCCTCGCTCGCTTCCTCTCACTCCCTCGTGCCGCTCCGCTCCCGCCGCCGCCCTCTCAGCCGCCGCCGCCGCCGCCGCCCGATCCTCCGGCCTCCGCCAGCAGCCTCAGCAGCAGGAGCAGCGGCAGCAGCGGCGACGACGACGACCGGAAGCCAGCGAAGGCGGGAGCCAGGGGAAATTCGGGGAAGTGGGTCGGCCGGAAGTGACGCAGACGGGGGGCGGGACAAGATGAGGCGCCGGGGCGGGGCAGTACGGTAAGGGGCGTGGTCCATTGAAGGGCGGGGCTAGCGTCGGCGGGCCTACGCCCACTGGAGGAATAGGGGAGAGGTGTGATCCGCGTTGACTTAAGCAAAGAAAATTCCTGTTTTGTTTTGTTTTGTTTTTTAAATTGTCAGTCCAAATCACTTTACTTGAGCTGACTTATGTTTCCTATCCATCTAAACAAAAGTGTTATTTTACTTTTAATTGTTCAATATTGAATGAAGGCAGTCCATGCTCTAAAAAAATCAGAGTAGAAAGGTTTAAGGTGCTTCTCAGTTTCCAATTCCCCTTTCCAGGGAAGAACACTGATACCAGTTTATCGTGTGTCCTTCCAGGGACAGTCCCTATATACACACATAATGCAGCATATAAACATTAAGAAAAGAAAGAGATTAACAGCTACTCACACCACAAGGATGAGGATTGCATTAGAAATAAAGAAACTGAAGCACGGTTGAAGGTTAAGATAACGAGGTGTCTGAAAAATCTAGATCTGCAACGCTATTCTTTCCTCTGGGGTTCTCAGACTTTTTGGTCTCAAAATTCACATTCTTAAAATTGTTGAGGATCTCAAAAAGCTTTTGTTTGTGTGGATTATATCTACTGATAATTACTGTATTAGAAATTAAAACTGAGAACTTTTAAAACGTTCGTTAATTCATAAAGTAATGTCATTACATGTTAACATTTTTATTTTAAAAGTTATTGTAAGTCCGGGGAGAGGAAATCCCGGGGCAAAATACCTCTAAAAACTGAAATCAGTCAAAGGGAGAAATTAAGTTTAAAAACCAGTTATTGCTTACAAACTGCAGTCTGGGGACTTCTCTCTCTCCTGCTCCAGCAGAAGCAAAACCGGCCCTCCCCTCACCTCTCAGGTACAGATAAGCCCTCCTTGCCCAGGTAATTACCCATTGATATGGAGATGAACTTCTCTCCACCCGGGAGGATATGCAGATGTACTAAAGCCAGGTGAGACATTCTGGAAATACTACAATTTTAACCACAGTTATATTTCTCAAAAACAAAAATTAGAATAGTGGCATTGTTATACATTTTGGCAAACATTTTAATACAACACAGCTGGAGACTCAACATCTGTTAATGGATGCAGTTTGTTGTGATGTATTATTTTGATTCAAGTATAAGAAGAAAACCAAGATTCACACAGATATGTAGCTGAAAAGAGGGAACCTCACAGACTCCTGGAAAGGGTCTCAGGGTCCCCCCAGAGATCTCTAGACCACACTTGGAGGACTGATGCTCTAGACAACATTGCCTCTGCCCATATGCCCAAGATGAAATTAAAGAGAGAATCGTGGACACCATCACCATCAATATTATGTAAATGAGGAAATTCCTATTTTGCAAATGAGCAAATTGAGGCTGAGAGATATTGAGTGTTTAACTCAAGTAAAACAGCTACTACTTCACTACTCAGAGAGCCAAACAGGTGCTTAACAAAGACACAGACAAAAGAACTTACACAGCAAAACAAATATTATGGTTGGTGGCCAGGTCATGCCAGGGCATGACATGGAACTAATTTTGTGGTGTTGTGAGTGTCCAAGAATTCAGGAAGAAGAGCCCCTTGCCTGCCTTGCAGGTATCATTGATACACAACCTTATGAAGGTTTCACATGAGCAACACTGCAGTTTCAACATTCAACCATATTATCAAGTTCCCCCCCACCACATTGCAGTCATTGTCTGTCAATGTAGTAAGATGCTATAGAGTCATTATTTGTCTTCTCCATGCTATACTGCCTTCCCCACGCTAATTATAATGCCCCTTAATCCTCTTCTCCCTCCCTCCTTCCTACCCTCCCTAACCCCTTCCATTTGGTAACTACTAGTCCCTTCTTGGAGTCTGTGAGTCTGCTGCTGTTTGTTCCTACAGTTTTGCTTTGTTGTTAAAACAATGAATTTTTATTATCTCTCAGTTTTTGAGGGTCAGGAACTGAAAGTCACTCTCTCCTGAGGTTACAGTGAAAATGTTTGCCAGGACTATAATTATCTGAATTTGCTTCCAAGCTCACTCACATGGCTGGGGACAGGAGGCTTCAGTTCTCACCTAGTGGACCTCTCCATAGCATTGCTCTAGTATTCTCATGACCGGGCAGCTGGCTCCTCCCAGACTATTTGAACAAGAGAGGGAACAGGAGTAATCTACAATGAATCTTATGATCCACCCTCAGAACTCAGCTATCAAGTCATGACTTTTGCCATATTCTATGCATTAGAACTGAGTCACTAAGTGCTGCCAACATTCCATAGGACAGAAATTAGGCTCTAACTTTGGAAGGGAGGTCTATCAGAGAATTTGTGGACGTATTTTAAAACCACCACACTTATCATATATTAGATCACAAAAAGAACCTCAGTAAATTCAAAAAGATTGAAATTGTACCAACCAGCTTCTCAGATCACAAAGGAATGAAACTAGAAATAAATTACACAAAGAAAACAAAAAAGCCCACAAACACATGGAGGCTTAATAACATGCTCCTAAATAATGAATGGATCAATGACCAAATAAAAACAGAGATCAAGCAATATATGGTGACAAATGACAACAATAATTCAACACTACAAAATCTGTGGGATGCAGCAAAAGCTGTGCTAAGAGGGAAATATATTGCAATACAGGCCTAGCTCAGGAGAGAAGAAAAATCCCAAATGAACAGTCTAAACTCACAATTAATGAAACTATAAAAGAAAGAACACATGAGGCCCAAAGTCAATAGAATGAGGGACATAATAAAGATTAAAGCAGAAATAAATAAAATTGAGAAGAATAAAACAATAGAAAGAATCAATGAAAGCTGGAGCTGGTTCTTTGAGAAAATAAACAAAATAGATAAACCCCTAGCCTGACTTATCAAGAAAAAAAGAGAGTCTACACATAAACAGAATCAGAAATGAGAAAGGAAAAATCACTATGGATACCACAGAAATACAAAGAATTATGAGAGAATACTATGAAAAATTATATGGTAACAAACTGGATAACCTAGAAGAAATGGACTTTCTACAAGAATACAACCTTCCAAGGCTGACACAGGAAGAAAGAGAAAATCTGAATAGACCAATTACCAGCAAAGAAATTGAATTAGTAATCAAAAACATACCTAAGAAAAAAACGCCTGGACCAGATGGTTTCACTGCTGAATTTTATCAAACATTTAGTAGAGACCCAATACCCATCCTCCTTAAAGTTTTCCAAAAAGTAGAAGAGGAGGGAATACTCCCAAACTCATTCTATGAGGTCAACATCACTCTAATACCAAAACCAGGCAAAGACACAACAGAAAAAAATATTACAGACATTGCAAAATCCCTGATGAACATACATGCAAAAATACTCAACAAAATATTAGCAAACCAAATTCAAAAATACATCAAAAGGATCATCCATCATGATCAAGTGGGATTCATCCCAGGGATGCAAGGATGGTACAACATTCGAAAATCCATCAACATCATCCACCACATCAACAAAAAAAGAACAAAAACCACATGATCATCTCCATAGATGCTGAAAAAGCATTTGACAAAATTCAGCATCCATTCATGATTAAAACTCTCAACAAAATGGGTATAGACGGCAAGTACCTCAACATCATAAAGGCTATATATGACAAACCCACAGCTAGCATCATACTTAACGGTGAGATGCTGAAAGCTTTTCATCTAAGATCGGGAACAAGACAGGGATGCCCACTCTCTCCACTGTTATTCAACATAGTACTGGAGGTCCTAGCCACAGCAATCAGACAAAACAAAGACATACAAGGCATCCAGATTGGTAAAGAAGAAGTCAAATTGTCACTATTTGCAGATGACATGATACTGTACATAAAAAACCCTAAAGACTCCATTCCAAAACTGCTAGAACTAATATCTGAATTCAGCAAAGTTGCAGGATACAAAATTAACACACAGAAATCTGTTGCTTTCCTATACATTAACAATGAACTAAAAGAAAGAGAAATCAGAAAAACAATTCCATGCACAATTGCATCAAAAAGAATAAAATACCTAGGAATAAACCTAACGAAGGAAGTGAAAGACCTGTACTCTGAGAACTACAAGACACTCCTAAGAGAAATTAAAGAGGACACTAACAAATGGAAATGCATCCCATGCTCTGGGCTAGGAAGAATAAACATTGTCAAAATGGCTATACTACCTAAAGCAATCTACAGATTCAATGCAATCCCTATCAAACTACCAACAGCTTTCTTCAATGAACTGGAACAAATCATTCTAAAATTCATATGGAACCACAAAAGACCCCGAATAGCCAAAGCAATCCTGAGAAGGAGGAATAAAACAGGGGGAATTATGCTCCCTGACTTCAAGCTCGACTACAAAGCCACAGTAATCAAGACAATTTGGTATTGGCATAAAAACAGACCCACAGACCAGAGGAACAGAATAGAAAATCCAAACATTAACCCAAACATATACAGTCAATTAATATTTGATAAAGGAGCCTTGGATATACAATGGGGAGATGACAGCCTCTTCAGCAGCTGGTGTTGGAAAAACTGGACAGCTACATGTAAGAGAATGAAACTGGACTACTACCTAGCCCCATACACAAAGGTAAACTCAAGGTGGATCAAAGACCTGAATGTAAGGCATGAAAGCATAAAACTCTTAGAAAAAAACATAGGCAAAAATCTCTTGAACATAAACATGAGCCACTTCTTCATGAGCATATCTCCCCAGGCAAGGAAAACAAAAGCAAAAATGAACAAGTGGGACTATATCAAGCTGAAAAGCTTCTGTACAGCAAAGGACACCATCAGTAGAACAAAAAGACATCCTACAGTATGGGAGAATATATTCATAAATAACGTATCTGATAAAGGGTTGACATCCAAAATATATAAAGAAATCACGCACCTTAACAAACAAAAAGCAAATAATCCAATTAAGAAATGGGCAGAGGACATGAATAGACACTTCTCTAAAGAAGAAATTCAGATGGCCAACAGGCACATGAAAAGATGCTCCACATCGCTAATCATCAGAGAAATGCAAATTAAAACCACAATGAGATATCACCTCACACCAGTGAGGATGGCCAACATCCAAAACACAAACAACAAGAAATGTTGGCGAGGATGTGGAGAAAAGGGAACCCTCCTACACTGCTGGTGGGACTGCAAATTAGTTCAACCATTGTGGAAAGCAGTATGGAGGTTCCTCAAAAACTCAAAATAGAAATACCATTTGACCCAGGAATTCCACTCCTAGGAATTTACCCTAAGAATGCAGCAGCCCAATTTGAAAAGGACAGATGCACCCCTATGTTTATTGCAGCACTATTTACAATAGCCAAGAAATGGAAGCAACCTAAGTGTCCATCAGTAGATGAATGGATAAAGAAGATGTGGTACATATACACAATGGAATATTATTCAGCCATAAGAAGAAAACAAATCCTACCATTTGCAACAACATGGATGGAGCTAGAGGGTATTATGCTCAGTGAAATAAGCCAAGCAGAGAAAGACAAGTATCAAATGATTTCACTCATATGTGAAGTATAAGAACAAAGAAAAAATACTGAAGGAACAAAACAGCAGCAGACTCACAGAACCCAAGAACAGACTAATAGTTACCAAAGGAAAAGGGGCTGGGGAAGATGGGTGGGAAGGGAGGGATAAGAGGGAAAAAGGGGCATTACGATTAGCAGACGTAATGTTGGCGGGGCATGGGGAGGGCTGTACAACTCAGAGAAGACAAGTAGTGAATCTATAGCATGTCACTATGCTGATGGATAGTAACTGTAATGGGGTTGGTGGGGGGGACCTGATGAAGGGGTAGCTTAATAACCATAATATTGCACAAGTAATTGTAGATTAATGATACCAAAATAAATTATATTAAAAAAACAAAATTACATCAAAAAGATCATCCATCATGATCAAGTGGGATTCATCCCAGGGATACAGGGATGGCGCAACATTCGAAAATCCATCCACATCATCTACTACCTCAATAAAAAGGGAAAAAACCACATGATCATCACCATACATGCTGAAAAAGCATTTGACAAAATTCAACATCCATTCATGATAAAAACTCTCAACAAAATGGGTATAGAGGGCAAGTACCTCAACATAATAAAGGCCATATATGACAAACCCATAGCCAACATTATACTTAACAACGAGAAGCTGAAAGCTTTTCCTTTAAGATCAGGAACAAGACACGGATGCCCACTCTCCCCACTTTTATTCAACATAGTACTGGAGGTCCTAACCACGGCAATAAGACAACACAAAGATATAAAAGGCATCCAGATCAGCAAGGAAGAACTAAGTTGTCCTTGTTTGCAGATGACATGATATTGTACATAAAAAACCCTAAAGAATCCACTCCAAAACTACTAGATCTAATATCTGAATTCAGCAAAGCTGCGGGATACAAAATTAACACACAGAAATCTGTTTCATTCCTATACACTAATGATGAACTGGCAGAACGAGAAATCAGGAAAACAATTCCATTCACAATTGCATCAAAAAGAATAAAATACCTAGGAATAAACCTAACCAAGGAAGTGAAAGACCTATACCCTGAAAACTACAAGACACTCTTAAGAGAAATTAATGAGGACACTAATAAATGGAAATTCATCCCATGCTCTTGGCTAGGAAGAATTAATATTGTCAAAATGGCCATCCTGCCTAAAGAAATCTACAGATTCAATGCAATCCCTATCAAATTACCAACAGCATTCTTCAATGAACTAGAGAAAATAGTTCTAAAATTCATATGGAACTACAAAAGACCCCAAATAGCCAAAGCAATCCTGAGAAGGAAGAATAAAGCAGGGGAAATTATGCTCCCTAACTTCAAGCTCTACTACAAAGCTACTGTAATCAAGACAATTTGGTACTGGCACAAGAACAGACCCATAGACCAGTGGAACAGAGTAGAGAGCCCACATATAAACCCAAGCATATATGGTCAATTAATATGCGATAAAGGAGCCATGGATATACAATGGGGAAATGACAGCCTCTTCAACAGCTGGTGTTGGCAAAACTGGACAGCTACATGTAAGAGAATGAAACTGGATTACTGTCTAACCCCATATACCAAAGTAAACTCAAAATGGATCAAAGACCTGAATGTAAGTCATGAAACCATCAAACTCTTAGAAAAAAATATAGGCAAAAATCTCTTGGATATAAACATGAGCAACTTCTTCATGAACATGTCTCCCTGGGCAAGGGAAACAAAAGCAAAAATGAACAAATGTGACTATATACAACTAAAAAGCTTCTGTACAGTAAGGGATGCCATCTATAGAACAAAAAGACTTCCTACAGTATGGGAGAATATATTCACAAATGACATATCCGACAAGGGGTTGACTCCAAATTATATAAACAGCTTACGCACCTCAACAAACAAAAAGCAAGTAAGCCAATTAAAAATTGGCAGAGGAGCCGAATAGACACTTCTCCAAAGAAGAAATTCAGATGGTCAACAGGAACATGAAAAGATGCTCCACATCACTAGTCATCAGAGAAATGCAAATTAAAACCACAGTGAGATATCACCTCACACCAGTTAGGATGGCCGCCATCCAAAAGACAAACAACAAATGTTGGCAAGGATGTGGAGAAAGGGGAATCCTTCTGTACTGCTGGTGGGAATGTAAATTAGTACAACCATTGTGGAAAGCAGTATGGAGGTTCCTCAAAAAACTCAAAATAGAAATACCATTTGACCTAGGAACTCAACTCCTAGGAATTTACCCTAAGAATGCAGCAGCCAGTTTGAAAAAGACAGATGCACCCCTATGTTTATTGCAGCAGTATTTATAATAGCCAAGAAATGGAAGCAACCTAAGTGTCCATCAGTAGATGAATGGATAAAGAAGATGTGGTATATATACACAATGGAATATTATTCAGCCATAAGAAGAAAACAAATCCTACCATTTGCAACAACATGGATGGAGCTGGAGGATATTATGGTCAGTGAAATAAGCCAGGCAGAGAAAGACAAGTACCAAATGATTTCACTCATATGTGGAGTATAAGAACAAAGAGAAAACTGAAGGAATACAACAGCGGCAGACTCACAGAACCCAAGAATGGACCAACAGTTACCAAAGGGAAAGGGTCTGGGGAAGATGGGTGGGAAGGGAGGGATAAGGGGGAAAAAGGGCTATTACAAATAGCACACATAATGTAGTGGGTGTGGGTGTGGGGTGGGGGGATACGGGGAAGGCAATATAACAGAGAGGACAAGTAGTGATTCTATAACATCCTTCTACATTGATGGACAGTGACTGCAGTGGGGTATATGGTAGGGACTGGGAAATAGGGTGAGTCTAGTAACCATAATGTTGCTCATGTAATTGTGTATTAATAATAGCAAAATCAATCAATTAATTAATTAAAAAAAACCACCACACTTGCCCAAAGTCACAAAAATTATGAGCATTTTAACAGGAGAAGCCCAGTGTGCAAGCACTGATAAACCTCTGCTTGTATCACACTTGTGAAATGTCCCTTTGGCCAAAGCAAGTCACATAGCCAAGCCCAGAATCAATGTGGAAGAGGACAAGAGTCTACATACCAAGAGTTATTCATTGGGGCTACCAATAAAACAGTCTACCACAATGCAATATCTTTTATCTCCATGAAATGCTAATATTAAAAAATGTTAAACTTCAAAAATTGTCTTTTGTGACTTGCATTGTTTCTGTTTTCTTTGTATTTATTTCTCTACCTTTTTTTCAGGTTAAAAGTGTTCCTCACACTTCCGATGACATTTGGTTGTCCATTCATATTTACATGTAAGTGAGGGACTAAAATACTTCAAGGAAGCTCTGAGTTGGGGAGATGGAGGAGGGATTGTCTCAGGGTGAAGTTCTCTGTGGGGTGTTTTAGATCTAGGCCGCCCATTTCATTGGGGACTCCCAATTTTATATTTGCTGGTCTGTGTTCTCCAAGAAGGAGCTTCTTTATTCCTCCCTGGGAAGCAGAAATCTGGGTGCCAGGTTCTGAAAGCAAGGCTGGGCCTGGGCTGGGAACAGGGACTTTCCATTCAGAACACAGGCTTTCGCCCACTCCCTTGCTTTCAGTTCAACACCTTCTTCAGGTCACACCCTGGGAAGGACGGAGGTTTCCTTAGGACCTGCTGTGTCTATTGTTCAATCTCCCTAGAAGGTAAACTGCCCGTCATCTGCAGGTGTTGGAGAAGGCAAGGTGCTTAGCTGGGCAGGAAGGTGGAGGAGATTTGGGGGTTCCAGCTGTTCCTTTTACAGACTTTGAACCAGTCTCATTCTTCCCTACCTTGCACCCCTGACTACTGAGGTACCTGGAGCCCCGATCTGTGAGCTTTCCTGGAGTGCTGTGACAGGACCTGGCCTTTCTCTTGTTAGATGCTGCCTCTTGGCTTTTCCTGCTCTGCTATTCCAGTTATCCCCTGTCTCTCTGCTTTCCAGCTTCTGCAATGTTGCCATCACTAGTCGGCTGTCATATCCTTCCCAGAATTCTTAGTCCTTATGGGTTTATGCTTAAAAAAAAAAACTCTTCTGCTCTCAATCTGGGATGGATCTAATGGGAAATAAGATCTAAACCCATATGTGTAATCTGCCTTGTTTCATTTAAAGAGCAAACATGTTTTTAAACAGCCTATCAGTCAGGATTCAGTTGCAATAACAGAGCTTATTCAGAGAAGCAGGTACTTAATACAATCTGGATAAACTAGAGGAAAGGGCTCCAGGCAGGGCTCCAGGCAGAGCCTCTCCTCAGAGCCCTGGACAACTGACTCTCCAGGAGAGCTCTATCTAGACCAGAGCCAGGAAACTGGGCGATAAGCAACTACTGTCCCACCTGCCAACCCCACCTTGGCGGCAGTTCAGTGATCAGGGAGTGGCAGCCAGACTGTCAACTGCAAAGCCACGCAGAGCTGTTGAGTTCATGACAGCAAAACATATGCCTGCAGCCACATGGACTCTCTTCCCACTTAACCCAGTTCTGAATCAAGTCTCATGTGAAGGTGTCTGGTATAATCCCAACCTCCAAAATACACCTGGGCTCTTGTTGCAAGGGAACATTAAACCCCCCCCCCCACTTTTTTTAGCTTCCTTGCCTCTGCAGCATAAGAAGGCATGCCAGAAGGAAGTTAGAAAAGGTGTCCAGTGCACCAGTCTATATATCTACCACAGAAAGTAAGAAAATGTGTATAAACATTTTGTAACTGGACAGTATGGATTCATTCCCACCATTTTTCTCATCTAACCTAATTTCCTTTCTCCTAGTCTCTGGGATTAAATTCTAAAAGCATCCCCTCCTTGCCTTTGCTCAGGGACTAGCGCAATTCTTCTGTAAAGAAAGTATTTTAGGATTTGCTGGCCATAGGTCTCTGTCACAAATATTCAACTTTGTTGTAGTGAGAAAGCAACCACAGACAACATGTAGATAAATCAGTGTAGATCAGTAAGACTTTATTTACAAAAACAGGTGGCCAGATGGCTGTGGCCTGCAGGCCATAGTTTACAGACCCCTGCCTTTGCTTATATTGTTAATGAATCCATAATGAGCACCTACTATGGTGTCAGGTGCTTTCTGGGGGAGGGAATATAGCAGTAAACAAGGCAGAGGTGCCCCTGCCCCGATGGATCAAACATTCTGCCTGGAGTGATGGGCACTTCCTCCTTCACTTCCCTGCCTAACCCAGACTCCTATTTAATACCCAGTTTGGGTTGGCTTGACTTTCCTCTCCTCAGCCAGGGCTGGTTCCCTCCCTCTGAGCTCCCATAGTGCCCTGTGTGCGGGTGGTGACTTGTACCGATCTTGTGTATGAGTGTTGTCTGCTTGTGTATCTGGTTCCCTGCAGGACTGTAAACTCCTCAGGGATGAGGACTGGGCCTTCCTTGCCTTGCATCCCACAAGGCCTGGCTGAGAACCAGCCTTTGGTCCTTGTGTATTGAGCTGACTTATAAATGGAATCATACTGTAGGTACTGTTTTATATCTGGCTTCTTCTTCAGCAAGTTTTGTTTGTATCAATAGTGCATTCCTCTTTATAGCTGAGCAGCACTCCATTTATGGAAACTCTGCAGAGGGATGAAAGTTAAAGTTTGAATGGAAAAGATACCTTGGCCTCTTTCTCCAGAGCCTGCGTGGGGAGCTGGGAGAGTCTCATATGGCCTCAAATGTACAGGCTGGGGTCATCCCTGAGTGAGGTTATCTAGATAGTTGGGGATTGGGAAGCTGCTGATACAATCGTGACGCCACAGATGCAGTACCCTTGGATTCATACCCAATGTGCTGCCAGGATCAAACATGGAAAACGTAGCACATTTCTTGGGACTTTTAACATTTATTAGTGTAATTGGAGTTGCAAAAAAATGGAGGTGGCCTAGGGGTCCCTGACCCAGAGGTGCTTTCCTGTCGTCTGTGATTTCATTGTTTAGCTATCCCTGCTTTCCAAAACTCATTCCTTTGAATTCCCCAGTATTCACCTGGTGCTGCTGTTCACTCTGGTTCTGCGCCTCCCAGGGGCTGAGGGAGGCTGGTTCCCACCCTCTGTAATGAAGCCACCCACGCTGGATCTGTTTCATCATAAGGATAATCTAATTATCCTTTACCCTTGGCTAACACTTTTCCACTTTACATAGCACTTTGGGATCATTTTTCACTCTAAGCTGAGTCACAGCCCTGTGGTGGATGTGGGCTGCTTATTATCCTTCTTCTCTGCATTTTACAGATGAAGAAACTGAGGTTCAAAGAGGTTATGGCCGCTCTGAGGTCATGCAGCCAGGACCTGTGGTGCTGGGTGGGACTAGTGCTCCAGCCCCTGGCTGGCCGTCCTACGTGCTTTCTCCTGCATCATAAAGAGGGCAAAGTGTCTCTTGGGTCCCCACTCTTTATTGTCACATTCTGTCACTACCAATTATCTTTGGCTGTTCTAAAACTTTATCTAAATAAAATCATACTGTATGTACTGTTTCATATCTGGCTTCTTCATGTAGTATAAACACACTGGGGAATGAGCGGCATCCCATTTCTTGAGCCCCTGAAACGTAAGAGACAGAATGTTGATAATAAAAATAGATAACATGGATAGTCATCTAGGGTGAGTCAGGTGCTCTGCTAGGCCTTCCAGAGATCTTATCTCTAATACTCCCAACTGCCACATAAGGTAGATATTCTTATGCCTGTTTTGCAGATGCAGAAGCAGCTTCAGAGAAGCTAGCTTGCCCAAGGTCGCCTGCTGTATCTCTAGAAATTTTCACTGTGATTGGGAACAGTCTGCTGTTAGGACATCAGACATGCCTTCATTCAAAGGCTGGCTTGCCCACCTGTTTGCTGTATGACCATGAGCTCTGAACCTGTTCTCTCATCTGAAAAATAGGAGGAGGAACCCCTTATTCACAGAGTGCTCTTCTGAGGATTCAAAGTCAGGCCCAGCCAAGGTTTGGCTGATGGGAATGGTGGTTAGGCACCAATCCAGATTCAGGAAGTATCAGGGGCCATGGGAATGGGAGAAGAGGGACAGGCAGGAGAGCAGATGTGTGACTGTCAGGGATGCCAGAGGGGCCGTGCTTCAGTCTCAGTGGTTCATCTTTGGAGATCTTGTCCAGTGATGCCAACAGAAGTCTATAGTTGTAGACTTCAGTAAGTGAGGTACAGTTTGTCCAAAGCTATGTAAGCACACTAAGTTTTCTGTTGAAGCCAGTTTATCTGCCTGTTTACTACAGTTCAACACCTGTGTTTCCTGTCTTTCTCCCTCTCCATTTAGTAGAAGCCTCTTTATGGGTACAATCCTGCCTCCATGACCCCTGGCCCGCAGGGCGAAAGTGGGCAGTACGCTTAATGCCACACTGCATTCAGTGTCACGTGCTGGTTTTGATAGCTTGAGCTCCAACCAGAGAGAGCACTTTTGGAGTAGAAATGCACTGTCATCCAAACCATGCATGGCGTGTCCCACCCTGTAACACCCACAGCAGAAAGGCAGGGCACGCTGTACAGAGCCTGGAAGCCAAGTGCATGCTCACCAAGATGAAGCAAGAGGTTCTCTGCCCCAGGGAGCTTCTGTCCTCTTCTGGGTGGAGCCCAGGTTTCTCAGTGGGAATCCTTTTCTGGGTAGGTACTGTTGGTTTCAAGGTGGAAGACTGACTTGATTACTAGGGATCCGATTCTCCATGCAGGCCTTGGGCAAGCTACCTGGCTTCCATCTCTCTATTCATTCAGAAATACCTATTCAGCTCCTAATCTGACTCTGGGTTCAGGGGTAAACAGGGGCAGACCTCATGGAACTTCTATCTAGCGATGGGATTCACTGGCCTTGGTGACAGCTCCATGCATCCAGGTCTCTTGGCTGGATTTGGATGGGGGTTATTCATGGATCCACACTAAATTAGCCTCAGAAGCCCTGGGGGAGCAATGACTGGTAGTGTGTGTAGGATTGCATTACACCCTGTCTTCCGTGGCTTCTCATTACTCTTGGAATCTTGAATAAGGCCCTCCATGGTCTGAACTCATCTCTTTCCTACCTTTTCCCCTCTTACTTTCTGTGCTCTTGTTCCTCAAATGACCATACTCCCTCCCATTACAGGGCCTTTGCACATACTATTCCCTTTGCCTGGTTCTTCTCTGTGGTGAACAGATTATAAGATGACCCCCATGATCCTCACCTCCTGCTGTCCATACCTTTGAGTGTGGGTGGGACCTGTGACTTGCAGCTAACCAATAGAATATGACAAGGGTGATGGGATGTTAAGTGGTGATTATGTTAAGTTATATAAGACTCCACCTTGCCAGTGGACTCACTCTCCTTCTCCCTCTCTCTCTCTGTTGCTGGCTTTGAAGAAGCAAGCTGCCATGAGCCTTACAGCCACAAGGAAATGAATTCTGCCAAAGCCTGAATGAGCTTGGAAGTGGATCCTTCCCCAATCAAGCCTCCATGTGTGAATGCAGCCCTGCCTCACACCTTGATTGCAGCCTTGCAGAGGACCCACCTCAGCTGTGTAGACTCCTGACCCACAGAAACTATGAGATAATACATGTATTGTTTTAAGTTGCTGTTTGTTGTTTGAAAAAAAAAGGCTGTGTAAATTTATTATTATTCTCTGTATGCAGAATAGCAAACCAATATATTCTCTCATACTCACCTAGCTGACTCCTACTCATCCCCACCAGACTCAGATGAATTTCTCAGGACAGCCTTTCTTAACACTCTCTGCCAAGTTCAAGGCTTGTTTGAGGCTCTTGTGTCACTGTGTTCCTCGCCTCCATACAACATGTCCAACTATAATTGTGTGATTATTTAATTAATATCTGCTCCTGCACTAGACTGTAAGTTCCATGAAAGCCTCTTATTATTTTTCCCCAGGGACTAATATGGTGCCTGAGCTGCTCAGGAAATACCTGTTGGGGAAATAATTTGTAGGACATTCAGGGAGAGAAGGAGTTCAGTGATAGACAGGGATTGTTCGATGGCTAAAGGCTAAAATGGGGAAAATTGGGGGAAGGTGGAAAATGCAATTCTAAAAACTCACTTTTAATGTGATGTATCTGGACAACTGAAGCTAAAAGTATATTAGTAGACATCCTTGATGGAAATAATATCTCTCCATATCACACTGATCTCCCCCAGGGCTTGGCATGAGTGTATTTCTCTTGGAAGCTCCTTCCTCCTTCCAGAAGAACATCTAGTATTTTGATCACCAAGCAACTCTCTTAACAATGTCCTCCCCTTGAGTTTCCACTTTCAGGAGGGAAAATGCAGGGGGAGAAAGCAGGGGTAAGGTAAGGTGGAATAAATTCCTGGCAGTTTTAATAAGGCCCACAAAATGCCAAATAGTTTGCCCCAGTAATAGATGGAAAGGTGAGTACATGGACTGAATTGTGTCCCCCCAAATTCACTTGTTGAAACCCTAACCCCCAAGGTGACTATGTTTGGAGATGTGCCTATAAGGAGGTAATTAAAGTTAAAAGAAGTCATACTGGTAAGACCTTAATCCAATGGGGCTGCTGCCTTTATAAGAAGAGATGCCAGAGATTTTCTCTAGCATGTGAGGATACAGTGAGAAGGCAGCTGTCTGCAAGCTGCGAAGAGAGGCCTCACCAGAAACCACATCAGCTGGCACCTTCATGTTGAACTTCCCAGCCTCCAGAACTGTGAAAAAATGAATTTCTGTTATTGAAGTCCCCCAGTCTATGGTATCTCGTTATGGCAGCCTGAGCAGGTTAAGACATGGGGTTATCCAGAAGGCTCTATATTATGCCGGGTGTGGATAAAATGAAAGGTCCTGTAGCCAGGATTCTCACCTGGCCCTGGTTGGCTAGCTCACTACACACGTGTGGGCAATTGACTCTATATAAAAAGCTACACCCAGTGGTGTGGGTGTGATACCATGGCACAGCTGCAAGGCTGCATGAGAGCAGAGCAGAGGCTGGAGTGGTGGCAGCACTGAGGACAGAGGCCCAGAGGACGGCTGTGCAGGCAGAGAGGCCCAGAGGCAGAGACCGGCTTGCTGCATGCAGACTCACTCTGAGTGAACAGGATTTTAGTGATTGACCTGCCACCGTGGAAATAAAGTTCGGTATAACCCTATTTAACCCCAAGGACATTTTACTGTAATTTTCTTTGGTCACAATGAATCCATAGTGAACTTGCCCAGGACTGAAACCCATTGGCAAGGCACTGGGAAAATAAGGTTGGGGGCTTCAGAGTTTCATCTTGTGTTTTCTCTATCTTCACTTCAGTTTGCCCTTCACCCTGCCCTTGCACAGAGGCTGCTTTGATGTCACATTTAGTGGACACTTTTTGGTCCTCCTCTGACTGTTCTCTTTTTCTCTACCCTTCCTTCTCCCTCTGGTGTCTGCACACTGGTCTCTCCTGCTTCCCTTTGTTCCTTCCTGGCATCTACTTTTTGGTCTTCATCCACCATTTGCTACCCACCTGCCCCTGGTGTAAATGCTGATATTCCCCAGGCTTTGCCCTTGGCCTCCTTCTCTTCTCACTCCACACCTCTCCTGGGTGAGCTCTCCCACTTTGCTTCAGCTTTTGTTGATAGCTCCCAAATTGATAGCTTCAGCCCAGATTTTGCTCTGAACTCCTGCGGGAAAAATGGAAGTTCCTATGGCCAGTATCCTCACCTGACCCTAAACTACTTTATGATGTGATTGGCCTACTGCTAGGCTACTGCTTCCACACCCATTGGCAATGAGCTATTATTGACTGAGTTACTGTATAAAGAGTTCCACCCAGTGCTCCAGGCAGAGGCAGAGACTGAGGTGAATTACAGACAGGTTGACTGCTGGATACAGACATGATTCTAGGGCTAGACCTACCACCAGGAGACTAAAGCTGGGTATAAACCCTTTTACCCCAAGAGCATTCTGTTGTCATTTCTCAGTCTCACTGACTCCACAGTGAAACTGCCTGGGGCTGAAACCCTCAGACAAGACAACTTCCAACTTGGATATCTAACTGGATGTTCCTGAAGCAATTCTAATTATACATCCTCTAAATCTCCCCCTCTGCTCCAAATCCTCCCCTCTCCTGCATGCCCTTTCTTGGTACATGGCACCATATCCTCTGATCACTCCAGCCAAAGATTAAAGGTCAACCTTGGTTACTCTTTTCCTCATTCTTCATATCTAATCGGTCACAGGACCTGTCTTTTCTGTTTCTTGTATTTGTGTCCACCCACCTGTTTCTGTCTCTTCTGCCTGAGCACCTGAACTCACTGTATCTGAACTAGATATTCTCAAGTTCTCATCCAGCTTTTGATTTTACATTGCTGAATTTAGGACACTCCCTTGGAATTTTCTCTAGGTTTCCCCCACCTGGCTGATCCTAGTAAATCCACCTTCCCTAGTCTCCTCAGTAGGAAGCATTATTGAACCTATCTGTGTTTTGCCTCATCTCCACTTCCCTTTCCCATCCACCCCAATCATCTTCTGTTTCTAATACTCCTCTGTCACAGGTCTTCTGCTCTCTGCAGCACACCACATCCCCAAAGCCCAGCCTTCTCAGGCATTTCAGTAAAGAGTATGTGGGCCTCTGTCTTGTCATTGCTCTGGAAGTTACGTGACTTCTAGAAAAGACATCAGAAAATAGATGAGGGGATGTTCTTATTTATATAAGGTTCTAAACATCCCCTAACAGGTGCAGATGGATTAACGGCCATCCAGGGAGATGCTGGACCAGTTAAGAATGCTTTCAGCAGCAGGTAGTAGAAAACACTCTTCAAAAGCCTGAACAAAAGCCACGTAACAGGATGTCCAGAGCTCTGAGGCTGCTGGAGTTGGTTCAGGGCCTGCAGCTATCATATTTACATTCTAGACAAGAAGGAAGCTGTCTCAGTTTATCAGGAAAGTAAACACTTGCCCATATACCTCCAGCTGATCTCTGTTTTTATTTCATTGGTGTTATCAGTTAATTGTGTCCTCCCAAAGTTATGTTGGAGTCCTAACACTCGGTACCTCAAACTGTGACCATATTTGGAGATTGCATCTTTAGAGAGGCAACCAAGTCAAAAAGAGGTCATTAGGGTGGATTTTAATCCACCATGACTGGTATCCATGTGAAAAAGCTGAAATTTGGATAGAGACAGACATTTACAAAGAGAAGGTGATGTAAAGAGATAATGGGAGAAAACAGCCATCTCTAAGTCCAGCACAGAGGCCTGGAACAGATCCCTCCCTTGCAGCCCTCAGAAGGAATGACCCCTGCTGGCAGCTCCTTGGTTTGGGACTGCCCATCTCCAGAACTATGAGACAGTAAGTTTCCAGTGTTTAAGCTGCCCAGCCTGTGTCGTGGCACCCCCAGGAAACGGATCTGATTGACCGGAGCCACACCCCTGGTTTCTCCTAGTTTCAAGAGATGCAGGGAATATGAGTATTTGGTTGGTACATTGCTGCCCAAAACAAAATGGGATTCTATTGATGAAGGAAGAGAGGGGTGGATAATGGGAGAAGGGGCGGATAATGGAACAGTGTGGATAAAATGAGAGTTCCTGTGGCCAGGATTCTCACCTGGCCCTGGTTGATTGGCTCACTGCACACCTGTGGGCAATACATGGCTGTTGATTCTATATAAAGAGCTCCACCCAGTGCTCTGGGTGACACGGTGGCATGGCTGCAAGGCTGCAGGAGAGCAGAGCAGAGGCTGGAGTGGTGGCAACGCCGAGGACAGAGGCCCAGAGGATGGCTGTGCGGGACGACTGTGCAGACAGAGAGGCCCAAAGGCAGAGACTGGCTAGCTGCATACAGACTCGCTCTGAGTGAATGGGATTTTAGTGACTGACCTGCCACCGTGGAAATAAAGTTGGGTATAAATAACCCTTTCACTCCAAGAACATTTTGCTGTCAATTTCTTTGGTCACATTGAATCTATAGCAAACTTGCCTCGGGCTGAAACCCATTGGCAAGACGAACAGCAACCAATAGCATCAGCCAATATCTTGCAGTCAGGGGCAAGAAAAGCTGATCTACAAGAAAGGGTGGAGAGAATGGATGAATTAATGATTTCCTGACCAATAAACTCCATGCCTGTGCTACATAGATGTTTCCATAGTCAGTCTCATTCCTCCCCTCAAGCAGCTCATAGACTACAGACACAAGATTTGTACTTATAAACCATATTTCCCTGGTGCCAGTAGTCTGAGCATGAAAATTGAGGTTTATTTCTTTGCTTTAGTCCCCACCTGCTGAATTATAGAAACCCCTACACCTTCCTTTGACAGGGACCACTAATTGTTCCCCAGTGCCCTTTTCCCCTCCTTCATTTTCATAATAAAATTCACAAATTTTAGCTGGGCACATGACCACCCAGCCTCCCTTGCTGGGTGTGGTCACATGGCCAAGTCAAGGCCATGGGACGTGGAAGACAGTGATGGCTGCAACTTCTGGGCCATCTCTCTAAAAGCAAAGTGGCTTGCTCTGGATTCTGTCTTTGCTTCCTGCCGGCTCAGAAATGGTCCAGCTGCAGCAGCATCCTCGGACCCAGCAGTGGAAGCAACATGCTGAAGATAACAGAGTAACTGGCCGTCCTGGTTTCTAGATGACTCTTCAGAGTAGAGTTGTCAGCCTTCCCTAGATCATTTGTTTCAGGAGAGAGAACTATTTTATTCAAGCTGCAGTATTTTGGGGTCTTTTTTATAGCAGCCTAGTTGTACCCTGATTGATATTCTCCCTGAAAATAAAGTAGGGGTGTCCCATATGTACTTGCAGACATGGTTTCCTCTAACACTGTCCCCACTCTGACGTAACTTACATGCTCTTTGTTCCCAAAGCACACAGCAGTCATGTCTCTACTTTCAGTTTCTCGCTAGGACCCAGAAGCTAGAGGCGAGGCCAGGATGAGGCAAGACCTAGACCTTACTTTCAGGCTGTGCAAGAGTAGAATTGGCAGCAGAGAGTGAGAACCTCCTTAAATTTTGTACCCTGGGATCCCCTAGTTTCAGCCCTGCCAGAAGCCATAGAATTTTCACTAAAAAATGTAAACATCTGATTGCTCTTTGACCTAACTGCTAGGAATTCACTGCCAGGAATCCTTCCTATGGAAATAAACATACAATTGTTTTCTCAAAAGAATATATAAATATAAGACTGCAAGGACATGCACTCAAATGATACCAGTAAGTACCTTTGGGAGATAGTGTGATAGGTAATTTTTTTCCATTTATGGTTTTTTGTTTTTTTTGTTTTGCAAATTTTCTGGACTTTGCAAGTAGTTATTCTTGCAGTTAGGGAGGAAAAAACACTATTAAAATGAAGTGACTTGTTATTCTTGGGCTAAGCACCTTGTACCTTCTGGGGAGCACTTTCTCACAAGGCTTTCTGATCCCTTATGCAAATAACCCCACAGAGTTTCACCCCACGAACTGCCCAGACAGACCCAGACATGTTTAAATGGCACAAGCCTGTTGTGGGTACTATCTTCTTTGAGGGTATATGATGGCTTAAAGGCCCTGTGTAAGTCTGGACAGAACTCTTCTCCTTCGAACCTCCATCTCCTTCCCCAGCTTATTCCCAGAGAATTGATATCCTGGTGGATGAGGTGGTATAGACAAGATTTGAATCCTGACTCTGCCATGTACAAACCTCGTGACTCTGGACAAGTCATTGGTTTCTGTGCTCAATATTTCACATCTCTGAAATAGAGATAACACTACTAGTTACTTCACAAGGAGGTCTTCTGCAGTGAGTAAGAAAATGCATGTGAAGTGTGCATCACAGCCTGGCATGAGGTGATACAACAAGAGGGAGGTTTTGGCATTGTTATTGATACCCCACGTGGATGTCTTGACCTTCATCTTGTTGCCGGGCAGCTGTGTCTGGGGAGGTCTCTCCCTGTGCACTAGGTGAAACCTCAACCTGGACAGGGGAGGGTTTTTGACTCTGGATGAGAAAATTCTTGAACAGGTCGGACAGGTAAGGAAGGAATTCATCAAAGCGAGACTAGCAGGGAATGGCTGCTGTCTTGCAGGCAGCAGAGACCAAGGAGGAAAGAGGGAGGAAAGAGAAGCTCATTGAATTCCATTTGGCATAGGGCAAATCCCTTGCCAACTCCTAAAGCCAGGGTAACCTGGCATCCAGTGTCTGCTTGGATCTGCATGGTATGGGAACTAAGTCCCTACCACCCCAGAGCCACAGGGCACTGAATGAAGGTTGATTATGTTCTGAGAACTTCCCAAAGGCAAAAAAGAAGGAGATTTTCAGGTAGGCTACTAAAGAGTATGACTGTACAGGGGAAGTCCTGTCCAGGTCTCCCAGGTGATGGGAACTTGCAAGCCCAAATCAGAGCTCTCAGTAGCTCCTCCCTACTAATCTGGAGTAGAACAGAGACAAAGTGAAGACTTGTGCTGAAGTCTGGAAAATAGAATGAAATAATGAAGTAACAAAGACACTTACCACTGGAAGAGCACAGAGACAAAACACAGTAAGTTGAGTAGTGAGAAGTCTTTATTTAAGGCAAAAACTACGCACTTGAAGAAAGGGGAGTGCAAGCAACCTTGGAGAGGAGGCATCCTTAGGAACTTGGGATTCTGTCTTTTAAGGCTTTCAAGAATGGGGTGGTGGGAGTCGTGGGATGTAGGCTTGACATACGGTCTCATGTGTCTCTCCAGTGAGAGACGTTATGTCACCATCCACAGTCAGTCCTCTAGATATTCTGTAAAATAAACTTAATACAAGGAATTTACCAATCCTGTTCTTCTCCAAGATAGTGGTTACTCTCAAGCAGTGGAGACATATCATTTAAGACTACTTGCCCTGCCCTAAGATAAGGTCAATTGTTGGATGATTACTAAAGAATATATTAAGGATCTTACCTCCTAATTCACTGGTTTTTAAAATGGAATCTTAGCGTTAAGATGGAGTTTCTCTTTTTCTTACTGTACTGTTTATATCTCGGCATTTTTCATCATAGGTAGGAACAGTTAATCATGGTGCTTGTCCCATGTCCCTGCCCCACTTCAATCTCAAAGACAATATTGGACATGCTGACCTCTTGATCATCCCCTTTCCCTAAAGCTGTTTCTCTCTGAGCCTAGGTAATGGCATCACCCGATAACAGCTGAGGCCATAAGCTAGGGTATCATCCCTGACACCTCTTTCCTTCCATCCCCAAATTCGATCCATCATCAAGTCTTGATGCTTCTGCCTCTTGACTGTCTTGCATTCTTCTGCCTCCCATAACCCTCTTCTCTCTCCCAGAAGACAAAGTGAGCCTCCTAATTGTTCTTCCCATGCCCAGTCTTGGCCCCCTCCAATACTCTCCCATACTGCAGCCAGAGGGATCTAAAATACGAATCAGATCTTGTCACTTCGCCCCCCCCTGTTCAAAACCCTTTATGACTTCCAATTGTATTTAGGGCATAAAAGGTTACCAAGACCAGCCCTGCCTGACCCCTGCTCACTTCTCATCCTACGCCTTCTCTTCTATTGCATACCAGCCTCACAGACCTTCCGCTGGTTCCTTGAAAGTCCCAGCTCTTTGTAGCTTCAGGAGCTTGGCATGTGCCGTGTACTCTGCCTGAGACACACTTCTCCTGCTCTTGTCCTGGTCCTGCTCACCCGTACGAGTTTTGTAGGCCCCAGACTGAATGCAGTTTTCACAAAGAGGCCCCTCCTAAACACCCAGTCTAAATCAAGCCATCCAGTTACTCACTTTCCCTATACTTTCCTTCCAAGCCTTTTCCACAAACTATCACCATCAAGACGTATTTGTATGTTCTTTTAATGTCTGCATCTGATATCAAATTAAACACTGCAACAGAGAAGAGATCATGTTTCTTTTGCTAAATCCCACATCTGTGATACTTAGTACAGTATCCGGGGCAAAGTCTACATTAAATAAAATACTTGTTAAAAGAATTAGTTAAATATCAGATTAAAATGTCTCTCAATGTTAATTTTTGTGCTATACAAAGTCACAGTAAATGGTATAAGGATTTGGGTCAGTGAGAACTTATTCTGGTCTAGTTTGGCCTGATAAATCATCTTGAAGAAGCAGCAAGCATCCACCTGTCTACACATGTACCAATATAGCCCCCAAGCCATTGATCCATCCACCTGCTTGCCCAACTGTTCATCCATCATTTCATCTGATGGTCATCGAATACATATTATGCACATTGATTCAAAATGTTCAAAGTTGAAAAGAACTTAGAGATCATTGAGTACAATTAATCACAAGCATTTTGGACATCGATTCACAATAAAAATATACATTTATATCAGACCCAATACACACATTTGTATACAACCGAAACAAAAAGTTCATTGAATGATGCTCTTCTCATGTGTAAGTCTCACTGCTGTTTTCTTTTCTATTTTTAAGAAGTGTCAGAGTTACACACTGTGGCTGGCAGCTTCTGAGATGGTTGCCTATGACCCCAACCTCCTGATACCCATACCCTATGTAATCCCTTCCTTCGAAGTGTGAGCTGGACTTAGGGACTTGCGGACTTGCTTCTGAATAGAATACAGCAAACATGATGAGATGTCATTTCCAGGATTAGGTTACAAAAGACTGACTTCTGTCTTGCCAACATTCTCTCTTGCTGATACTTTCTTGCCCTCTAGCTTGCTCCTTCAGATAAAGCAAACTGCCGTATTGTGGGATGCTCTCTGGAAAGACCCACATGGCAAAGAACCAAGGGAGGCCTCTTGCCAACGGTGTGTAAGGACTTGAGGTCTTAGTCCAAATGCCCACGGGAACTGAGTCCTACCAGCAACCATGGGAGGCAGCTTGGATGAGGATTCTTCCCAGTCAAGTCCTAGGAGAGAGACTCAGAGCCAGAGAACCCAGCTGAGCCATGCCCAGAATCCTGATCCACAGAAACCATGATACAGTAAATGTTTTTAGCCACTAAGTTTTGGGTAATTTGTTATGTAGCAATAGATAACTAACGCAGTTACTAAATTGACTTCTCAGGTGAGTGGGTAATAACCTGCAAATTGAAAAACACTGATCTAGGCCTAGATGAAAATCCCGTGCTGGGCAGCGAAGAGAGGTTCATGGATGAATAAGACCAGCTCATTGCCTTCAAAGAGCTTGTAATGTCTTTTGAGGCTCTAACAATTTAATAGGATGCATGTGTTTTTGGGTTAGAGTGTTCAGGTTGTTCAAAGACAGTAGAAGTAAATAAGGATCACTGAGGCTGAGATAGACCATTGTGATGAGCGCTGAGACGACTTGGTTGCGGGAGTCCTTCTGGGAGAAAACAGGCTTCACAGGAGGACCCAAAGGGATTTCCACACCCAGAAAAGTTTGGAAGAGAGAGAAGGAGCTCATGAAGATCTCTGCTCAGGAGAAAGCAGCCAGATCATATCTCATTTCCACTGTGGGTAGAGCCTTGAGGATTACTCAGTATGCTGGGTGGGCGCAACCAGGGCTTTTATGAGGATCAGATGAGTAAATATGAGTAAAATACTTAGAACGGTGGTGCCTGATGCTACATGTTGTTATTCTTGTGGTTTTGCTGTTGTCCTCTGGTCCTGGCCCTAGTTGTGTTCATCAACAACTTTCGGATTACGAAACCCCAAAGCCTTTCCCAGTGCCTCCCTCACCCCCTGCAGCATCTGGCCCTGCTGCCCACATCCACCAGTGCAGCGCTCTAGAGCCCCTCCTTCTGGGAGCCAGCCCTGCCCTCTCTGCCGGCTTTCTCCTCTCTTACCTCCAGCTCCCACCTTCCAAAGGTCCTCTAGTGTCCCTCCTCAGACCCTGCCACTTCTCACTGATGACCCCTTCTCTCTGAGGAGTCTCCTCATGTCACATACTTTCAGCCAGGGTGCAATACAATGAGTTATAAGAAATACATATTTGGTCTTTCAGATGACCAAATATATATTTCCCAGGTGTATTTGGTCTTTATCCACAGTTCCTGAAAACACTGCAGAGTCTTAAAGGTGAAATAGGTATCTTGTTAATGAGACTTTTGGACCCCACCCAAGGGCAGGGGCTGGAGGTTGAATCAGCCAATGGCCAATGATTTAGTCAATCATGACTATGCAATGAAGCCCTCACAAAAACCCATGAGAGGAGCACATCCCTCTCTTGCATTCTGCTTCTCATGATCATGGTATCTCCCCTGCCATGTAAGTATGAATCCTCTCCCATGTGCCACCAAGCCAGGCTCCACCTGGATAGAAACTCCTTTATTTGGGCTGTTGCCCTGTGTATCTTTTCATCTGGCTGTTAACTTGTATCCTTCATTAAACTGGTAAACTTAAGTGGTTTCCAAGTTCTGTGAGCTGCTCCAGCAAATTAATCGAACCCTAAGAGGGAGGTCATTGGAACCTCTAATCTGTAGCCAGTTGGTCAGAAGTACAGGTAACTGCCTGGGGCTTATGACCTGCATCTGGAGTCAGGGGGTGGAGGGTAGTCATGGAGGACGGAGCTCTTAACCTGGGGAATCTGGTGCTGTCTCTGGGCAGATAGAGTCAGAACTGAGTTGACTCTCTGACACCCTGCTGGTGTTCAAGAATTGCTTGGTTTTGTGCATGGCTAGATCCCCTCCCCCCAACACACACACGCATTGTAATCGGGTCTGGGAGCCTGAAAGGAGTTGTATTACTGCTACTGTGTGAAAAAAGATACACAGGGCCTCTCACCTATGAGGCTGCAGCTTTAGCTCTAGCCCCAGTCTCTCTCTGGACCTCCTGACCTCTACTTCCAAGACTTGATGGACAGTTCCAAATGGACATCCCTTAACCTCCTTCCCAACATACCCTACGTCCTCCTTCTCTTTATTTGCCCCTAGACCAGCATGTCCTCCTGCTCCCTTAATCCTGTACAGGGCACAGCCAAGGCCCCCATACCTGACACCTCTCCCACACATTTTCATCCTTCATCTCCACCTTGATTTCCAAGTGCTGCAGAGTCTATCAGAAGTATCTCTTGAATCTGTTCCTTTTCTGTACCCACTACAACTATCTATGTCAGGCCCCAGTCTTCCTTACATAGATCACCAAAGGGGCTTTCTTGTGGTCCTTCCATAGTTTAGGGGTTATACATGCAGGCTGTGGATGTAGGCTCCTAAGATTGAATTCTTATTCTATTACTTTCTAGCTGTGTGGTCTTTGACAAGCTCTTTAATTTCTGTATGCTTTAGTTTCCTCATCTTTAAAATGGGGCTGATTAGCAGTTTGTGTAAAGACTGAATAGATTACATAAAATGCCTGGTGGAAAAAGTGGTCTTTTAGGTATACATTATTATCATTATTGTTATTATTCCAAATAATTATATGCTTTCTTCCTTCCTCCCGGAGTACTTCCCTAATCACATCATGCCCTTGTTCAAGGGGTTTCAAAGCTCTCCATTACTCACTGTGGGAGATTGTTGCAGTTATGGTCCGCATATGTTTAATCCTCCCTGTATTCACACCCTTGGTGTTCGCCTTCCATACTGACTGTGGGCCTGGCCACGTTTTAGTTAATGAGGTAATAGAAAATTGGTGCCATTACCAGAGGCTTGAAAAATGCTTCTGCTATGGGCTTGCATTTTAGCCTGGGCTGCCGCCTGGGTGATAACAGGCCATATGACTTAGAGGCTCCAGTCTGTCCCTGCTGAGACCCCTCAACCAGAAGCATGCCTACTGCCAGACATGGGAGCGAGGCTGTCCTAGACCGTCAAGCCCCAGACAGAGGCCTGTTGACTGCAGACATCGGCCAAACCAGCGCAAACCAGAACTGCCCAGCTGACTTGCAGAATTGTGGGAAAAAACACTCGTTTGTTGTTGTAAGCCACTAAATTTCCAGGCGGTTTGTTGCAAAGCAAATGCTAAGTGAAACACGTAGTAAATCAAGTATCACCTCTTCAGCCTGGCAGTGAGAGCTCTCATGATCAGTTCAGCATCCCTTTTCATGCCATTCCCACAGCTTCCTTATTCCCCTAGCCTCAAAGGTGAACACTTGGTGTTCCCAGGCATGCTTTATGCTTTCTGACCTGTACACCTCTGCTCAAGCTGAGTTGCTCTGAAAACAGTCTTCCCTTCCCTACTCCTTTCCCACTTTCACCCTTTTCTTGGTCTTCTATGTCTATTAAAATTCAAAGCATCCTAAAGACTTATTTAGGTAGCATATTTTCCTGCAGATGGCAGGCAAACAGGGAGCAGCTTGTCCTTGAAACTCTTTACTTGGTACTGCTGAACTCATATTTCTGTTTGTTGTAATGTGAGACCTTCCCAAGGTAGGAGCTTTATTCTTGGAGGTCCAGGAGCACTGATGTGAGAGAATTATTCCTTTTTCAATCTCTTTCCATCATTTTGGATTGACCAAGCCACTGGTGTGTCTTTACCATCTCCCTAACCCTTGTTAGTCTGCTTTTATAACAAAGAGAACAGCCCTCAGAACCAGGCATTTGGAATTCAACAATAATTTGCTAGAATTTAATAACATTGTTTTGTTTTCTTTACATTCTTTATTTTTTTCCAGTTTCATTGAGATTTAATTGACTTACTGTATTTATTTTTAAGGTTACTTTCTATTTATGGCAAGTGATACTAATTTCAATTTATAGTAATGATATAAAATGTCCTTTTAAAATAAACATTTTTAGGTTAAAAACTGAGTCAATTTAAAGGAAAAAGTAAGTAATAGTGTACTGTGCTAGTAAACTGTATCTCTAAGGAAAAAAGTTCTGATGTATATAGTGCGTGCTTATATCCATGGTGTAAATACTCTCACCAAGCCTACTTCCAACACCAAGATGATGCCACTGAACACTGAGTTGGGAAAAGACATGCGGAATGAGCTGTCTGAGTCAGTACTAAGTGACTCATGCTCACCACTGGGTGGGGCTCAGATATAGCAAATACAGGAAAGTGGCACAGCAATGGCTAAAGCTGAAGAAACACTTGATTAAAGTCACCTTTTGTATGAATTGTATTTTCCATAGCAAAGTGCTTGCATCTTAAGGATATTGACTGCTTCTTGTTCATCTTTACAAATCCTGCATTGCTAGAAGGCTGATTATGGTGATTACCACCCACTAGGCCGAAACTTCTGGAAGAGGGACTGGGTGAACTGCTCTTCTGCTTAGGAAGACAGTGAGTTGGAGTGACAGAACATTCCTGCCTGTTGCTAACTCAGCTCCAGGCAAAGGTGTGGCCCCAGGTGGAGGGCTCTGGGAGGCACAGGATGGCGTACGGGGGCTGGTTCACACATGTCAATGGGGTTTTCATATTTTGTTTCTACCCAAATGTGCTTTTCCCTCAAGGGGTGTATGATAAGGACAAACATGAGAATAGAATGGAAAAGGAGAGATTTAAGACCTTATATTAGTTTTCTGGGGCTACTGTAACAAAGTACCATAAACTGGTGGCTTAACAACAAAAATCTATTGTCGCACAGTTCTGGGGACTAGAAGTCTGAAATCAAGGTGTCAGCAGGGATGGTTCCTTCGGAGGGCTGTGAGGGAAGAATCCGCTCCAGGCCTCAGTCCTTGGCTTGTAGATGGGCATCTGCTCCCTGTGTCTCATCACACTGTCTTCTCTTTATGCATGTTTTTCTGTGTCCAAATTTCTCCTTTTTACAAAGATTCTATTTTACATATTGGATTAGGGTCCACCCTACTGACATCATTTTAATTTAATTATCTCTATAATGACCCTATCTCAAAATAAGGTCACAGTCTGAGGTACTGGGAGTTAGGACTCCAACATGTCTTTTTGGGGAGATACAGGTCAACCCACAATGAGTCTCGAGATTGATTCTCAGAATTCTCTGGTGAGAAATGGATCCCATCGGGGCTTCTCAGTCATAGGAGTTGACCTGCTGGCTCTGTCCACTCAACAGTATCCCTTACACAAGGGCTGTGAGAATCGATCTTGCTCACCAGAAACAACCAGGTTAACAATTTTGTCATTGCACAAGAGATTTCCTATCTGACAGGCAGCTTGTGAGGCTTTCAAGCACCAGCAGCAACTGTGTCTGAGCCCTGGCAAACAGCTAAGTCCCTCTCTGTTCATAGGTGAAGGTTGTATGGCTTCCATCTCAGGTGATCAGGCTTGGACCAGGTCCAAAGGGGGCCCAGACCTCCAAAAGATGCTCTGGATCTCTTTAGAGGAGCTTATTTGAGGCCAACTGAGCTTCTTCACTGAGAAGCTTCAGCAGGGCTTCCCCTTGCACAGCCCTATCTTTCTGATCCCCTCATTTATTCTGAAACTGAAGGGGGCAATGGCTGTCTTGTGACTGAAAGACAAAATTTTGCCAATGTTTGTGTTGAATGAAATCTGTAAGTACTGCAATTGAAAATCTTAGCACTGTTCATGAATATTTACTGAGCACCCACTCTGTGCTGTATTGTGGGGATATTTATTGAGCACTGCAGAAGATTGCTGAACTAGTCCCAGTTTTCTACCCATCCCCATATCCATATTCCTTGCAATGTAATTGCTGTTCCTGCCATCAGATGGAGTCTACTTCCCTACTCTTGAACCTGTGTTGCACTTACAACTCAGTTTAATTAATAAAAATATGAAAGTGATGTAGTGGCAGTTTTGAGCCTAGACCCTGAGAGACCTTGCGCAGTCCCACTCTTGCCCTTGGAGCCCTGCAGCTCCATGTGAACCTGACTATGCTAGCCCACTGGTGGATGAGAGACATGTAGCCCAGTTATCTCAGTTCATAGCTAGCCACCCCCGAGAAGCAGAAGCCTCTGGCTGCCTAGTGACTGATCCCAGATAAATGAGGGAGTACAGCTGAGACCAGAAGACTTGCCCAGCTGAGCCCAATCTAAAATGCTGACCCATAAAATGATGAACTAAATAAATAGTTGCTGTTTTAAGCCACTTCTAAGTTTTGGGGTGTTTTCTTATGCAGGGGAAAAATGTACTGACTGATAGAGCATTTACCAAGTGCCAAGCTCTGGTCTATTTGAAATAAGGTAGTCTTGGGAGAAAAGACTTGTGCAGAGATGGCATAATAATGGGCATGGTGTAGTAAGTGCTCTGGAGAAGCAAACACACTAAGAATAGAAAAGGTGGCATTTGAGCTAGGGAGGAGTCTTGTCTGTGTTGAGTTGAAAGGTCCAGGATGAAATTCCTGGGAGAGGGAACTAAGTAAGGTGAGGCATGAATGTGGGATATCCCAGGATGGGGCCATCAGTCAGTGGTATTTACAGAGCCCTTACTATGTATACAGAAGGGCTGTACTGGCTATCTGAGGCCTACATATGGCCTAACAGGGGAAAGAAGATACCCATGTGTAGAAATTGGCTAGAAATATAAGGTTGATTTTAAGTGAAACAGAGTGAAACAGTGAAGCAAGGTCTGCTTTGTCCAGAATAATAAGGATGTTGGCTTGGGCAGAATGGGCCTCGATCCTCTTATTTGTATCTGGCACCTTATATATCAGCAACAGAGTGATGGTGAGGTTGGGGATAGGTTCCCATAGTCTTTCCAGGATGGTATCAGAAAACATGGCTGCTCAGATGTCCCTATCCATGGTAACCTCTTGAGGACAGGGTCTGTGTCTGGTTCATCTTGATATAATGTAAGACACTGGACCTTGCATACCCTAGGTATTCAGTTTGAAAGAGTCTTTTTGGAGATGTTTCTCATCATCTTCCCTTTATTCCAACTTACCCATTGTATTCGTTTTCTAGGGCTGTTGTAACAAACTGCCACAAACAAGGTGGCTTAAAACAAGAGAAATTTATTCTCTTATAGTTCTGGAAGCTCGAAGTCCAAAATCAGGTGTCCATAGAGTTGGTTTCTTTTTGGAGGCTTGAAGAATCCATTTCTTGCCTCTTCCAAGCTTCTGGTCCTTGCCCACAATCGTTATAGTTCCTTGGCTTGTAGACTCATCACTCCAGTCTCTGCCTCTGCCTTCATCTGGCATTCTTTTTGTGTGTGTATGTTTCTCTCCTCTTGTTACAAGAACACCAGCCATCCCTTACTCCAGTATGACCTTGCCTTAATTAATTCTGTTTGCAGGGACCCTGTGGATAAAATGAAGGTTCCTGTGGCCAGGATTCTCACCTGGCCCTGGTTGGCTGGCTCACTACACACATGTGGGCAATATGTCATTACTGACTCTATATAAGGAGCTCTGCCCAGTGCTCTGGGTGATACTGTGGCACGGCTGCAAGGCTGCAGGAGAGCAGAGCAGAGGCTGGAGTGGTGGCAGCGCTGAGGACAGAGGCCCAGAGGCAGAGACCGGCTTGCTGCATGCAGGCTCGCTCTGAGTGGACAGGATTTTAGTGATTGACCTGCCACAGTGGGAATAAAGTTGGGTATAATCCTTTCATCCCAAGAATGTTCTACTGTCATTTCTTTGATCACACTGAATCCATAGTGAACCTGCTAGGGGCTGAAACCCATTGGCAAACAGACCCTATTTCCAAATAAGGTCTGCATGAGATACTGGGGGTTAAGACTTCAAATATCTTTTTTTGGGAGATGCAAGTCAACCCATAATACCCATCAAGACCCAGGGAATGTGTGTTCCTTACCTGACTGCCCCAATCCTCAGGGGCAGAATGAAATGTTCTTTCTTCAGGACTCCCACTTATTTAATACATGTTTCTGTTTGTTAGTGCATTTGACTGGTCCATCCTCACTGGTTGGAGCTCCAGATGAAGTCTGGAGCTTCATCTCTTTCGGTTTTCCATAAAGCTGCGTAAAGGGTATGGTGAGTGCTCCATAAATGAAGGCCTGTGGGGCAGCTCTCTTTCCCTCCGCCATCATGCAGAGCACTGCACTAAACATTTCAGCTAACCTCACCATGACCCTGTGAAGCAGGTATTCATATATTTTAATTCCTATTTTATAGTAGAGAGCATTGGGATATGGAGATATAAAGTAACTTAGTATAGTCAGAATTATTGTCTCTAAACACCTGTAGGGACAACCTGAAGCCATCACATGAGAAGTTTCCTATTTCCCATCTACGCGTTTTTCAAAGTACACCCGATCTGCTAATTCATCTCCATTCCCTTTATGTAAATCTGGAGCCACAGCCCTGTTGATCCCGTGAACTGTGGTACGTTCCTGTCCACACCCCGCCTTCCCAAGCGTTTTCCCTCCAGAAGCCCCTCACAAAGCAGATCCACCATGCCCACGAGACCGCGCGCGGGCCACATTCCCGTGCGCGCTGCGGCCTGGGGAGGCGTGAGGACTCGCGCGTTGATTGGTTCCCCGCGGGATCTGCTCCCGCCCCGGCGCCTATTCTGGAGCAGCAATTGGCCGAGTGGCCGTGCGCGCCGAGTCTGGCCCCGCGCGCCCCTCCCTGCAGGCTCCAGCGCGCTGGGGTTGCATGGGGCGCCGCCGCCGGCCGAGGGAGCGTGACTGCGCTGCGCAGGGCGCTAGGAGGCATTGTCGCCGTAAGTGGAGCAGCAAGCGGCCCGGAATGGGGCCCCACGCTTCGTGCCCCGCAAAGTAAATGTAGTCTGAGGCTAAGCGCCGGAGGGGCTGGGGGAGAGAGGGAGAGAAGTGTCCCGGTTTCTGCAGCGTACCCTCCCCTCCCCCAGGTCACCCGGTGGAAAGAGCAGCGGTGCATCAGCTGCCGCTTATGCTGTGCCAGGGGCCCGGCACCGCGCCGGCTCTTGCTTGCACAGTGCGGCGACCCCGGCTGGGTTCGGGGAGTGGGTGCAGTGGTGCCAGAGAATAGGAATCCTGGGAAGCTGTCCCGGGAGGACTCCATCCCCGCGGGAGGCGCCCCATCTAGGAAAAGGTTTTGTATATTTCTTTCCTTAGGCAGCGCATTCTGGGTTTGCTTCCGCTCTAAGGAGCTACGGAAGCGTACGTCTCCTCTGGGAAGCGCGAATGTCCCTGGACCTTTGAGATCACCAGCGTTTTCCCCTCTACCTGCTTTATTCAACCCAATCCCCGCCTGCCCGGTCAGCAGAGGGCAGAGGACGAGGGACTGCGGGTACTGGGGGGTGGGTTAGATGGGTGAGGCCAGGCGCGGGGACCCTGGCCGGGCCACGGCGCTCAGTCCCGGAAGGCGCAACCCTGGGATGCCTAGATGCCTGTAGCGGAGCATGCGTGGGGCGTTGCGAACCCCAAGGCTCAAGAACAAGGCGCCAGCCTGTCCCTTGTGGGCTTCTTTTCCTTTGGGTGGAAAAGTGGGTCAACTCTGTTCAGTGCTCGAGGGCTTTCGGTGCTACCTGGGTCTGATCCAGCCTGTAGCCTTTCACCCCCCACCTGCTCCCCTGCTTGCGTGGTCGAGAGGACACGCTGGAGCCAGCGGTGGGGGAGCTTGCACACATGGCTCAGAAGGCTCGAGTTGCCCTAAGGAACGGCTGCCAGGCTCTAAAGTTCCCAAGTGACCACACCAGTAACTAAATATAGGAGCAGCTGGTGTGGACGGGGTGTTGCAGCAGCTCCTTTGCACAGACAGATCTCAGACCTCCAGATAAGGTAGAGTTCTCATTGGTGAGGGCAGGAGCCAGGGCAGGGGGATATGGACAGGGTTTAAGCAAAAACTGTTCCTCCTGCAGCCCTGAAAGCAGATGATACCGGATTACAGATACAGGATGGCGGTATTAACAGCTCCCACAAAGCAGGACTTTTTTTCTGGCATGCAGTTTATTATGTCCCAACTTATGTCTGTATCTGTTTAATCACCTATTGGTAATGCCTTAGTGTAGGAAGCATTTAACAGTTTGCAAGAGCCTGACTCAAAAGTTATATATCATTTACTTCTCAAAACAACCCAATGAGGAAGGTGGTATTTCCATTTTACAAATGGGGCTAATTACAACACTTACTTTCCAAACTGGTTGGGTTAGGTTGCTGTCCTCAAAAAACTCCATAGCTCCTTGCAGAGAAACAGAGGTCAGACTTACACGACGGCCTTCAGCCCCCTGCCCCAGTAATCTGGGGACAGACTGGCTGACTGTCTCCCTCTTTCTCTCATCTCTTTGGGTACCTCTGCTCAGACCCTGTCTCTCTTCCTTTCTCCCAGTTGTGCCATGTGCCATCCATGGCAGAAAATACACGTTCCTTGGGCCTGGCATGAAGGCCCTACTAGCATCTGGCTCATTCTTCCTCTTGTCACTGAGTCTCTCTTACCCAGTGGGAGGCTCATTCAGGCCCATGTTCTGTCTCTGTACCTTTACTCCCCCAGTGTGGACCTTCTAGAGGATGTTTGTTAGATTTAAACAGTTCTTGGGATCCTGTTGCCAACTCTGGTGAAGGGAAGTTGGGATGTATGGAGAAGGATGTGGTGCCGGGACAGCACAGGTTTGGACCCTGTGTGGAAGGGGCTCTAGGATTTGGGGCACTTACCTTGAAATTTTCTAAGGTTCCCCCTGCAGTCCCTTTGGGACAATCTGGCTTTCTTTTACTCCCACCCCTGCCTGGGGGGTTGACCAGATGCCTCAAGGAACACAGAACTTGGGCCTCTGGGGTTATCTGGGGTTAATCTGGTTCTGAGAGGGCTGCCTTGCATATTGATTGCTCTCACCGGCCAGTGTGCTGTTTTCTTTCACGGGATTGCGCAAGGTTGGGCAGCCAGGATGGTGTTGACACGCCAATTTTGGTTGACTGAAATTGTTTATATAGACGGGGCCCCCAGCCTAGGGGCAGCCTTTGCATCCTCTGTCACTTACATGTGAGTTGGACAGTGTTCTCTTTTTCTCAAAAACAGTTTAAAACAAAAGAAAAGGGCAGGGTGGGGGGAAGAAAAGAAGGGCAGCTTTATTTTTTTTCCTCTCTCCCCCCACCTCCTTTCTCTCTGAGCCCCTGTTATATTCTAAACAAATTTTTGCTCTTGTTTTGTCAAAGAGGCCCAGCGTTGGGTTGAGGCTGAGAGTTGCAGTCAGTGAAGTCGGACAGGCTTGGAAGTGCCCTTTTAGAGATCCACTCCAGACTCCTGTCACCCCAAGTTTGTCCTTCCCTCAGTTCTGGGGTCTGATCACCCCACCTTGGGCCTTATACCACATGTGGCTTTGCCACCCTCCCATCTCACAGCCTTGCCTGTGCCAAAGAGTGACAGGCCTTTGTCATCTGACCTGGGAGAGACACTGTCAGCTGGACTTTGTGAAGGAATTCCTTCCTGTAGAGGGGAGAGGAAGTATTAGATGAAGGGGGACATGGTTTTCTAGTCACTTAGCAGGAACCTCTTGGGGGTCTAGGGCACATCTATGTTGTACCCAGAGCATTCTCCACTAAGAGGCCCCTCCTCCTAGTGACTTGCTCTGACACACAGACTTTACAGGTTGCTCTTGTCGCTGCTTTGATGTCCATTCTGTGACCCATGCTGTAGGCTGTTTGAGCTTGCTACCAGGGGGTGAGGTTTCAGTTTGACTACTTTTCATCAGTGGGCTCAAAGGCATGAGGCACCACTGCTCCCACCTGGTGACAGCTAGTAGAATTGCAGGCATGGTGCCCGATTGAAAGTCATCATCACCCACCCACTCTGTTAGCACAGACCCTGGGTTATTTGGAGATTTACCTTCACTTTCTCCTCTCCTGTGAGGCCACGATTGCCTCAGTGATGTTCCCTAGAAAGCTCTCCCTCATCAGAATTCAAGTCAGAGCCACTTCCTGTTTTCTTCTCTTCATTCTTATGCCCTGTATCTAATAACTACTTAATGTATGTTTGTGATTTTTGATGATAAATATTAGAAATAGGGAAAGGAGGGAGTAAGGTAGGAAGAATTCTAGGCTGAGAGTTATGAAACCTCCGTTTTTTGTTTCCATCTGGCTGATTTACTTCCCCTCTTAGGTCCTCAGTTTTCCCATTCATAAGGATTTAGACTAAGTCACAAAGATTCCAGCAACACTGCTGGGACTTTGGTCTTCCGGGCCGTGTGGTGAAGCTGTTGGGTCCAGCTTGTCATGGTCCTCACTGTCCAGCTCAGACTGTCCTACCCTGGCCCACCTTATGCAAGTTGCCTACCTGGCATCATTAGGCATTTGAATTTATGACCCTTCTCATTTAGACAGTAATCTTAGAGATTTTCTGTAAGAGTCAGTTGACCTGTATTTAGGTTTGAAACCCAAATGATCCTCATCATCACCATTGGGAGATACTAACTAAGCGTCTGTGTTCAGTGTGGTATAAAGTGCAGGGAAAATCAAGAGTATAGATGTGCTTCCTGCCCCAAGCTGCCAATTGGGGAGACAAATATGAGTATTAAAAGAAAGCTCATGAACAACCCAAGAAGCTTGTGCTCAGGCATTACGTGCTGCTAAAACTCGCAGGGAGCAGAGAACACTGAGGGCTGGGGCAATGAAGGAAGACTTCCTGGAGGCAGAGAGATGGAAATACTGCTCATTTTTCAAAGATGAGTTCCACTGAGTTGTTTTTTCAAAGTCGCATGAGTACGAAACTGGGATTAGATGCCAGCATCATGTCTGCACGTGCACTGTTTTATCCCCTTGACTAGCATTTGTTGAGTACCTACATGTCCTGGGCCCTGGCCTAGAAAGGTGTAGATATTTTGTTCAATCCTTGAATGAACTCAGCCAGACAGGTGTTATTAGCTCTTCTACTCTGATAAGAAACTGGGGCTCAGGGTAGTAAGAATGTTTCCCAAGGCTTCTTGGCTAATAAAGGCTGAGTTGGGCAATAGGCCTATCTTTAAAAAACAGTCTTCGCTCTGCACAGTGTGTTTCAAACCTTCAGTGTCAGGTTGCTTGGTAGGATACACACACATACCGAATTCACCACTACCTGTCTCTAAGCAGCTGGGTGGTCTTGGCCAGCCCCAGCTCTGCCTTGCCTGCCCCTCATGTCCAGTGAGCATAGGTAGGCTTTTTCTTGGTATCTGTTAGCAGCTCTGAGCACTACTGTTAGCCCCTTCTCTCTGGCCTTCCCATTCTTCTGCCTTTGACCCTCAAAGTGTGTTCATTAGAGCTTGAGCTGTCTGTGTAGCTGGGATTGGGATCCTGGGAAGAGGAAGGGCCTGACCGTGGCCTCAAGTTCACTCTCGCCAGTGGGGTGGGTGACTTCTGTAGTAAGCAGTGGATCGGATTATTGCTATTTACTCACTTTGTCCCTGGTCTGATCATTTAGTTCCTCTCTATGCCTCAGTTTCCTCTCTGTAATAAACAGGAGTTGGAGATGTTTCTAGAGTCCTTTATGTCTTTAACACCTCATAATTTTGTTAGTATTCCTCACCCTTCCTTAAGCCGCTTCTCCCCCAATGATCCAATTTCCCTCCCCAACCCCTTTTCTCTTCTAGTCTTGCAGATAAACTAAGCATCTGGCTGATAATCAGGTCTGCAGGCTAAAACTGCAACTTCCTGTCTGTGTTGATACAGAAGGGAATTCTTAGAGACTATCTACTAGCCAGACTGTGAGATCTGACCTGGCAGGGCTGTGTTTCACTTACCTTTGTGTCCCCTCTTCTGGGCATGCAGGAGGATGAGATGGCAAAGGTGGGTAAGATGAACAGGGTGCCAGCCAGAGACTTGTGGGATGGAGTGACAAGTGTCTGCCCTGCAGTGGCTATGCCCCACCTCCTTCCCACTGCTCCACCTGTTAAGTGAGTCACAGGCCTGTGCACACCCGAGTTCAGGCCCTGGCCCCATGTCTGGTGAGGTCACACATGTCAATCGTCCTGGTAAACCGGGAGGGCTGGGCTGCCTCCACCCTCTGATGGGCAGATCAGCTGCTCCGAAGGCGGAGCCGAACATGGCCTGGGCTCTGGGCCACTCAGGAGGAGGTGAGTGGCCTGGGCCCTTCCTGCAGCCTTCCTGCAGCCTGGGTCCCCAGGAGGGTGGATTCAGGGGTGTGGCCCGGGCTGGTGGGTGGGTTCTTCATGGTTCTGTGTCTTCCCCAGGCTCAGGCCCTCCTGTGAGCAGCAGACCAGCCCAGTGGCTGGCAGCAGGACACCCACGTCTGCATGCTGAAGAAGATGGGTGAGGCTGTGGCCAGAGTTGCGAGGAAGGTCAATGAGACAGTGGAGAGTGGCTCTGACACGCTGGGTGAGTGAGGGCTTTTCCAACTGCCCTGTAAGTGGTTTGTGAAATATGTTTAGAAATGTAATAGAAAGGAAAGATAAAAGAGACAATATTAGACTGTGCCCTTCATCATGACAAGTATTACATGGAACTTCTATTGCAGCTGTATTTAGTTTGTGTATACCGGATCCCAGTGTAAGACGTATTTCTAACTCTGAGTCACAAAGAGGTTTGAAAAACACTGAGTGGCAATTACATCTGCTGGGAGCCCGTCTACCAGCTCTTGGACTGCTGATGACTCTGGGTATGCTTGTGTCCTCGGACCAGGTGCCGAGTAGCCCTGTGTACCAGCACCTGTACAGGTGCCTCAAGAGTGTGAATTATTGAATCTTCACAACCTCACTGTCGTGGATGATATCGCATGACTGGTCTTCAGATGAGGAGGAAATGGAGGGTCAAAGGCAAAGTGGGTTTTTCCAAGGATATCCAGCCAGTGGGTCCCTTTTTATTCCACTGTTTAAGCCTGGTCTTTGGCACATGGAGAGGAACTCACAGGCAGTGGGCATGATGTGCCTGTGTGTGTCTGTGTCTGCCTGTCTCACAAAGGAACATTTCTATGGAGGTTACTGCCTGAGCAAAGACCCGGAGACTGGACAGGTAGAGTGTTTCTGCAAGCAGTCATTGGTCAGGTGTGTCTGAGGCTCCTGGGGCAGGGGATGGTAGCCCAGAAAGTAGAGGGACACTCAGCCTTCCAGATAAGCTTGTTTGCCACCTCTTCCAGGAAGCCCTCAGCCCTATCCCATCCAGCCTTTGCTCCCTTTCTCCTCTGTAGTATCCTTTTAGTTTGTGTATACTGGGTCCCAGTGTAAGACATATTTCTTACTCTGAGTCACACAGAGGTTTGAAAAACACTGAGTGTCCCTAGAGGGCAGGGAGCCTGTGGTCCTTGACCCCTTATCCCCGCAAGAGCCAGAGCAGTGTCAGGCACTTTGTAAGCCCTTAGAGGTATTTGCCGAACTGAGCTAAAGTGAGAGCAGCATCTCTTTTGTCAGCAAACAAACTTGAAGGTTGTCACTGGTTTGGGAGGGAAGTCTCTGGGGAAGGCCGTCAGCCGGAAGCTGATGGTCATTGGCCCTCAGTGAAGGAATCTTGGAATCCTGTGGTGGTCACTGATATAGTTGTACTTACCCTAGCGTTCAAGGCTGCCCACATTAATATGGCTTGGATTTGAATCCCCACTCTGCCACTTACTAGCCTGCTGTCTTAGCAGGTTGCTTAACCTCTCTGAACCTTGGTTTCATCATCTATGAAATGGGGATGGTCACTGTGCCTGTCATCAAGGTAGTTAGTAATAATTGTAATGTCTGTAAGGTGCTTGGCATGTAGATAGCTGAATAAATGACAGCTATTATTTATTTATTTATTTTCCTTCCTGCCTTTTACTATGTTGTTTATGGCTGGGTCTGCATGGTAAATTAGTTGCCTAGGTTGCAAACTACTTGATTAGGGCTGAAGGAGAAAAGACAGCTATTATTTTTAATCTTTTCTCATCTCCCAGGGCTGGAGGTGGGGCCTAAGTCCCTGTCTCCCCCACCACGCACACACCCGCACACCTCCTCCAGCTGTCAGCCAGCCGCCTGTCTTCACATTACTTTCAAGTGGGGAGTTGAGTGCAAACCAACAAATCTCTGCAGGGTATAACCTGTTTCTATCTTAAAATGTCTCAGTGGCATATGCAGCACAATCTAAGAGATGTGTGAAGAGGGCAGGTGCGGAGGGGCAGCAGATGGCAGAGTGGAGTTCTGACCTTCCGGGGAGGCGCTTAGTGAGGAGGGGTATCACCAGCAGCAGTGGGCCTGTTTGCAGTCAGGAGAGGCTGCTACGGAGGTGCTGCTGTGGCATGGGGAGGTGATGAAGGATGCCACCTGCAGGTGGAGAGCCAGGAAGGCCATGTTGAGTCTAGGTTTCAATGTTGGGGAGCAGAGAGTGCAACTCAGTTGGCTTTGCAGGCCGGGTGGGGATGTCTGTGAACTGAAGAGTGGCCTTCTGCCTGGGTGAAATGTGCCTAGGGTAGGGCGTGCTGTGACCCACTCCTCTGCACTGCCTGGCCACCTCCCTACTGGAACGCTGACCGTCTGGCACCAGAGCCTGGGCCCTCTCCCCAACCATGCTTTCCTGGGGTAGGAAGCAGCTGGTTCCTGATTACCAAGGTTGTGAGCACAGCAAAGCTCTAGTCAACTTTTGAGAGGAGTTAAACACTTTAACCCTGGTGGTCTCGACCACAGCTCACATGGACGTGAAAGTTTAGAGGTAAAATCTGAAACTTTAAAGTTAGGGCTGACCCGTTGGGGGCCTTTTAACCTCTTCATGCCCAGCGAGGAAGCAAAATGCCAGACCAGGCCACTGTGGTGACATTTGCCAGGGAGGCCCACTCTACACCCAGGGGCAGAGGCTTAGAGGAGGACCTACCCCATCACTCTGACCCTTTGTCAAGTGGACCTCATCAGGCTCATGCAAACTGAGGGATCTGGGGTCTAAGAGGTCAGCACGTATTAAGCACCTGCTGTGTGCACGGTGTTTGGGGGCTCCCAGGGGTATGTGCAGTAGAGTTCTGGACCTGAGACTAGCCCATCGATGTGAGATAAAGACAAGTGATGACTAGGGCTCCATGCTGAGCTGTCAGATGGACCGTAGGTGGTCATAAATCAGAGGTGGAGATGTTGCTGGCTGTTGGAACTAATCCAGGAAGGCTTTCTGGAGGAGCTGGGAACTGAAGTGGGTCTCGAAAGATAGATCAAGTAACTCAGTATGGTTTTCATGTAAAATAGTAAACAATCTGAAGCAGCCTAAAAAACTTGGACCAGAAAATTGGTTTAATGAATTTTGTTATAGCTATATGATGCAAGGTATGTAGCTGTTCACAGTAATGCGTAACATTTCATTATATGCTTAAATGAAGACTGGCAAATTGTCATGTATAATATGAAGTGGTGAAAACAAGAATCCTGAGCTATATGGACAGTAAGATGCCAGTTATGTTAAATAGGTCTACACATGGAAAAAACTGGAAGGAAATAAACCAACATTTACTATTCTGCATTTTCTGAGTGTTCTGTGATGAACATATTACTCTTATAAATAGAGAAGAGTAGGTTTTAGGGAAGGACCACCTGCCACTATAGAAGCCCACTTGCCAGCAACAGATGAGAGTTCTGGGGATAGCTCTTCCTTTAAGCCCCTGGCCCTGGGTGTAGAGTGGGCCTCCCTGGCTCTCCCCTTCTGCTGGCCTCCTCTCCCTGCCTCCCTGTGTACAGGCCCCAGGGATGCAGGCATGATGGATGGCTGCTGCAAAGCCGCAGGTACCTGAGAGGCTGGGCTGGAAGAGTTCAGCTACTTGTCTCAGCTTACTCGGGTAGTGACGCAGGTAAGCATCACACGTACTCCCCCGGGTGCTCGTGGGTGCACTCTGGAGCCAGGCTTGGTGCTCCCACACCCTGAGCTTCGGTTCTCAGGCCTTGTCACCCCACTCCAAGCCCCTTCATCCCTTGAGAAGTAGGTTCCTTTCCACCTGGTCCTGAGTCTGCCCTGAGCTTGAGTTGAAGATAGATTGATCAAGTAACTCAGTATGGTTTTCATGTAAAATAGCAAACAATGTGAAGCAACCTGAAAAACCTGGACCAGAAAATTGCTTTAGTGAATTCTGTTATAGCTCTATGATGTCACTTATGTAGCTGTTCACAGTGATGTGTAACATTTCACTGTGTGCTTGAATGAAGATATATTTTCCTCCAGCCTCTTGCCCCTCAGC